>JAXQQM020066337.1:0-67346 GCA_034641835.2 Pinus albicaulis
CATATGGATAATATTATACCTCAGTATAAACCCTTATGGATAATATTATAGGCTAGGAATATGAACCCTTACATTACAAAGTTAGGGGATTGATATTATACACCCAATGGAATAATAAACCAAAGGATTGATTCTAAAATGTCAATGTATTATAAACCCAAGGAGATAATATTAAACCAAAGGGATTAATATTATAAACACAATGAATATAAACTAAAATACAAATATTATAAGCCATAAAATAAACATGGTTGGCTATGGTTGACCATGCTTCATTTTCATATTGAGAAAATCTTTGTCGCAATACAATGTTCGAAAATGGATGACCTTTGTTGAGCATGATTTAGTTTCAAACCAATATAATATTTGCCACAATGCCAAATTAGAGCATGGTTTATTTTATATTGAGAAAAGCTTAGTCATAATGTGACATTGGAACATGATTGACCATGGCTGGTCGTGATTGAAAACCTAATGGATTTACACTAAAGCCAAGGAATTATATTATTAATATGAAACATTAGATTAATAAAACCAACACATTAATATTAATGTTATAAACCCTGTGAATAATTTTATACCCTCGGAATATGAACCCTTAAAGATTAATAAAATCAGTAGGTTGATATTATAAATACAAGAAAATAATAAACCTAAGGGATTAATACTAAACTACGAAGGTTTTATAAACATAAGCGAATAATATTCAAAACAAGGGATTATTATTATAAACCATAGCTATATAATGACTTCGATAAATACTATAAATTGTAAAATAAATGTGCTTGACCATGGTGGATTTGAACATTGAAACAATCTTTGTCTGATTGTGACGTTGGATCAAGGATGACCATGGTTGGCCATGGTTTATTTTTGTATTCAGAAAATATTTCTCACAATGTGGCATTGAACCATGGTTGACCATCGTGGTTGACGATGGTTGACAATGGTTGACCATGCTTGATTTTCATATTGAGACAATATTTTTCATAATGGGACATTGGACCATGGTTGATAATAATTTATTGAAACATGAACTATGAACCCAAGAGATTTGTATGAAAAATAAATATTAAAATTATAAACCCTATCAATAATATTATACACTCAAAATATGAACCTCTAGATTAATAACCTGAAAGCATTGATATTATAAACCCAAGGGATGAACACTAAATAGGCAAGGTATTGTAAACCCAAAGGGAAAATATTAAGCTAAAGGGACAAATATTATAAACCCACTATATATAAGTCCTAACATAAATATTAAAAACCATAGAATAAATGTGGTTGACCATGGTTGACAAAGATTATCAACACAAGGGATTTATATTATAAACCCAACGAAATAATAATCCCAAAGGATTAGTACTAAGAAACCAAGGGTTTATAAACCCTAGGGAATAATAGCCAGACCAAGGGATTAATATTATAAACCCTACGTATATATATACTTAGATAAATACTATAAACTCTGAAACAAACATTGTTTACCATGGTTTACCATGGTTGATTTGAAAATTGAGATAATATTTTTCAAAATGCGACGTTGGACCAATGATGACCATGGTTGGCCATGGTTTATTTTCGACCATGGTCGATGATGGTTGTTGATGATTGACAATGGTTGACCATGGTCGACGATGGTTGACGATGGTTGACAATTGATGACCATGGTTTATTTTCATATTGAAAAAATGTGTCATAATGAGACATTGCACCATGGTTGACAATGGTGGACAATGTTTGTCATAATGCCACGATATCTTTCATAATGTGACATTAGACCATGCTTTACAATTGTTGACCATGGTTTATTTTCATATTGAGACAATATTTATCATAATGTGACATCGGACCATGGTTTATAATAATTATTTAATGAATGAACTATGAACCCAAGATATTTTTATAAAAAATAAATATAAAAATTATAAACCGTGTGAATAAGATTATACACTAAGAATGGGAACCCCTATATTAATAACCTCGAAGGATTGATATTATAAACCCAAGAGATCAACACTAAAAGGTACATGGATTATAAACCCAAGGGATAAATATTATAAACTCACTATATATAAACCCTAGCATAAATACCATAGACCCTAGAATAAACATGGTTGACCATGGTTGACCACGCTTCTAAACACAAGGGTTATATAGTATAACTTAGTTTAAACCTTATATATAATATTATACCATAGGAATATGAACCCTTAAATTAATAAACCTCATCGCATTAATATTATAAACCCAATGGAATAATAAACCAAATGATTAACTGTAAAACCACAAGGTATTGTAAGATGAGGAAATAATACTTAATCCCCTAGATTTATATTATGAACCCAAGGAATATAAACTGAAATATAAATATTTTAAACCATAAAATAAATATGAATGACCATTGTTTAGCGTGGTTCATTTTCATATTGAGATAATCTTTGTCACAATACGATGTTTGACCACCGTTTACCATTGTTGAGCATCATTTATTTTCAAATCGAGACAGTCTTTGGCACAATGGGATGTTGGACCATGGTTTATTTTCATATTGAGAAAATCATAGCCATAATGTGACATTGGACCATGATTTACCATGGATGACCATGATTTTGAACCCAAGGGATTTATACTAAAGCCAACGAATTATATTATTAACCCTATGAACAATAATACACCTTTGGAATATAAATCCTTATATTAATAAACCCAATAGTTTAATATTAATATTATAAATGCTATGAATAATTTTATACCCAAGGAATATGAACCCTTAGATTTATAAACCCAATGCATTGATATTATAAACCTCGAGGAAATAATAAACCCAAGGTATTAATACTAAAAAACCAAGGTTTTGTTTAAACCCAAGGAAATAATAGTAAAACAATGGGCTCAATATTATGAGCCTTAGGTATATAAAGAATTATATAAATATTATGAACCATGAAATAAATATGGTTGGCCACGGTTTTCCATGGTTTATTTGAACATTGAGAGAAACTTTGTAAGAATGTGACATTGGACCAGCGATGACCATGGTTGGCTCTAGTTTATTTTCACATTGAGACAATATTTGTCACAATGTGGCATTGGAGCATGGTTGATCGTGGTCAACAATGTTTTACGATGGATGAAAATGATTGACGATAGTTGATTTTCATATTGAGACAATACTTTTCATAATGTGACATTGGACCATGGTTGATATTTATAATGAGACAATCTTTGTCATAATGTGATATTGGACCATGGTTGACAGTGGTTGACCATGGTATATAATGGTTTTTTTTCATATTGAAACAATATTTTTCAAAATGTGAGATTGGATCATAGTTGACCATGGTTCACAAGGATTATAGACGAACAAGATTAATACTAATGTGTAAGATTAACATTATAAACCATAATATTAAACCCAATATTATCAACCCTAGTACTGAACCCAAAATTGTAGACCCTAATCTTAAAACCAATATTATAAATCCTAAAATTAAACATTATACTATGGAAAAAAATGATTGATCCATATAGCTCAGGATATTGAACCAAATTTCATCAATATAACATTACAAATATTATTTTTCTAAAAATTTTTAATTTTATATTAATGTGTTACTCATGATATTGTATTTGTTATTATTAATGATATATATGTAATATTAATATTTGAAATAACTAATATTAATGTTATATAATAAACAATAGCAATATTAATAATATCTAGTGTGAAACTATGAACAATAACATATAATAATAATAATAATATTAATAATTATTACTTCAATATTTTTGTAAGCAATATGACATTATAAATATTATTTTTTTAAACATTATTAATATTATATTAAGTATTTTATTGATAATATTGTTTCTAATATTAATAAGATTTATTATTAAACTATAAATAATAATAATTAATAATATTATTAACTATAAATAAGAATATATAATAATACTAATATTAATATTTAATAATGTTATTTACAATATTGTATGTATTTGTTGTTATTATTATATATATATATATATATATATATATATATATATATTTGAAATTGATGAACCACACTAGCTCATGAACGTGTTCCATTGCGTGTAATTATTACTAAAAGAGTTCTAAACATATACAATGGATGATGATGTTCTATTGAATGTAATTATTATCTACATAATTCTAAATATATACCATGAAGCCGAAATTCTAAAAATAACTAATATTAATGTTATATAATAAACATTAATAATATCTCATATTAATATTAATAAAATGATTGTGTGCAGAATGACCAAAATGAGATTTATGAGATCACCGGACCCTTTACAAACTCCTTATGGTTGACCCTTTACGGACTCATGATTTATGAGACTACAGTGGTTGACCATGGTATATAATGGTTGGTTTTCATATTGAGACAATATTTTTCAAAATGTGAGATTGGACCATAGTTGACCATGGTTCACAAGGATTATAGACGAACAAGATTAATACTAATCTATAAGATTAGCATTATAAACCATAATATTAAACCCAATATTATCAACCCTAGTACTGAACCCAAAATTGTAGACCCTAATCTTAAAAACAATATTATAAATCCTAAAATTAAACATTATACTATGGAAAAAAATGATTGATCCATATAACTGAGGATATTGAACCAAATTTCATCAATATAGCATTACAAATATTATTTTTCTAAACATTTTTAATATTATATTAATGTGTTACTCACGATATTGTATTTGTTATTATTAATGATATATATGTAATATTAATAATATCTAGTGTGAAACTATGAACAATAACATATAATAATAATAATAATAATATTAATAATTATTACTTCAATATTTTTTTGTAAGAAGTATGACATTATAAATATTATTTTTTTAAACATTATTAATATTATATTAAGTATTTTATTGATAATATTGTTTCTAATATTAATAAGATTTATTATTAAACTATAAATAATAATAATTAATAATATTATTAAACTATAAATAAGAATATATAATAATACTAATATTAATATTTAATAATGTTATTTACAATATTGTATGTATTTGTTATTATATATATATATATATATATATATATATATATATATATATATATATATATTTGAAATTGATGAACCACACTAGTTGATGAACGATGTTCCATTGCGTGTAATTATTACTAAAAGAATTCTAAACATATACAATGGATGATGATGTTCTATTGCATGTAATTATTATCTACATAATTCTAACTATATACCATAAAGCCCAAATTCTAAAAATAACTAATATTAATATTATATAATAAACATTAATAATATCTCATATTAATATTAATAATATTTATTGTGAAACCATGAAAAATAATATATAACAATATTAATATTAATAATTATTACTTCAATATTTTTCTAAATACTATGATATTACAAATAATATTTTTTTAAACACTATTAATATTATATTAATTATTTTATTGAAATTTGTTATTATTTAAGATATATATCAATATTAATGTTTTTAATAACTAATATTAATGTTAATTGATAAAAATTAATAATATCTCATATTAGTAATATTTATTGAAACTATAAACCTTAATATATAATAATATTAATATTAATGATTATCAAATTAATATTTTTTAACATTATGACATTATTTTTTAAACATTATTATTACTATACTAATGATATTACTCATAATATTGTTTTAATATTAATTAGTTATTATTAATGATATATTATTATTATTATTATTATTATTAAACTATAAATAATAATATATAATAATAAAAAATATTATTATTGACGTGCAACCTTGAGCGAGCGTGCACATCTGATCTAGTGCTTCCTGTGCAGCGATGTAGTGATGGAGGTTCTGGGCTCGATCCAGGTTCCTCCTCCTCCACCACCTCTGTCCCATCTAGGTTCTGGGCTCGATCTAGGTTCCTCCTCCTCCACCACCTCCGTCCGATGTAGACGTGTTCAACATGTTGTTGGCCTTGATGCCTAATAAGAAAAAATCTTAAGGAGCAAAGTTTGTGAAAAAACTGGATGATATTCTAGAAATCTCTCTTCCTCCTGAGAGTCTGATCTGGGTAGCTTTGCCTCTGGTGGATTGTGCTCTCATGGGATGGTTCACATGTCTCTGGCCCTCCCCAAAAACCAAAGAGAACTAGGTCGCCAAGAACTAGGTGTCGTTGATCAAGAATTGTGTAACCTCGTATTTCTTAGGGACAGGTTATTTTTTGTTCGAATTTGCCACAAAAGAGGATAAAGATCTTATATTTCGGAACAAACCCTACTTCATCAGTCCTTAGGGCTTGTATCTCAATAAGTGGATGCTAGACTTCGACCCCGCAGTTGATGTTCCAATAGTAGTTGTTCCTGTGTGGGTTAGGCTTCTGAATGTCCTAGTGCACTGCTAGCACTGAGAATATTTGAATTGTATAAGTAATGCCCTGGGAAAATTTATCGACCAAGTAAACAACAAGGACCAATATGACTATGCCAGAATATATGTTGAGGTTTATTTGGAGGTGGGGGTGCCAGAGGTAATAACAACCAATGTCGGTAGTTGGACCCATGTGCAAAAGCTAGATTATGAGAATATTCCCTTCAAATTCCGAAAATGTCATGTTCATGGCCACTTTGATAGATGTTTTTCGAGTAATGGTGAAGTGAAGAAAGGAAAGGAGGAGGATTGGAAGCAAGTAAAGAGGACAAAGACTGCCCACAAACCCCCCAGTTCTTGAGCCCCAAATGATAAAGGCCAGTAGTCGGCCTCTATTCTTCAAATCCCTCCCTTTAATGGTCAAGGAAACAAGTTCGAGCCACTAAGCTCAGCAATAGATGATATGCAAAAAGTCAAGATGCCCAAGGATGGATACCCACACAAAGGGACCCCCTTAGGCTGAAAGCAAGGAGAAAGTGCTATAGAAGGATCGAAAGAAAAAAAACCCAGAACCTGAGAAGGAAGATCAAGCTTCAGAGTACTTAGAGGAGGAAGGAGAAATAGGGGACTCACAAACCTCGACTAGAATATCAACAAGAGGAAAAAAGTACGCTCTTGAAAAAAGAGAACAAGAAACCTATAAAAATAAGCTCCATGGCAGCCAACCAACCCTGAAGAAAATCTTGGCAACAACGTCGAAGGTGACTAGAAATCAGACTGGCAGCTTCAAGGGAGCTCATCACACCCAAAAAAGTAAGTGATGAAGGTTGTCTCCTGGAACTATAAGGGTATGGGGAGCATAGTTAAATAAGAATCCATAAGAAGTCTTCTAAGGACATAAACCGCAGACATACTTCTCATTCAGGTGACTAAAATGGAGGACAAAGATTTCCTTCATATAACCAAGAAATTTTGGAATAAAGGTGGAGGATAGACAGTCTCTACTTGAGGAGCCTCAGGAGGACTCGGCACTCTTTGGAATATTAACAAATTTTCAAAGGTCAATGAGATCCTAAACACTCAATCGCTGCTCTTCAAACTTCATCACCTTGACACAAAAGAGATTATTTATCTTTTCAATGTGTACATCCCTGTAAATATAGGTGAGAAAAGGCCTCCTCAGACTCCATCAAAAACCCATCTGGAAAATATCATCATTTCTAGTGACCTTTACCTCACCCTGCTTTTGTGAGAGAAATGAGGAGGAAGCATAGTAAGGGATGCAGTGTGGGAATGGGTGGAGGACCTCATGTGGGACTGGGATTTTCTCGACATAAAGCCCTCTAGGTACACTTGGTCAAACAAAATAGTCAGCCATGGGCATGTTGCTGCAAGGTTAGATAGATTTCTCGTTCAAAGTCATTTTCTCCTACTAGGATTAGAGGCTAGAATGCACATCCTCCGATTGAGTGTTTCTGGTCATAAGCCTATCAAACATGAGCTACTAGCCCATTTTGTTCAAGGCCCCGTCCAATTTATATTTAGTCCTCTATGGGTCAAGGAACCGAACATTATGCATTTGGTAAAGGAAAGTTCCAGACAACTAGTCAAGGGCTTCACTTTCGATTTTTGGGAGGAAAAGCTTAGAATAGTGAAATTTGTTCTGAAAATTTAGGAAAAATCCTTTCCCAACCCTGCAACAGAAAGGAAAAAACTCCAAGGAAGCCTAGAGATTCATCATTTTCACTCGGAAAATGTTGAGAGTGCAAAATAAGTTCTAGATAGGGAGGGTGAACTACAACAACAGTTTCACAAGGCATGCTTGGCAGAGGAAGAATATTCGAGACTTAAATCTAGAAGGCTTTGGCTAAACGTTGGAGATAGAAGCTCCTCCTTCATCCACAAGCACGCCCAGGCATGGAAATGCTTCAACTCCATCACATAAATCAAGGAAGATACCACCAAGCATGAGGATATCATTAGTATTAAAAGAGCATCCTTCTTACATTTCAAAAACATGTATAGTGAAGAAGATGAGATGGACTAGAACTCTAAATTTATTAATGGGGTGCCTTCTCTGATCTCTCCCAGGATAAATCAGTTGTTGGAAGAAAATTTCTCTAAAAAATAATTAAAGGCTGCTCTATTTCAAAGCCCCAGGCCCGGATGGATTTACAACCATATTTCTTTAATCCTGTCTGTAGATAGTGGAAAAAGAATTGTGAAAAATAGTTTTGAAATACCAAGTATGCCATAAAATTTGGGGCAGCGCTCACTATGCTTTTCTTTCCCTCATCCCCAAGGAAAAAGGAGCCAACTCCTTCAATAGATTTTGCCCTATCTCTCTATGCAACATAGGTTACAAAATGATAACCAAAGTGATAGAAAACAGATTGAAAAGCATCCTTCCAACCATCATCCTTGTTCAAGGAAGGCAAATTGTGGACAATATCATCTTAGTTCAATAGGAGATCCATTCAAGCCTGCATCAAAAAGAGAAAGGTAGGGTTGTCAAGCTTGATCTAGCAAATGCCTTTGACTGTGTGAGACACAGAAAGTTTGGGTTTGGGATCAGTTTCATTAACTTGATCCCCATTTTTATTACTGAGCCCCGGATTTCCCCCCTAGTTAATGGCAGGGCTGCTATATTTTTCAGAGCCACAAGAGGACTAGGACAAGGGTGTCCTCTTTCACCCCTCCTATTTTTTCTCCAATCTTCTATTCTCAGCTTTTACTTGAACAAGAAGCAACAAGACCAAGAGATAATGGGTCTCAATATAGCAAGAGGAGTTAAAAATATAATCATGCACTATTTTCCTATCGGCTTCAAAGTTCAAAGGTGTGCTAGATGGCTTTTGTGATGATAGGTGAAGCAAAATTAACAATCAGAAATGCCATATTTTTTGTTCGAACACTTCTTCCAGCACTCTCAATGCCATATCGATATGCTTTGGATTTGTTGCCTCCTCAACCTCGTCTTCATTCAAGTATCTGGGGCTTTCTATCTTCCTCAAGAGTGCCTTCAGGTGAGATTGTCTCCCTTTGTTATAGAAATTTAAACTGAAGATTTAGTCTTGGGTTCTCCTGACTCAATCTTGCAGGTAAATAGGTGCTCATCAAGGCTATGCTAAAAAAAACCTTCCAATCTATCAATTTGATGTTCTTTTGGCTCCTATTGGAATTCTTAGGAAAATGGAGGACCACATCCACAATTTATTTTTGGAAAGGAGGCAAATTGAAGAGAAGAAAATACCATTAATCAATTGGGACAAAATCTCCAAGCCACTAATGGAAGGAGGATTGAATTTCTAGAACATTTGTACACAAAATGTGGCTATGGCAGCAAAATTGCTTTGGAGGATTATCGATCCTGGTTGGGCACAAGTTGCGTTATGGAAAAAAAAAAAATTAGAGGGCAAAGGAATCATAGTCTAGATAAACCTCTCCCCAAATCCGGCTCGCTCTTCCTCAAGCTCTGTGCTAAAACCATTCCTTTGATAAATCTCCATGCGTTTTGGATACATGGGAATGGCAAACGCATCAAAATTTGGGAAGACCAAATTATGAACAATGATCCCCTTGCTGAAGATCACTCTCTGCTCGCATTGCAATTTCGGATGACCAATGCTGGCTATTCAAAGCTGTGGGACATCTCATGCTGGGATGACAGCGTTTGGCTGAGCTGGAAGAACCTACTGGTGCCACCACAATTACAGAAATATTGTGCAGCCTTCTTCGCCCTTTTGGAAGGCATGGCCCTAATTAACTTGAGGAGATTAAATTTCCTTGGCTGGGGTTCGACATCCGGACATTACTATGTAGCGTACGGTTACAAAAAACTGTTGGAACATCCCCATGTTCCTCCAAACCCAGCGCCTTGGAAGGGGATATGGAATCATGCATCCATTCCCAAAATTGACTTTTTTGGCTAGCTTTTGTGCCATAAAAGAATATTGACAGAAGACAGATCGCAGAAAAGGGGCTATTATGGGCCTTCCAGATGTATAATGTGTGGTGAAAATGAAGAAAGCACCACGCATCCTTTGCTCAATGTGAATTCACAGCGGAGATTTCGCATGAGCTCATTAGCCCTCGGAGAAACAACTTCACCCTCCTTACCTACATTTATGATTTGTTTGCAAACTAGCTTCTCAGGTATCCAAGAGCCATTCCTAAAAACAAACATATCAAGGCTACCTGACTCTCTCTTCATAAAATCATCTATTGGCAAATCTGGATTGAGAGGAACAAGGGGATTTTCAAAGATATAGTGCATGATGTCAATATTGTTACGATCAAGATAAAATGTCAGCTGAAAGAAAGCTCGGGAAACCAGTTGGAGGGTGCAAATTTAAGTCAGCAGGATATTGATTGGGGAGCCATTTTCGACCTTCAGTTTCAGGATATAGTAAGGCCATCCATCCCTTCCAAAGAATGGAAAATTAGAGTCAATGAGAAATACTTCTAAGATTGGATTATCAAGCAGTCTAGATACTGCCCCTTCTTCGATGGGGTTGGCAAAGGAAATCTTAGAAAAGCTGGAGAAGGAGGAGTCATGAAAAATTCCGAAAGTAGAATTGAGCACAGATTTGCCTTTGCCTAGGGCTTCCACCACAATACCAGCATTCAAGTTCAAGGGTTGGCTCTCTTCCGAGGCCTCAAGCAACTCGAAGGATTCGGCATAAAAGAGGAAAATGTTCCTGGCTATTCACAATCCACGATTAAAACTATTGTGGACAAATCTACCGCTTCAGATTTTGGGTTCACAAGACTAATGGGTAGAATCAAAACTCAGGAAAAATAATTTTAGAGTTTGATTTTCTTCCATGTGCTGAGAGAGAACAACAAGGATGCAGACTATGAGGCCAATAAAGTTGCTCTCCTCTCTGTTGGCACTCTTCTAAGAAATAGAGACTAAGAATGGGATCCCATCCCTTAAAATCTCAGCTAATATGTTTTATTGCATTTTATTGAAGGAATTTGTTTGTATCAAGAAGTTTGGGAAAACTAAGAAGATGAACTCTACTATTGCATATAAGAATCACTGGTTTATAAGTGTCTATTCCACGTTGTTCCTGGCAAGAGAAAAAACTTAGAAGTTGCCCTTAGATCATATAAACCTAATAGAGACATTCATGCCAGGATCTTAATATATTCCAATATCGGTTTAAAAAAAAAAATGAAACTAATTTTATGTAATTAATAACCCACTATCTTATATAAAAAAAAAATCCTCAACACTTGTATTTTATATATTAAATCAAAATTTCCTGGTGGATATTGAAATACATTATAAATTTTATTAGTTACTTTTCATATGTTTTTACAGAAATGCTTATGCGGAACGCGATTTTTGAAAAGAACTTCTAACGTATTCCTGAGGATATAATTTGATCCAGCACAAAAACTTATTCTACAACTAAGTTGGTTAATGGCGATGAATCTCTAACTAAATTGGTTAATGGCGATGAATATCGGTATAGTCTTTTTCAGAAGGGAAAAATTGCTTATAATGTTCCAGCATCATTTGTCAAAATAAAGTCGTTACATTCTCGAATGAGTTTCAACAAATTTACTCTCATGTAAAAGTTATGAGAAAGACCATTAAAACTACCCTATAACACAAGATAATATCAACAATACCATATTGTCATTTTTATTTTTATCTTTACATTCAATTTCTAGCCATCTATATACTACTAGTGGAAATTATCACTATCTTCAAAGTTACTAAAAAAACAAAGTGGAAATTTTCACAATCTTCAAAGTTAGCCACCCCGCCCCTAAAAAAAAATCAGATATGTTATAGCCATTCAGTGTGTTAAGAATTCAAAAAAATTCAGATATGTTATAGCCATTCGGTATATTAAGAATTCTAACGTCTCCTTCAGCCCTGATTATGTTCCCTTCTATGTGTGTGAATTTCATATGATCTGCCTCCATCTTGAAGCCTCGTTTTGACAGTGAATCAGCTACCATATTAGTTTCTTTATATATATGATGAAAGGTGGTTTGCCTAAAAGATTGGATAAGTTAATTTACTCATCGTAACCAAAAGTTGTCTTGCTTAGAATCTCATCAATGATAGTTTCTTAGATTCTCATCAATGATAGCTATGGAGAGGCCGCATATATGCATAATATAGATTTCTTTCTCTCTAGCAAACCACATGAATCCCCATAATGCCAACTCTTCAGCCTTCGTATTTGTACCCTTTCCTGCATACTAGGTGATCCTGTTCTGTGACTTGTTGTTGAGAAGGATCCACGTTATACATCCACATATCCAGCTCCTTTAAAAAAAACTAACTCCAGCTCCTTTTAAAAAGAGTAAGTGGATATTCAATAGGGGCGATGATAAAATCAGCTATCTATCAAATAGCTCTCCAGGTGAGAACCTGGAGAGTGTACAAACACACTCACACAATCTCAATATATTCTATATTATGAATCAGCAATTACATACATATTTATACAAGCAAAAGTCTCAAGATAGGAATTCTATCTTAGACGTACAGTAGTGTGGTTGAGATATTCTCTCAACTACACACTAAACTAGGGGAAACTATATTCTAGCTAATTCCTATTATGGAGGAACAAACTCCTAAAATGGAGAAATACAACCATAGACAAGTAGGAATTAAATATTTCCAACACCCCCCCTTAATGACTACTTGTCATGATAGTGATTCACAAAGTCTGGTTGTGGTCAAACAAAATAAAGAATATGTCGACGTCCATATAAAAGAGCAACCATCTACCGGAATGCATGAGTACCAACTGCTGCAACCGCTAGTCCAGTAGGATGTCCTTCGTATACATGATTCTGTCGACCGTTTATCACTGCATATATGTACCTATAAATCCACCACCATCAGGCGAATTGCATGTGCAGAACCTCCAAAACACAATCTGCCTCTCTCGGACAGATCCGCAACTTCTCCGATCTGCTCCTCTCGCAAACTGTCAAACGAAGTTGAGGCTTCCCGCGGATCTTCCAATCTACCTCTCCCGGATAGGTCCGCAACTTCTCTGACCTGCTTCTCCGCAAATCATCAAACGAAGTTGACGCTTCCCGCGGACCCCCATTAAGTTGAGTTGGCGTCTTCCTGAATAAAAAATCGTGCGCTTCCGCGCCATTCCCGTGATTTGGCGCATTGGCACGAGTATGTACTGAACAGTCGCGCCAATTGTACTTCTCAGCACAACTGTCAGCTAAGAAAGCACACCAACCCCCTTCTTCTCAGAGATTTATGAATCATCTGAGGCCAGGTGTTACTGCAGTCCACCTGCTAAAATTGAGCACACAGCTCTGCCGAGCACACAGCTCTCATGCACACGCGGCCACTCGTGTACGTACGGCCACAAAGGCACCTCAAGCCACAAAGGCAACCAGCCACAAAGGCTCTATAGATGGTTTCTGGATCACCACCAACCATCACTTTACAGTGACAAAAGCAGCCACAAAGGCTCTACAGATGGTTTCTGGATCACCACCAACCATCACTTTACAGTGACAAAAGATGGTTTCAGGCTGACCATAAACCATTACAAAGTGGTTTTAAGATCACCACGAACTTTCAAATTCCTTTACCAGGCTTACATTCCATACTTCAACATTTGGAGTTTCTGGGTACATACAATGACCATTACAACAACTGGACTTGCTTATAACATGCTAGGGAGTCTATTCCACAAACCATACTAACTCAAACAAACATCTATTTTTGTTGTCCACCATAAACGCTGTTGCTGCTCCTTTTCCTTATCTGTTCATTGTTCACATCTTGGGCATCTTTATCTGTTCAAATAAATTCTTGGAAATCCACGTTTCACCTGTCATTTGTTAGAGTAGCTAATTCTAACAAAATAACTTTACCTACATTGAGTTAGCTAGGCTCAATAAGGCTCAATAATCTTTAATCATGATTCCAAGAAACTAAATAAAAACATAAACTCTTCAGATTTTAATTTCTCTATCTCTGCCCAAAGATAACTATTTCTCATGCCATCAAATTCACCAAACATACCAAGAATATTCCATCTGCAGGCCCATCGTAGGCTGGTCTTCAATATATGTAAGTGTTGTACATTTGTCAACCGGATTAAAAGGTAAGAAATGGACTTCAGTAACTCCTGCTCGAGCCTCTTTTGGATCTGCCAACATTCCAACAATAGCAGCATCAATTGCATCTTGATTTTCAGTTCCGGAGGCCCTAGCTGCAAGCAAAACTACATGGTCTTTGTCCACATCTTTCACGAATACCTCAATAAGATTTTTATCAACGCTCAGCTTTTTGAGAGTAAGTGTTCCAGTCTTATCACTACATAGCACATCCATCCCTGCCATTTGTTCAATGGCAGTCATTCTCTGTGAGAACCAATAGCCATTGTTACAGATAACACAGTAGGCATTGCTATCGGAATGCCACCGATTAACAGAACCAGAAGATTGTTAATTCCATCCCTGTATTTCCTACGTTGAATAGGATACATAACAATGATCTCTACTACCATTCTAATTGCAATGGAGCAAATACAGAAGTTCCCAATGGCCGTAAGAACCTTTTGAAAGTTCCCGGACCAAGGCCAACCCTTTAGGCCGCCGCAGGGAGATCAAAGCTTTAACGATCGGACGAGCACACAGGCGTTACAGAAACGCAAGCATTAGGGACAAAAGATATGGCGGACTGAACAGACAGCCTTCCAGTGCTCCTCCTGTCACGCTCTCTTCATGCAATGGAAAGCATACCTCGCCACTACCACTATTTCTGACAAAGCTGTGTCCTTCGAAATCCTCTTGGGCTTTATGCTCGAAAGCCCGTCATCAAAATTCCAACACACAAGGTGAAAACCACACCGGAATGCAAAGACGAGGTAACTTTTACCCACACCGCTGTCACCGATCATCGATCATCAGCAGCTTTATGAGGTGATCGTAGTCGGCCAGAGCCCTCGCAGCGATCCCGATACAAACATCTTTTTAAATTTTAAACCAGGCGAACTTGCAATCGATAAAATAGCTGAATCCGCACCAATCAGCCTTCAAATTATATTGTTTTAGATTAAGCCCATTTTTCTTCAGCAACTTCAGTTCCTCCATCCTATGTGCGCTCTGTCAAAGCTTTAATGATAAGCTTCCACAAACTGTTGTGACAGATCTTCTGCAGTTCGAGAAAATAGTAATGGCAAACAAAATCTGCAAGAAATAGGGTCTTAACTAGCTGCCACAGGAAGCACATCATCACCATTTCCCACACAGGTCCTTCGATCAGCGAGGCGAACTGCAACGCCCACATCTCATCATAAAATCCATAGATCTGAGTTATCTGCAAAAAATAAAATCCAGAAGGTGGACAGAATTACTCCGGCAGCGAAACATTTCACCAGTACCAGAAGAGTGCCGTAAAATTTGAGGCCGCGGGGCAACGACTTTCTATGATTTCATGGCACTGCGCCATCTTCGAAATCTACATCAACTTTCCCAATTCTGTTGAGTCCAAAAGAACTCGCCAGCGCTCCACTTCTGTACAGCGTCCTCACCAGGAGCTCGCACGATCTCAATGGACAAACAAACAAAATAAAAACAAAACTCTCGTTGTGCTATTTCCCTCAGCCCACGAGGCGCCGAGGCCCAGGCCCTTATGGGCTCTGAAGCTCTGATACCATGATAAAATCAGCTATCTATCAAATAGCTCTCCAGGTGAGAACCTGGAGAGTGTACAAACACACTCACACAATCTCAATATATTCTATATTATGAATCAGCAATTACATACATATTTATACAAGCAAAAGTCTCAAGATAGGAATTCTATCTTAGACGTACAGTAGTGTGGTTGAGAGATTCTGTCAACCACACACTAAACTAGGGGAAACTATATTCTAGCTAATTCCTATTATGTAGGAACAAACTCCTAAAATGGAGAAATACAACCATAGACAAGTAGGAATTAAATATTTCCGACAGGCGAGTCATGACGCTGTACGAGTGATCTTTGATAAGCGAAATGGCTGAATCAGATCATCAATCCATGCCCATACCTTCATATATATGCAATAAATATCCATGTTAAGATCTTCAAAAATTAATTTCTTTCTTTCCCCACAACTTCCAAAAAAAACATATAAGGGAACAATTTTAATACCAGCCCCCTTTTGGACCACCACTGTAGGTACTCTGAATCGGTCTTTACATAGTACCTGAATGGGCCACAACGCCCTTTGTCATCAAATTTTCCCAAGAGAGGGAACGATTTTTCAAGACCAACCAAACATATAAAATTATCCTGTAAAGAGTTTTGTATTTCCATACGTAACAAAACAATTTGGGTTGATTATCTGAACGTGCTTTCTTGATATACCTTTAGATCGCCCTTGATGTCATATTGATCCCCTTCTTCCTTCCTGTATCATTGAGAGGATCGTGTAACCATTTAATACATTACTGCTAAACCAAATTTGCAGCTTAAATTTTCCAACCGGATATATCGAATACGAACCAATAATCCATCAGAATTTCTGGTCACGGAAATCCGATTGTAAAAAGGGAAATAGCAGCAGTTAATTCGTTGTTTGATGAAAGCAATATATCGTTAGACTTTTATGTTTACGAGAATATTAATAGCACGGTGTAACAAAATTTGTTATTTATTTATTTTAGTTTTGATATTTTTTTAAAATGAAATTAGTTATAATAATAGTTTTTGTTTGAGGAAGGTATAAACAAATTCAAAGACTTATAAAAGAAGTACACATGAGTGGAGGGGTTTGTGATCCCGAAACATGCGATGTATGCAATTATTTGATTTGTGCATTTGCACTATTTTAATGCACAAAGAGTGGTATTGTAGAGATCCAAAGTGTTTTGACTATGAGAAAAAATGACTTCGCACATTTGTAAGTGATTTCATTAAAGAGTTCAAACTCTTCAAGAATTGCATTATTTATAATGAAATTTTGGTTTTGTTTTAATGAATTTTCATTCTTGCACTTTTGTCTCGATTGCGAATTAATTTGCTTCTAACATAATTTCTTTAAATGATTTTAATTTTTTTCTAAGTAATGTGTAATGATGATAGGTATTTTTGTTGTGTTAAAACTTTCTTTGAAGGGAAAAATGAAATTGAGATCAAGTTGAATTCATTGAGTTTTGAATGTATTGAACAATAATAATTTAGTTGTATTTATTTATTTTTTTATTAAATGAAATAATTTTTTCTTTTAATTAATGAAAATCATGGAATCAATTTTTCTATTATTATTTAGGATTCAGAGTTTCAAATTTAACTTAATAAATATTTATTAAAGTAAATATGTTTTGCATAAAGCATTTTAATATAGGATTCACATATATGTTTCAAATTTACTTTAATAACTATTTGTCAAAATAAATTTGTTTTGTATAAAGAATTTTAATAAATTTTAAAATGCAAACTATTTTGCACGTTGCATTTTTTATTTTGTTTTATGAATTCCATCATAATATAAAGTATCATTTCCCTATTTTAGTTCATTGCCTCTTGAATTAGAAGAAGACTTTCCTATTCTACTTTGAGATAGGCTTTATTTTATTTTTCTTTATTTTTAGAATAGTTTTGCATTTACATTTTTAACTTTTACATCAAATTCTCTCTCAAAGAAATAAACTTATTTGGTGTAGTTTTGCTAAAGCTTTGAAACTGATCAACCTTTGTGTTGATCTCATCCTTTAAAATATCAATATAACGGAATTTCTATTATTGAATATTTTGTATATCCCAATTTCTTTTTTAAGATTGTTTAATATAGATCTTTTGATAGTTTTACATTTATTTTCCGGTAATATATAAGTTTCGAGTTAACTTTAACAATTTAGTTCGAATTAATAATTTCTTTTATATTGAGTGGTAATGTTGTAAAGCTAACTTAAAAGAATCAAAATAATTTTATTTTTTAATTAGATTAGATAATAAATAGTAGAATATTTAACTATATTTACTTTTAGTTAGAATATTAATGTTCTCTTGGACTAATCTTTCAACATTGCAATAATAATATTAATATTGATTAGATTTAATATTGATATATGACTTTATATAGTTATCTAGTATAATTAGTATTTCATTAATAATATTTAAGAATACTATATATATATATATATATTAAAATTATATTATTTAGTAAATATTAAGAAAGAAATAAATATTAGTATATATTAGTAAGTAATAATAATGTTAGTATAATAGATTCAAATATTAGTTATGATAGTTTAATATTAATATAATATGATACTAGTTTGAATTATATAAAATAGATATAGTGATATAGATTAGTAGGTAACATATCTTTAGTATGAGAGAAACATTAAGATATATTTAACATAGTTATACGTTAGGATTGACAACTAACTTTAACCTTACCTAGTATCGTAGGGCTAGTATTTAGGCTAGGATAACCTTTAGGTTATGTTAGGGTCCTATATTTTATAGGATCTGAAGGTGATGGAGTATTTTGTATTTGTAATTTTACATTGTTATATTTCATGCATATAAGAAATCAAAAGGATAAATTTTTTATCCTAAGTTTAAAAGAATCGCGCACATCAATATTAAGTTTGGACATATAAATACTTGTCGTAAGATTTCACTTTATTTAAACCCTCGCTACCCAACAAAAATTCTCATCAAATACCATCGTTTCACATTAACTCCCCTCCATCTGTCCCGTCATCTATTTCCCTGCACATCCATCTGGCGACCCATGTCATTTTTTTTGCCCCCTCTCTCCATCCAAACTTTACGGTCGGCGAAGGGGGGGCATCCAAAATGGTTTTTTTTGTGTTTTGGTCCCACGCTAACGTGGCACCCTCTCCTGATTTCGCACCCACACCTCCTTTAGAAACCGTTTAACAATTCGGAACCCCTCCAAAAAGCAGTTTATGTTCCATGTAAAAAACCGCCAATCTGCCCGTTGAGGGCCCATCATATCACAGCACCTAGATCATACCATTTCCAATCAACTCCCTTGCCACACTTTCCCTCCACACTTACACATCAATTATTTATGCCAACGATGTGCCTCCACATCATCCCCCACCTCCATGATACTTGTCACCTCCACGTCATACGTTCGTTTCATGGTTAGTTGAAACTATGTTTTTTCCTGATACAACATACTAATTTCAAACATGGTTTACAAACAACTAATAACGAATTTTCAAAAACTGAAAGAGGTTTTTGTTGATGACATCTTCATATACAAAAACCTCTCTCACTTTTATAATAGATGTTATGTTTTGGGATATTGAGAGGAATACTTGTAGGAAAATTTTCACAATGTTTCCTGTTTTTAGTGAGTATTTTCAAATACGATTTCTGTACAAGCGGAAATTCATTTTCAAAACTTCAAAGAGGTTTTTGTTGCTAACATAGGTATGTAAAAATATATCTCTCCATTTTTACATAGACATTATGGTTTGGGAAAATTGAAAGAATATTTGAAATCATATTTTCTAGAAATTTCATGTTTAGTAATCCTTTTGCAGAGGAGATTGTGGCCAATTAGAGATGAATATTGTGAAACTGGAGGAGGATTATGTTTATAAGATTCCGAAATAAAGAAACATATCTCACTTTGTAGACATGTTTTACATAATGATAGATACATTCACATATTCACAACCTATTTTTCTCATTGTGCAAAGTCCTGTTATAGACATCGTTTTAGAGACAATATTTTGAACAACTCGAGAATAATTTTTCGAAACTGAGAGAGGTTTATCTCAAAAACATATTCATATACAATAACCTCTTTAACATTTTCCATATCCATCTCAGATTGAAATATTAAAAGGGATAATTGGAACCTATTGCTCAGAAATTTGGAAGGAAAAATCTCAAAGACAGTGAGTGACTTGGAGGCCACCTCATCAAATAAGAGTTGCTATCAAATTCAAATTTCTCTTCTTTGTCACCATAAATCCACAAAGATAGTGCCAAGTAGATTCACTAGTTTTGAATGCCCTATGTTTTAGTTCTATTTGTGTAACAGAGTTAGAGATATTTGTAATAAATCTTGATATTTTTTCAAAATATTTTAGTTTAGAATTTGTATAAATACTTCATCATTTGAACTAATAGATGTCAGATTTTTAAAGAGGAAAACTACCATTTATTATAAATTTTTCCATTGAATTCAAGTGAAAATTTGCAAGTAATACAAGACAAGTTGTCTCAGGATTCATGTGGTGTATTCACTAGTGAAGTTCTTCTATTGTTAATGTTTTTACCATTGTTTTTACTTTTCTCTCTGTATCAAAAATTCTTAATTTAAAAAAAAAGTGTCATTAATAGGACATGTTATTTAAAACACCTTATTCTGTTTGCTTTTAAAATTTGTATGTTTTCCTCTAAAATCAAATTGAAAAATACTTAATTTCTTTTTAGTCTCAACTGAAATTCACTTTCCTGCCATCTCCATTATTCATTTAAAAATCTAAAATAATCCAGTTAATGCAACCTAGCATGCCCTATTTCACACGAGCTTGATATTTCTGCAAATTTATCACCCGAAGCCTCTTTTACTCCATATCCCAATGGACTTCCCTTGTTGTTCAAACCAAAACAATTCAAAAACCAAAATTTGAGCCCATTAACTAGCCTAATATCTATTCAAAACAAAGTTTAAACATAAAGAGAGACCCATCTCTGAAGATGGGCAGGCTAGATCCCAACTTCCAATGTGGGTTTGATGTTACCTCCAAGGTTTTTTCTTCGGCCTTGAAATTATGGAGTACTAACGTAGTGGTGACTCAACTAGGGATCACACATTTTATCTTCCTCAGAAAATTGTATGAGTTCCAAATCAGACTACTGATGGTGGACAGTGATCAGTCAAAGAAGGTTGAATCATTGACCTAGCGACTTCGTGTTCAAAGTATCCAGAGCTTCAAAGTTTTCAGGGTGAATCCACTGTCACCAAATCCAGGTTTTAGAGCTTTACTGGTGACTCCACTACAGCCACACCTCCCATTTTACCTCCAAAAGAATTTTATTTTTTTTTCAGCTATTCCAGTGAATCCTAGTAAAGGATTATGCTATTCCTTTGCAGATTTGATCTGATCAGGATCGTTTCCCTAATTTTTGATTCATTTTCCATGTGTCAATTTTGTTCCACTATACATGAATAAATTTGATTTGAAACCCATATGAGATTTAAATAACTTGTAATATCCATAACTATAATTATCATAACAAGGAATGAGTTAAAAAAATATATATGTTTATCCACTTTATAAGTCCCACCTTTGTTGTAATTATTTGACATATTCATAGACCTTAAGGGATGTAGATGGAATCGATTTGGTTCACACATTAGCCACGGTTGTAATTACCCATAGATCTATATGAAATCACTTAGACTTCTATCTTTATGACTCCACGTTTTCACTCGTGGATAGCATATAATTCATGGTGGAACAGACTTGACCTATGGTTATATCTCTGCGTACATGTTACTCATGTCGATTTAACTGCCCACTCATCCTTGTTTCGATTTCAAACTGATTTCATTGGGTCGGCCTCCACGTAATACGAGTTTGTGATTTGATGCATCGTATGGGTGAATGGAGACGAAGAATCAGTTTCCACGTACGCTCACATATAGTTTTTGTTGGTTTCGCCACATAGGTTGTAACAAGTCTCTACCCCTTTTTGGTCACGTGGATTCATTCCACGACGATCCAGGTTCCTCCCATCACCTTACCTTGTCAACTACGCCAATTCTATGACACAGTGAGCCCAATTTGTCATTAAATGGCATTACTCGTTGGGTTGAATATTGAATGCAGGATGTACCTGGCTCATTAATACTTTGATTTGTGACTCCTTCCCTCAGATCTCGCTAGTTGGATGGCGCTGATTCATTCGTGGCTTTAGGGTTTTTGTTGATTATAATTTCACATATTGATTTGTTCAGGGTTCTTTTTGTTTTCTTTCTGCGCGTCAGGTTTATTCATGACAGAGAAATTTTTGATGCCCTAGAAACTATACCGAGCTCGGCTACCTCTTTCCCGTATCTCTATACTAGCATAGACAATTCAGGTATGAAATTATTGTACCCGCTCGGTTCTTACTGTTTAATCATGGCTTCCTTCTGCTCATTGAAATTTACGCTCCTTTCGTTGAGCCCTTACGGCGATTGTTGGACATAGATGAATCATATGTCGTCATTTTGTTCCAAGTGATTTGCATCCACCCACTTGTTAAGATTTCATCGCGTCTCATATATTTCTGTGTTAGTTTGAAGAGAATTGTTGTTTTCGCCTCTCATGCGTTAGAGGGTGCGTGTTGAATCCATTCGTTTGGCATTTTCTTATGCGAACTCTCAAGAGCTCGTTCTGACCGTCTGCTCTTATATTTAGAGGTTGTCCTCCATCTTAAACCAATCAATGGTTTCTCGGGGTTTATTACTCTGGCACTGGCGCGACGCTCTGGTTTGTTCCCTTCTTGACCTGTGTAGGTCGAGCTCATACTAATTGGGTAAGGCTAACTTCATTATTCGATTTTGAACATCAAGATTCATTATCTATTTACTGATGAAAATTTTAGATCTCCTGTGTATGCGTACAGGCTATGGATGGGTTTCAATTTCTACCTCACCAGGTACTATCATTTTTCTCAGTCCTCTTTTTTTCCTTAGCGCACATTCATCCTACTTATCTCGTTTAGTAGTGGATTTAACTTGGGTCATTGACTTGTGCAGGTAATATAAGCCTTGCGTCTTGCTCTCTTATATTGACACAGAGAGTGATAGCGGCCTTTGACATTAACGTTGGCTTCATTTACCCCCCTTGCAGGTCGGTATTCACCGAACACTGGTTGAAGGGAATCCGTATAGCTCTGTAGTGCTTGTTAGACAGCTTAAAATTTTTATCTATGATTTGTATAAGTTTGGACAATTCAAACTGTTAAGTCTCGACTTGAATATTTAATTATGTCTCCTCCAGTGGAATTTCGAGACAGTCCTCAAGCCACAGGGATTTATACTCATTTTGAATTTTTGTATATATATATATATATATATATATATCTCGTTCATGAGGCTAATCTCATAGATTTATATCACTTTGCAACTTTCATCTCATGTCTTCGTTTACGAACCTCGAGATAATTAATGTATTGTTTTCTCTTCATATTGAAACTCAGTTGCATGTATTCTTATTCCTCAATTTTATTATAGTGTTCAATAATGGTTCAGTCTGTATATCCTTCTTGTATTTATGAAGGCTTTCTTGTACTATGCCTTGTGTATGACATTCTCATACCACACTAGTGTATAGTTTGGTTAGTTGCTGTAGCTAAGTCTCTTCAATACTTCTTGGAAATAGTACAACATATCACCATTTCTATTTTATACCCTTATTATAAATTTGCACAGGATATTTGTCTAAATTATCTACAGGTAGTGTATGAATATGTATCTCTATTTTTATGTTTAGAAGATATTTGTATTTAAAATCTACTATTTTACCCCCTTGACTTGGGTGCATATAATGGACTAGGATACATATACTTCAATATGCTATGATGTGTTGCATATGCAGGTTGGTTATTTGCATAACTATCTTTTGTCTTTTAAATTCTGTTCTCTAATATTAGAATGGTTCCATAAAATAACTATCAATGCAGAGTCTCTTGAAATTCAATAGTTGTTTTCTTTTGCTATAGTATTGGCTGCTTACATGCAAAATAAATTTACCATTGAGTTTCTGGGTATGTATGAACGATCTGCAGACAATAAGATCAGTCGATACAATCTCTACTTCCATTATTTAATACACATTGAAATTTACAATTCCCCTCCTGCTATTTCCCAATATAGTACTAACAACTCAGTTTTCTCTCTCTTATATTTATATATATATTAGAATCATGCTATGAAACAGAAGCAGATTAAAACTAATTTATAAATTTCTTCTATGGAGAAATAAGTGTCCTCAGATTTAAACCAACACTGGTTTAAAGATTCTATTGGATTCTACTCCACAGATTTAGTTCTACAAATATGCAGAATTTCAAGGGTGTATTCCTTATGATTGATTCTGTGAAATGTAGAACTTATATTCTAATATACAGTTAACTTTTATATGTATCCAATTCATACTATATGAAGTAAACCCACCAATAAATTTAGAGACATACCACTCATGAAATTGACCAACCTCCCAACCTTAGAGTCCTTCTGTCTCCCAGAACTCACCCCCGAGCTGAGATCATCTCCTTGACACAAATCAACCTCTAATATGTACAAGAGAAGCTTATTTAAGCTATTGTTCCCCAAAGCATGTTTCTAATTCTGCGTCCAGAATCTCAGGATGTTCTTCTTTCTGTTTTCCTAGGCTTCCCATTTTAGGAATTCTTTAAAGCTGTTTTATGCTTTTCCTCAGATTTTCCAGCATTTTACCTCTTCCCAACTACTTTCCTCATCATTGGGGAAATTCAGATTTGTCCTCAAAAATCTAAATTTTTAAAAAATTAATTTCTTTCAAGGATTTTTGAAAGATTGTGGGGAAATATTTGCCTCATCCATCCTCATGGATTTAGCAAGTGATCTCATAAATCTCATTTTGGTCAATCTGCACCGCATCATTTTATTCATTTCCTCAATTAAATATTTAATTACATTCACAAAATATTTATCCTTTGGGGTCCACTGCCCTTAGGATTAAAGTTCAAATGTCTAACTTTGAAATTCAAACACATGAATTGGGGGTGTTATATATTCCCCCTCTGAAAATAAACACCGTCCTCGGTGTTGTTATTCAACTACTAGAGTTCATTTTAAAAATAAAAATGGATATTTTTCCATCATTTCAGCTTCTCTTTCCGAGGTAGCTTCTTCAGTAGTAAAGTGCTTCCACTGAACCTTTACTCTGGCTACTGTTCTGCTTCTCAATTCAATTTCTTCCCACTCCAATATTTGAAGCACACAATATCTAGGAGCCATTTTTTCACAACTTCCAGGATAAAGTGTGCTCTTTTGGGGTTTAATACGCAAATGCACATGCTCCCCACTTTAAATTCTCGGTGCACTCTTTTCTTATCAGCATAGTTCTTCTGGCGATATTATGCTGTCTTGATGTTTCTTTGTATCTGTTTAACAATTCTTTCCATCTCTTGTAAAGCATCTGGTCCCAACATTAGTTTATCTTCTGGCTGACTCCAGCTCAAAGGAGTATGACACTTCCTTCCATACAGTTCCTCAAACGAACTCGTTTTGATGGAGGATTGGTAGCTGTTATTATAGGAAAATTCAGCTAAATGCAAGTATTCTCCCCACTTTGATGGTCTATCGATCACATACATTCTCAGCATGTCCTCCAAAATTTGATTAGTTCTTTCCGTTTGACCATCGGTCTGAGGGTGGTAAGCAGTACTAAAATTCAATTTAGTGCCCATACCTCCAAATATCCCTTTCCAAAAGGCTGCTGGAAACTTAGCATCTCTATCAGAAACAATCACCTTCGGAACCCCATGGAGCCTTACTACCTCCTTCAGGAACACATTCGCTACTTGAGTTGTCCCAAAGGAAGATTTCACTGGTATAAAGTGAGCAGCTTTTGTTAGAGTGTCTACTACTACCATTACAGAATCATGTTGGTATTTGGTTTTGGGTAACCTTGTTATGAAATCCATGGAAACTGTGTCCCGTTTCCATTCTGCAATCGGTAAAGGGTTTAAAAGGCCAGCAGGATGCTGATGTTCAACTTTGACTAGTTGACATTCCATGCATCTACTTAAATATTCTGCTACATTTCTATTCATTCCTGGCCAGAACAACTTCTTTTTCAGGGCTGTTAACATTTTCTAATATCCTGGATGTCCTGCATATGGCTGTTTGTGGTACTCATCCAGAATTTCCCTTTTTAAGGACACTACATTGGGAATATATGATCTGTTTTTATAACAGATCTGCCCTTTCTGGTTTTGAGTGAGATCATTTTTCTCATTTTTCTGTAATTTCACCAGAAGTGTTTCAAAAATTGGGTCTTGGTTTGGTGCCTTATTCACCAAATCTTCTACATCAATCTGAGCACTACTTCCAATGCTATTGATATTCTGACAAGCATTTCTGCTCAATGCATCAGCAACTTTATTTTCTTTCCCTCTAATATGTTTTATATCCATATCAAATTCACTTAAAAAAGACAACCATCTGGCTTGTCTAGCATTCAAATCAGTTTGGGAAAGGAAATATTTGAGACTAATATGATCAGTCATCAATGTAAATTTTTTTCCAAGAAGATAGTGCTGCCACATTTTCAAAGCATGGATAACAGCTGCTAATTCTAAATCATAGGCACTATAATTCTTTTCATGTATCTTCAGTTTCCTAGATTCATAGGCAATAACTGAATTTCCCTGCAACAGAACTCCTCCCAATCCTTCTCTACAGGCATCTTTACATACCACAAATTCCTTGTCAGGATCTGCAATCTTCAGTATAGGGGCTGTAGTAATTTTTAGTTTTAATTGGTCAAGACTGTTTTGGCATTTTTCAGTCCATTCAAATTTGACACCTTTCCTTTGTAATGACTTGATGGGATGTGCTATGGCAGAAAACCTCTCTACAAATCTGTGATAATAGCCTGCAATCCCCATGAATGATCTCACTGCTGAAACATCAGTTTGTACAGGCCATTCTTTTATAGCCTTTATCTTTTCAAGGTCAACAACAAGGCCTTGTTCAAAAATAATATGACCCAAATATTGGATCTTATCTTTATAAAACTCACATTTGCTAAACTTGGCATATAGTTGATTTTCCTTTATAGTTTTCAATACTATCCTCAAGTGTTCTTTATGTTCCTCCTCACTTTTTGACTAAACTAAGATATCATCTATGAACACAAGGACAAATTTATCCAAGTACTTTTTGACACACTGTTCATTAGGCACATAAATGTGGCAGGGGCATTTGTCAAACCAAAAGGTAGGACTACAAATTCGTAGTCACCATACCTGGTTTGAAAGGTTGTTTTGTTGATGTCTTCTTCTTTAATTCTAAGCTAGTGATAACTAGTCCTTAAGTCAATTTCTGAAAATACTGAAGCTCCTCTCACTTGATCAAAAAGATCATCAATTCTAGGCAAAGGGTATCTATTTTTAATGGTCAACTTATTCAGTTGACGATAATCAATGCACATCCTAAAAGTTCCATCCTTCTTTTTCACGAACAGCACCGGTGCTCCCCAAGGAGATACACTCAGTCTGATATACCCTTTATCTAACAGTTCTTGCAATTTCATTTTTAGTTCCATCAGTTCAGGAGGACTCATTCGATAAGGCGCTCGGGAGACAGGTGTTGCTCCCAACACCAAGTCGATTGAGAAATCAATCTCTCTTTTGGGGGGAAGATGAGGGATTTCCTTTGGAAAAACTTCCTTAAATTCTCTTATTACTGGTACAGCATCGAGTAAGTCCTCCTCAGTTTTCTGTTCTGTTTCTTCCACATGCACTGCATAAACTTGGTATCCTTTTCTAGCTATTCTTTTTAATTGCAATGCTGAAATTTGTCTTACAGAAATATGTTTTTGTTTCCCTTTGAGAATAAAAGGTTTCCCTTCCTCATCTACACAATGCAGAGTCTTATCCCAGCAGTTCATCAAGGCTTTCTTCTTTTACAGCCGGTCCATTCCTATCAGTAGATCATATGAACCTAAGGGCAGGATGTTCAAATTTACCTCTGTTTGAAAATCATTTAATTTGATTTCTGTTCGGGCCAGTTTATGTGTTACCTTTCTCTTAGTTCCAGTGTCCAGCTGTACCAACCATGACTATTGAAATTTTTCAGTTTTTAAGTTACATTTTTCTACAATCTTTGGACTAATGTAACTCAAAGAAGCACCCGGATCAATCAGAACAGTAACAGATAGGTCAGAAATATTACCCTCCATTTCCACCATGGTTGCTTGATGTTCTGCTTGCTGATTTTCCAAGGCTGCACTGATAGTTGGTATATTTTTGGCTATGTCATTTACTGTTGTCGCTTCTCGATCTCTCATGATCATATGAATGTTTCGATGAGGACAATCTCTCTTAAGATGGGGTTCTCCACAGCCCCAAAATTTTAGGGGTTCTCTCATTTTGACTGTCCCTTCCTTTTTACTGTCTCCATCTATTTGTTTGGAAGCTACTTGGGACTGAGCAGTTTGACTTTGTTTGGGTTTATTAAACTTTTTCCGCTGGTGATCTCTGCCAAAATTTTTCAAATAGGCTGGTTTCTGTTTCCTCCCTTTGAACTCATTCTTATTTACCCAGCTTTTCCCTTGTTCAGTTTTTCCTTTGAACTGTTGGTAACATAATCTGGCTTTTCTAACAGCTTCGTCCATTGTTTTTGGGTTATCAAATTCAATTTTCTCTTTGTAAACAATAGGCAAACAATTCAGAAACCTTTGTACCTTTGCCTTTTCCTCCCTTATGTAGGGTACATATCTTAGCAGATTTGTAAACTTAGTAACAAAATCATCAATAATGAGTTGTCCCAGTCTAATTTCATGGAATTCCTTTTCTTTTTCATCATAGTAACGTTCATTTAGGTAGCGGTTCTAGAACTTAACCTGGAAATCTTCCCAGGTGACTGTCTTTTCATCAATGGCATGCACCATTTTCGTCTCCTCCCACCACAAGGTAGCCTTACCTTGTAGCTGTTAAACAGCTAATCTGGCCTTCAGATTGCTATCATATTCATAGACCTGCAA
Source organism: Pinus albicaulis (assembly GCA_034641835.2). Taxonomy (NCBI): domain Eukaryota; kingdom Viridiplantae; phylum Streptophyta; class Pinopsida; order Pinales; family Pinaceae; genus Pinus; species Pinus albicaulis. Next base: position 29,149 of record JAXQQM020066337.1, read on the forward strand.
ATACTTGATCATGTTCAATAACCAAGCTTCCGCATCTTCCTCCTTCTCCCCATCATAGGAGGGGGCTTGATTTTTTGGAATTCCCCCTGTAATTCCTTTTTCTATTTGTATTGATGCCTTACTGCATCATCATCTTCAGACTCATCAGTTTTCCTCTTTCTGGAACCTTTGCCTTCCTGGTTGTTCCGCGAAGTTAATTCCTTGATGAGCTTTTCCTGCTCCTCACTGGCTAATGACAATCTGTCATTCTGGCTTTTTATCTCCGCCAATTCTTGTTGAAATTCTCGCAACATAGCCATCATGGGCGCATTTGGATCTGGTGCATTATCCTCATCACGCAGATCAACATAAATTTCGCAACCTTCTTCCATTTCAGCACCACTGTAAACACTCAACACAGATCAGTGAAAATAAAAATAAAATATATATATATATATATATATTTTTCCACAGAATTTAATTTATACAGTGAATACACAGCAATAGTGAGCACAATGTCACCAGTCCAATTTTATAACGTGGGCTCTGATACCATTTTTCACACCTCCCATTTTACCTCCAAAAGAATTTATTTTTTTTCAGCTATTCCAGTGAATCCTAGTAAGGGATTATGCTATTCCTTTGTAGATTTGATCTGATCAGGATCGTTTCCCTAATTTTCGATTCATTTCCCATTTGTCAATTTTGTTCCACTATACATGAATAAATTTGATTTGAAACCCATATGAGATTTAAATAACTTGTAATATCCATAACTATAATTATCATAACAAGGAATGGGTTAAAAATATATATATATGTTTATCCACTTTATAATTCCCACCTTTGTTGTAATTGTTTGACATATTCATAGACCTTAAGGGACGTGGATGGAATCGATTTGGTTCACACATTAGCCACGGTTGTAATTACCCATAGACCTATATGAAATCACTTAGACTTCTATCTTTGTGACTCCACGTTTTCACTTGTGGATAGCATATAATTCATGGTGGAATGGACTTGACCTATGGTTATATCTCTACGTACATGTTACTCATGTCGATTTAATTTCCTACTCGTCCTTGTTTCGATTTCAAACTGATTTCATTGGGTCGGCTTCCACGTAATACGAGTTTGTGATTTGATGCATCATATGGGTGAATGGAGACGGAGAATCAGTTTCCACGTAAGCTCACATATACTTTTTTTTGGTTTGGCCACATAGGTTGTAACAAGTCTCTGCCCCTTTTTGGTCACGTGGATTCGTTCCACGATGATCCAGGTTCCTCCCGTCACCTTACCTTGTCGACTACACCAATTCTATGATGCAGCCAGCCCAATTGGACATTAAATGGAATTACTTGTTGGGTTGAATATTGAATGCAAGATGTACTTGGCTCATTAATACTTCGATCCATGACTCCTTCCCTTATATCTCGCCAGTTGAACGGCACCGATTCATTCGTGGCGTTAGGGTTTTTGTTGATCAATCCGATTATAATTTCACATATTGATTTGTTCAGGGTTTTTTTTTTTTCTTTCTGCGCGTTGGGTTTATTCATGACAAAGAAATTTTTGATGCCCTAGCAACTATACCGAGCTCGGCTACCTCTTTGGTGTATCTCCATACTAGCATGGACAATTCAGGTATGAAATTATCGTACCCGGTCGGTTCTTACTGTTTAATCATGGCTTCCTTCTACTGATTGAAATTTACGCTCCTTTCGTTGAGCCCTTACGGTGATTGTTGGACTTAGATGAATCATATGCCGTCATTTTGTTCCAGGTTATTTGCATCCACCCACTTGTTAATATTTCATCGCGTCTCATATATTTCTGTGTTAGTTTGCAGAGAATTTTTGTTTTCACCTCTCATGCGTTAGAGGGTGCGTGTTGAATCCATTCGTTTGGAATTTTCTTATGCGAACTCTCAAGAGCTCGTTCTAACCGACTGCTCTTGTATTCAGAGGTTGTCCTCCATTTTAAAATCATCAATGGTTTCTCGGGGTTTATTACTCTGGCACTGGAACGATGCTCTGGTTCGTTCCCTTCTTGACCTGTGTAGGTCGAGCTCATACTAATTGGGTAAGGCTAACTTCGTTATTCGATTTTGAACATAAAGATTCATTATCTATTTACTGATGACAATTTTCTATCTCCTGTGTATGCGTACAGGATATGGATGGGTTTCAATTTCTACCTCACCAGGTACTATCATTTTTCTCAGTCCTCTTTTTTTCCTTAGCACACATTCATCCTACTTATCTCGTTTAGCAGTGGATTTAACTTGGGTCATTGACTTGTGCAGGTAATATAAGCCTTGCGTCTTTCTCTCTTATATTGACACAGAGAGTGATAGCGGCCTTTGACATTAACGTTGGCTTCGTTTGCCCCCCTTGCAGGTCGGTATTCACCGAACACTGGTTGAAGGGAATCCGTATAGCTCTGTAGTGCTTGTTAGACAGCTTAAAATTTTTATTTATGAGTTGTATAAGTTTGGACAATTCAAACTGTTAAGTCTCGACATGAATATTTAATTATGTCTGGTCCAGTGGCATTTCGAGACAGTCCTCAAGCCACAGGGATTTATACTCATTTCAATTTTATATATATATATATATATATATATCTCGGTCATGATGCTAATCTCATAGATTTATATCACTTTGCAACTTTCAGCTCATGTCTTCGTTTACGAACCTCGAGATAATTAATGTACTGTTTTCTCTTCATATTGAAATTCAGTTGCATGTATTCTTATTCCTCAATTTTATTATAGTTTTCAATAATGGTTGAGTCTGTATATCCTTCTTGTATTTATGAAGGCTTTCCTGTACTATGCCTTGTGTATGACATTCTCATACCACACTAGTGTATAGTTTGGATAGTTGTAGTAGCTAAGTCTCTTCAATACTTCTTGGAAATAATACAACATATCACCATTTCTATTTTATACCCTTATTATAAATTTGCACAGGATATTTGTCTAAATTATCTACAGGTAGTGTATGAATATGTATCTCTATTTTTATGTTTAGAAGACATTTATATTTAAAATATACTATTTTAGCTCCTTGACTTGGGTGTATATAATGGACTAGGATACATATACTTCAATATTCTATGATGTGGTGCATATTCAGGTTGGTTATTTGCATAAATATCTTTTGTCTTTTAAATTATGTTCTCTAATATTAGAATGGTTCCATAAAATAACTATCAATGCAGAGTCTCTTGAAATTCAATAGTTGTTTTCTTTTGCTATAGTATTGGCTGCTTACATGCAAAATAAATTTACCATTGAGTTTTTGGGTATGTATGAACGATGTGCAGACCATAAGATCAGTCGATACAATCTCTACTTCCGTTCTTTAATACACATTGAAATTTACAATTCCTCTCTTACTATTTCCCAATATAGTACTGACAACTCAGATTTCTCTCTCTTATATTTATATATATATTAGAATCATGCTATGAAACAGAAGTAGATTAAAACTAATTTATAAATTTCTTCTGTGGAGAAATAAGTATCCTCATATTTAAACCAACACTGGTTTAAAGATTCTGTCGGATTCTACTCCACAGATTTAGTTCTACAAATATGCAAAATTTCAAGGGTGTATTCCTTATGATTGATTCTGTGAAATGTGGAACTTATATTCTAATATACAGTTAACTTTTATATGTAGCCAATTCATACTATATTAAGTAAACACACCAATAAATTTAGAGACATACCACTCATGAAATTGACCAACCTCCCAACCTTAGAGTGCTTTTGTCTCCCAGAACTCACCCTCGAGCTGATATCATCTCCTTGACAATAGATCAACCTCTAATCTGTACAAGAGCAGATTATTTAAGCTATTGTTCCCCAAAGCACATTTCTAATTCTGCGTCCAGAATCTCAGGATGCTTTTCTTCCTGTTTTCCTAGGCTTCCCATTTTAGGGATTCTTTAAAGCTGTTTTATGCTTTTCCTCAGCTTTTCCAGCTTTTTACCTCTTCCCAACTACTTTCCTCGTCATTGGGGAAATTCAGATTTTTCCTCAAAAATCTAAATTTTAAAAAAATTAATTTCTTTCAAGGATTTTTGAAAGATTGTGGGGAAATATTTTCCTCATCCATCCTCATGGATTTAGCAAGTGATCTCATAAATCTCATTTTTGGTCAATCTGCACCACATCATTTTATTCATTTCCTCAATTAAATATTTAATTACATTCACAAAATATTTATCCTTTGGGGTCCACTCCCCTTAGGATTAAAGTTCAAATGTCTAACTTTGAAATTCAAACACATGAATTGGGGGTGTTACAACTACATGTTGATCATATTTCTTGCTGAACAAGATGACACGGTATGTGGAAAATCATCTATCTTGTAAAGTTTTAAAAGAATTATGGCATAAGTTAGTAGAGTTTCAAATTGATGAATATTTTTCATAGTCGTGTTTCGTTTGAAATCGAGCAAATTTTAGCCTGAAAGTAAAATTTGTTTTCTTGAGTTATTTTTTGAGTCATTGAAGAAGGGTATTAAACTTTTGGATTTTTAGATTCATTCATATAATTTCCAAGATCCTAAAAAATTCTTTGAAATCTTTCTTCTCCAAAGCAAGAGGAGATTGTATTGCCTTTTGATTTTCTAATTGATTAGAATTATGTTTTCAAGTATAAGACTGAAACTGTAGAGTTAGAATCACGGTTTAAACTTAAGGATACAACTGATGAAATCATCCATGATCAAATATTCATTGAAGATCTGAAATCTAACATAATAAATCATGCTTTTATTGGTCCTATAACAAACTACATGGAGGTTCTTTTCAGCTTAAGGTTTCAACCATGTTTTCACTATAAGGAACATATCCATCAACAGTTCTCATTTGATGTTACAACTTTGATTTTGTGGAAAAATAGTAAATTTTCCCTTTTTATTATGCTAATAAGCAGTGAAGTAGTCAAATTGTTTCAGAAGCTACTTGATTTCCTTCATTGGCATTTTCATATTACTTGATTTAGCATGATTTTCAGCATTATAGGGTAGGTAGAAATGTGAAAATAACCTCAGTACTTTGAACATTTTTCCAAGAATTATTTTTATTTTCAGTTTCGTATTTTATTTCATATTTCAATTAAGTCTGTTTCAGATTTCAATTTGATATTTTAAGTCACAGATATTTTATGGAAGAGCATGTTGCACACTTGGGATTAGCACAATGGATCAAGCTACTAGTCTACGATTTTCCTAGCACCTCACACGGACAGTGACATCCCTAGCTGGAGCCTCTATTATGGTCCTATATTTTATAGGATCTAAAGGTGATGGATTATTTCATGTTTGTAATTTTACATTATTATATTTCATGCACATAATAAGGAAAAATGATAAATGATTTATCCTAAGTTTAAAATGATCGGGCACTTCAATATTAAGTTTGGACATATAAATCCTTATCCAAAGTTTTCACTTTATTTAAACCCCCACTACCCGATAAAACATCTCATCAAATCCCATCATTGTACGTTAACTCCCCTCCATATGTCCCATCATTCATTTCCTTGCACATCCATCTTATGGCCCATATCATTTTTGGGCGCCCCCTCTCCATCTGAATTTTACCATCGGTGGGGCAGGAGGGGCGTGGGGTGGTGGGGTGGGTGGGGGTCTGAAATGGGTGGTTTTGTGTTTTGGGCCCACGCTAACATGGAAACCTCTCCTGATTTCACAACCCTATTTCCTAAACCATTTACCACTTCGGACCCCCTCTGAAAAGTAGTTTCTGTGCCATACCAAAAATTGCCAATTCGCCCATCAAGCGTCCGTCATATCACGCCACCAAGATCATATCGTTGCCAATTAACACCCTTCTCGTGCTTTCCCTCCGAACTCATCCATCTATTATTTCTACCAATGATGTGCCTCCACATCATTGTCCGCCTCCATGTCACCTCTCACCTCCATGTCATATTTTCATTTCATGGTCAGTTAAAGCTATGTTTTTTCCCTATATAACACAGTAATTTAGAACATGGTTTAAAAATAACTGATAAATAATTTTCAAAACATGAAATACGTTTTGTTGATGAAATCGTCATATAAAAAAACCTCTCTAATTTTTCTAAGCACTATTCTGGTTTGGGAGATTCAAAGGAATATTTGGAGGCATATTTTCCTAAGTTTCCTTGTTTTTAGTCAGTATATGAAAATATGATTTCTGTGCAGGTGGAAATGCATTTTCAAAAATTGAAAGAGATTTTTTTTGCTAACATTCATATGTAGAAAAATTGTGCTCTATTTTTACACATACATTATGGTTTGGTATATTTGAAAGAATATTTGAAAGCACAGTTTCTAGAAAATTCTTGTTTAGTCATCATTTTGTAGAGCTTATTGTGGCCAATCAAAGATGAATATTGTGAAACTGGAGGAGGATTATGTTTATAAGATTCTAGAATACAAAAACCTCTATCACGTTTTACAAAGGTATTACATAATGATCAACCAATTCACATCTTCACAACCTATTCTTCTCACTATGTAAAGTCCTTTTCTAGACATCGTTTTGCATAGAATATTTTTAACAACTCGAGAAGGAGTTTTGGAAAATCAAAGAGGTTTATCTGAAAAATATATTATTGTACACTAACCTCTTTAACGTTTTACCTATGTATCTCAGATTGAGATATTCAAAGGGATAACTAGAACCTATTGTTCAAAAATTTAGGAGGAAAAATCTCAAAGATAGTTAGTGACTTGGAGGCCACTTCATCAAATAAAAATTTCTATCAAATTTGAATTTCTTTTCTTTGTAATCAGTAATCCACAAAGATAGTGCCAAGTATATTCATTATTTTTGAATTTCCTATGTGTCAGCTCTATTTTTGTAAGACATTTAGAGATATTTGTAATAAATATTGATATTTAATCAAGATAGTTTATTTGATAATTTGTATAAATGCTTCATCATTTGAAGTAATATATGTTGTATTTGGAATGAGGAAGACTACCATTCATTGTAGCATTGTTCATTGAGTTCAAGTGACCATTTGCAAGTAATACAAGACTAGTTGTTTTAGGATTCATGTGGCATATTCACAAGGGATGTGCTTCTACTGTTACCGTGTTTTCCATAAAGAGAGATCCCTTTGTGAAACTGGCAGGGCTAGATCCCATCTTCTAAAGCAGTTTTATGTTACCTCTGAGGTTTTTTCTTTAGCCTTGAAATTATGGAGTACTAAGAGGTTAGTATTACATGATAACGTTAATGGACCCATAACCTATCAAAACCACCAGTTTCAATAGAAAATGGTCTAATTCGGCCTTGATCGGGTGGTATCCCCTGATGTTGAGGGAGTTCATTTTTTCCCATCAACGACAGGGTACTATCGAGGCTCTTTGGTATTGAAGAAACATTTGTGTTCCTGAAGAGACTTTGTTGAGCACTGTCCAAACCTGCTCGAAGTAGAGCAACACTAGGGATGTAAATCTCAAACTCTGATTGTTTTATTTATTTGTAATATATTACCCTTAGTTATATGGAAAGGATATAAATGTGTCTTGTTTAATATTTTTGTTACGCTGAGTACTGGCATTTGGAAGAATATATATTTAACTAGGTAGAGTGGGGAATTGAAGGTGATTGATTGACTAAATCAATTCTTCTTGGAGAAATGAGACTTTGTGCTTTCATTGAAACCATTTTAGAGAATTTGGGGTTCTCCCATTATGTCACCAATGTTATCACTGCGAAAATTTTTCTCCAAAATATTTTCCTATATTGATTTTAGAGTCCACTTTAAATTTCAATTCAAAGCCCCATGCATCATCATGTGGTTTGATTTTTTATTTTTATGTTTTCTCATAATGTTTCATCATCCCTAGTCAATTTTTTTCAAGTTTCGTCACTTAACCATTTGACGTGTTTGGGTTGGTAACTTGTGGTTAGGTGAAATAACGGTTTTTCTTGACTTACAAATTTTCCTTCTATCCATGCACACACTAAAAAAACAAAAAAAATTAAAAAAAAATCAAGTGAAAAGAGATAAAATATATCACATCCCGATAATGGAACCAAAAATGTTGTGTCTATTTACTGAGTAAAATAACACAATTATTTACTTATCAATCTGGGTTTGTAAACTTGGAAGCATGCCCAAAATATATGGAGTTGAGATGTAGTCAATTTTAGAAGACAAAATGTAGAAATTGAAAGAAATGCATATTACAAATATATTCTAAATTATAAGATTTATGGCAATGCATATTAAAAATATAAAATATAACTATGTAATTTATGATTCAATATGTAATGAGTGATGGAAGGAGCTCCTAACTTAGGATATCCTGATTGTCCTTCCCGACAGTACTACCTTCATGAATAGAAACCAATTAATTGATTGAAAATAGTTTATGATGTATAAAAAGTAGGAGAAAAAGCTCCTAACTGAGGGAGGTACAGGTTTTCCTTCTTTACAATTTTATTCCATCATTGTTACCATTGCAACAAAACTAGAAATTTGGGAAATAACTCAAACAAGGAAAGGAGGATGATTTTTTGTTGTTGTTCTTGATCAGATAGAAGGAGAATTTAACTCAAACTCTTGTTTGTCCCTTCATATGAAAATTATAATTAAACTAAGAGTCATCTAGCAAACATAATAAATCTTCATACATTTAGATGACTGAATAAATCTGAAGAAAATCTAGTTCATGAAAATTATGCTAATTTAACAAAAAAATGTCCTTAGCTTCGTGTGGGGGCCCTCTACCCCTACCTTCCACATTTGAAGAACTTATCAGCTACAAAAAATCAATCAACAATTCACAACATGAAAAAAAAATAGAAGGTGGAACTGGTTCCTCAAATTATCTCAAAATATATAGGTCTCAATATAAAATTATACAAATTCTCTATGCTTGAATGGTTCATAAGCTTGGTTTAAATAGACAACTGCTAAAAAAACTAAGATACAATGTCTCTAATATTCTTATCCATCCTAATACCATCCATTTAGCTTTAATTCATCCATTAAGTCTCACAAAATCTAGAAAATCCCAAAATATACTAATTCTGCCCTTTTTCCTATGGATTTTTGAAAAATAGGTCATGTTTGACCACCATTGACCAGGCATGTTTTAGCTCATTTTGACTGAACCAATAGATTATTTTCCATCCATGGTTCAAAATATTTTCAAATATATGCTCAAATTGTGCCCAAGTGTCCTGCACATATCACTTCCATGAAGCTATTACGGGAATTTCGAATTCCCTCCAAATATACTCTTAAAACCCATTTTTTACAAAAATCTTTAAAAATTGGAAAACTTAATTTATGTATCTGAATATGCATAATAAGGTAAAAATAAGGAATATGCGAATGATATAAGGTGGAATATGATGGAAATGATGTGTATTTTTTGTGAGTAAAATTGACCAAAATTGAGGGCCAACACTCTCCCTCCAAATTTTTTGTGGAAATTATAGATTTCCTATAGTTTATAACCATACCTATCAGTTCCTAAAAATTATTCGAGATATATAATAGGTTATTGATCTCTCTCTGATAAAAATTTCATAATATAAGACCGTATTCCACAAATATCATATGGGTGATAGCTATTTCCCCATAAACAAAGATCCCTTGAAAATCACCATGCCTCTTAGTCACAAATACCAATTGATTGAACCCACTAGCCACTAATAAAAGCAAAAAAAGGGAAAGAGGGCATCCTTGGAATCTTCATGCATGAAACAAAGGGGATGTTGAATTTTTTATTACAAAGGATACAATCTATAAACAACTCCTAACCCTTGGTATGAAGTCCAAAAGAAACTAAACGTGTATTAGAATTAGTGTAATAAGTAGCCAACTCACTCTCTCATAAGCTTTGGAAAGATCAATGTTAAAACCAACACCTTTTATGTTCATATTTTTGATGTTATAGAGGCCTTCCTATACCACACCATTTTCTACATTGATCTACCTTCATTTCTCTAAAAAAATAAAATCTCTCGCTTGAGATAAAATTTGAGAAATCAGGGTTGAGATGAAATGGAATCACTTCCATAATCAGCTTGTATATTTTGTTACATAACTAGATAGGGCAGAAATCATCAAAGGAGTCATGGGAGTCTACTTTAGAAATGAAAGAAATGATGATTGAATTGAAATTAGTAATCATCATATCCTCTATTCTTGATTCTTCAATCACTTGCAAGAAGTATCCCCCCATAGTTGTTAAAAATTGAATATATTAACTATTAAGTAAATGGCTCTCCAGGTGAGAACCTGGAGAGTGTATACACACTCATACAAGCAATGACAATTAAGTCAGATGATCCTCAAATATATAGGCTTTCACACTAATGAGATGGTTTCAACCACTCCCTAGATATTAGGATATGAGGTCTAAGATTAGATTCCCAAACCTATCCTCATCATAAAAATAATCTAAGTTTAGGTTTCTCCATTAATTCCAACACTCCCCATTAATGATGAAATTGTATTGAACAATAACATATGCCTACTGATCTATTCTCAGCTAGGCTTAAAATGAAAAACATGAAAAACTTGGTAACAAAGGTTTTCATTTTGGTATTTATGCTTCTCCCTCCATACGTGTTCATTCTGAGGTGAGGCTTCATATTCACTTTCCTTGGTGTGAGGTAGTGATGTATTTTCACCTGATTTCTTTCCCAATGATGGCAAGCTTGAATTATTATGCTTGAATTATTCTTTCCCTTCTCAATATTATGACAAGCTGGATTGAAGAATTTTCCCTCTCACTATTTCCGGTGTCAAACATCTGAACATCAACGATAATATATTCATCATTTATTGGTGCAACTTCTGTGTTGATTTCATAAAGACATGGTGTTTCAAGCCATGCTTCAAGAAATTTCAATTCCCCTTCAAAATTCATTTCTTTTTCCTTGTTTCTGTTATCATCTGCACACACAAAAATATTCATAAGAACATCACAATTTAAATTCTCTCCAACTTTGTCTTCTTCTGCCACATCTTTGTAATCATCTTCATTTGGCTCATCCAATTGATCTTCAACAATTTCTTCCTCTTTACATCCTACATGAAGATCAAATCGTGACTCTTTAATATCATGATCTTGCACAACAGATTGTGCCTCTTGATTCTTCTGGTCATCAACAGAAGGACATTGTTTTTTTGAACTTTTTTCAAACTCAAAAATGCTACCCATGTTAATGCCTCCAAATGTCTACATGAGAAAATCATCATCATCGGAATAAAAAATATCTAAATAGATAGACATGTTTTAAAAAGTAAAACTTATTTGATTTTGTCTTGCTTCCAGATTTCGACTCCACTCAGTCCTCTAACGAGCTCAAGCAACCTGTTACCACACAGGTGTGAAACTTCTCCCTTTGGCAGCTCTTTAACATTAGAACCTTGTAGAATATGGCTTCTATGCCACACAGGTCTCAGTGCCCTCGGCTCTGGCGATGAGAAACAAAATGACCTTTCAGAAGCTGGAAACGCTATCAATATCTAATTCTGATGCATGTAATTAGCAATTTCTCATATGACACATATTTCTGAAGGAACGTAGCAAATCAATTAATATATATTTTTTTTAATAAATGCTTCAAAATGATTTTTAAACTCAAGACTTCTTGTAGGACTCCTATATTTAAATAACATGCAGTATTGAATGCTTTATCCCAAAATCCATTCAAAAAATCCTTACCTTTCAAAATGCTCCTAACACACTCCACCAATGTTTTGTTCTTTCTTTCCGCTACTCTTGGAGAAAAGAGTAGCAGAAAGAAAGAATAGAACATTCCAACAATAGTTTCAACAATAGTTTCATATAGTTCCACGAAAAATTGGATGCCACCACCATGTCGACCCTAAATTTTATCTTTATGAAGACTACAAAGGAATTTTTTCACTTCTTCTTCCAATACTTCTTCGATCATGGCCCTATTCTCTTATTCATGTATAAATATTGGGATTAATTGTGTTGTTTGAATTACATGTACAATAATGACCCCTTCAAGAGATCTAAATATATTTTCAAAGTTTCTTCTTCCTATTGTTATATCAACCCTCATCACTCAAATGGGATTAAAGACTATTATCCTAATAAGAAATGGTAATAAAGACTTAAAGGAGTAAGCGGGTTTGTGTGCATGAAAATGCATATAAAAAAGGGAACATGACATAGATTTTTAACTTTGCTGTAAAACCTTACTCAACACAAAGGAGCATATATGTGCAGGACATATGGACAGAACAGGACCTGAACAAGTACCGAACAGTCAAAAGAGGAGAACAACGCTAAGCATTTCGGGGGGTATCAAAGAAGGTTGGGGAAAGTGGAAGCTCAATTCCCCGGAAGCATGAGGCGACATGACAGCGGTGGGGCCCTGAGAGACACATTCCATGGGGTGATGGTCGCGGGCTTAGAGCCACTCCAAGAGCCCGCCAGACTACTTAGTGGGCCCATTCAGGTAACAAATGGCACAAGTAGCACAAGGGTAAGGTAAGTCCTAGGACACCTAGTACATGACTAGTACCGATATTTAACCCGGTGCGTGGTATACACCTAACCAAACTTTGATAACCAATAACCAAATGACACGCATCCCAATGTCAACATCCTTATGATGTCAGCCCTACAAGTGTCATCCTAGCCTCATTTTTTGGGTAATATAAAGCCGGTTAACCCTGTTCTATGTTCACTATGGTAAAATATTTTCTTTTATTAGATATCATATAGCCAAAGCACGAGCTCCTGGTACAAGGTCTACCAAGTCGCTTTCAACTCCCTACGTCGTTTTCTCCCGAGCATTTTCCTTATTTCACAGGTATTTTGTCCCTCTTTCATTGTCTAGTTTCCTTCCACTTTTCATTTTTCATAATGGTCATGGGTAGAATCAAGATTAAGAAGTCGGAGCCTGAAACCCCCCAAATTCGCGAGTGCAGGTCTGCCCCTGGACCTGAGCCATTCACCAACATGAAAGCCCACATTAGAGACCCACAATACCCTTTCCACATCAGTAGCATCAAACCTAACATATTTAGGAAACATTTAGAAAATAGGGATAGGTTAAGAGTTGTTTTGTCAAGACTATACCACCAAATTTCTCCACCCATCTACCTAGTTGTGGAATTAATATGTTGACTCAAAGAAGATTATGATGAGCACCGAGATATGTTCCCATCAACTCAAGGGAACAAGATATTTAGTATATCTCCTCAGATCATCAGGAAAGCCCTTTGTTATCCCGCCAGTTCAAATTATGCCAGTTTCACTTAAATGTATTTATCCTGTCAGTTTTCCAAGTTACCTTGGAGGTAGAAGAGTGATTTCATTGTTGCTATTCATGAATCCTGCCTTACAGCTTTCCCATCTTTGGACTCAGTGCCTCTGAATACATTCAAGGAAAACCTTCAGCCAACACTTGCTCTCATTACAGGGTTACTAGGTATAGAGGGGGTCGAGCGAGTCTCAAAGGAATGTGTAGCCCTTTTATGGTTGATGTCACAACCAGATGTTATATTGAATATCCCTGGCTTCTTGGCCTCCACCATCCAAACCTAGTTTCAAGACCTCCCAGCCATAGGCCATTTTCATTTCTACTCCATGGTGTTCTACCTCTTCCTCTTCCAGCAGGCTGATAAGTTCGAGGGTTTTGGTCTGGAAAAGGTTTCTAGGATAAATTCTCAACCAAGAACTGTCTGAGTGGAACCCTGCAGTGCATCAGTTGGCTAATGGGGCGGGTTATTCAAACTTCTTGAATGAATTCATGATAATAGCCTATACTATTATTCATGACAACCCTCCACCTAGGATTTTTCCTGAGCAGAGGAACTGGCTACAATTCAGTGACGAAGAAAGCGCAGGAGATTGGTACCTATTTGATGACTACATTGAGATCAGGTTCTACAGTGCAGAGGTTCACCCTTATAGACTACCAGTTTTTCCCGCCATGCAGATTTTTGCCTTGGAGTACCTCCGGTAAACCTTGAACGCTGACTAGCTCCACTTCGTCCTTGCTAAAAAGGGGTACATTCTTAAACTTCCTACTACCATCAACCCCTTTATTTTTAACTCAAGGCATGCCCTCCCCATACTGGAAACCCTGCTCAAAGGTATGGATTTATGGAAAGGGAAATATTGGCCTTATGACCCAAAAGGCATCATCTCTAACAAGAGGAGGAAGATTAAGAAAATTTCATATGCTCACGAATCTAGGCCCTTCATCGAGTGGAGAGCTAATCTTGATACCTGGCCTTTGCCTTCACAGATAGAGACTGAGTCATTAGCGACGGGGGAAAAAGGGGACACTGCTTCAACACAAGAAGTGAGAAAGAAACAGGTTAAAGAAGCCGGGGTCACAGAAGAATAGGTATAGGTGGACATAGGAGAAGGTTCTCGACCCCTTAAAAGGTAGAGAAGAAATGATGAGGAAGATGTTGAGGACGAGCTGCCCCTCGAAAAAGTGGCACTGCATGGAGAGTCAGACAAAGGAAAAGCAGGTTTTACGGTGAGATATGATGGTCCATTTTCATTTGATTTCTCAGAGGTGTCACAAGCCATCTCCATTAACAGGGCTGAGGTGGGAGACGAAATAAAGGGAAAAAACAGATCTATGAAAGAGAAGCTTTGGTCTAAATTATCTGTATATGTAGAAAAATTTCATAGTCAGCTTTCTGCAGAGCTTGATATGGATAAGGAGTAGTTTCTGATGGCCATGATAGAAGCAGTTCTATATACAGATACTAGTACCACTAGCTACAAAGCTTTGGAGGTTGTAGTGAACATGTCACAAGTCCCCCCAATTGGCAAATGCAATTTGTTTCAGTGTTTCAACGACATGGTGAAAGACGAGGTCGTGAAGCTCTCTCTCACCCTAAGGAAGCTGCAAAATAAGTATAACCAAGTGTTTGAGAACCTCAGGATAGAGAATACTAATGCCCGGGAACTTTCAAATTATTTGCGGAGTCTCCAAGTAGCTGTGAAGGGCAAAGGTAGTGGTAAAGTTGATCCTTAGGGTATTGTTATTTCGGTGTTGCAAAAACAGGTCGCAGCTTTGAAACATAAATTGAATATGCCCAGCTTTTAGCATGTGCAAACTGATGAATTAGCTCAAATAGAGAAAGATAAATCTGACCTCGCTGACTCCCTGGCTAAAGAAAAAGAGGAAAGAGCTAAGATTGAGAATGAGATGGTTGCCCTCAAGCAAGGGAGAGATGAATTGCAAACAAGATGGGATACGCATGTATGCGCTGCTCCCGTTCCGGAGTTTTTTGATACCACTCTTGTGCACTTAACCAAAATGTAGGCGAACCTTTAGGTGACAGAGAGACAGGTTGATACTTCCCAACAGAAGATTCAGGAGCTCCAAGCTCTACTTAAGGAGAATAGAAAAATTGTGGCAACCTTACAAAATGAAGTGGAAGAGGTGAAACAAGAGAAGCTTCAACAAGAAAAGAGTATCAAGGACCTGACGAACTGAATGAAGGGAAATTTCACCCTCTTAGAAGCCAGATGCCTGATCTGGATGGAAATTATCCCAGAGGTAAAGAAGCATTCAACCTTTTTTACTTTAATTGAAGAAAAGAGGGAAGCAATTCGTTGGTTCAGAAGAATGGTACATGAAGGACACACAGAGGCTGCTCAAAAGTGGAAATGGCCAAAAGGTATATAACCTTCTTGAACAACCTGAGCTACTAGGAATTGGCAACTTAGGGAGTAGAAGACAGATTCAAGGTGGTAACACAGCTCAGAAGGGTAATGGAAAAAGAAGCCGCGCGCGCTCATGCATTAGGTAGTCTTGAAAAGATGGGGACAAGTTTAGAACATTTCGAAGAGGAGTGGATCAAACTGACTAAGGCAATCCTCCCATCATTTTGGGAGCTCAGAACAGCTGTGTTTTAGCCGTTACAATTATATGAGCTCAAGATGATAGAAGTAATGAATCAGACAGATGTCGCATTTGAAGAGACCACTCGGCTCAAGGCTGGAACTATAATTTCCTCTCTCGGTAAATAATTCTCCCTCCTATGTTAGATCAAGCAGTAGTTGCCCATCCAAACAGACTATGGTGAGTTTACCCATGTGCATGATTTGGTTGATGCCTTTGTTACAACACCTACTCTAGCAGTCGACATCTGGCAGAAGTGTAATGATCTTACCAATACTCTGATTACTACATCTTCACCTCTGCCAACACCACCTCTAGAGCATAAAAAAACAATTCTACGACTACAGTACCACCTTCTCCAGCAATAGGCATGACTCCATCTCACCGGAAGTAATGATAACTCATGACTGGGGCTACGTGGCCTCTTACCTTATTTTCCTTTTCACTTTTTAATTTCGAGTGAAATTCATATTTCACTCCTGCATTTTACTTTTAGTTAGTAAGTTGTTTGTATTTATGTTAGAAATGGCTTCAATCCCACTTTGTAAAATGATAGGAGGCGTTCTACCCCATCATCAATTTTGATTTTTTATTAAGACTTGGAACAACATATAGGTATGCAGGAAATATATTTTCCCAAAATATCTTTTCGTGGATAGAAATCAGAAGTTATAAAAGCAGAGAGAAAGATTTATACAGGGTTCCAGATTTTGAGAAAATTTGATCAGTTAAAGCATCTCTCTATGGGTATTTTGTATAAACTTAAAATTTTTTGTTGAAGATTGCATTGGGATTTAGATATAAATATTTTGTCGCAAAGGGGATTCCACATGATGTGTTTCACAGCTTGTAACCTTTCCTTATCATTATTATTTTAAATGAATGTTCATTTCGTCTTCATCCATATTTCTTGTATCTCAAATGTTCTGGAATGCGAGTGCTACATGTTTATATGTGAATTTATCACAGTTGATACTCATATCTATTAATTTTTAGTGCTTTAAATATGGCTTGGGCATGATACTCTGTCCATTTTCTATCTCATTTCTGTTGTTCTTCTGATATGAACTATAATAGATTCTTATCTTGGAATAAGCCCATTTGTAGTTAATATCTCATTTCAAATTTTTCCATAGTTTTCACTATCACTGAACTTCATAACCTTGTATTAATTTTATAGTTGGCCCTCTTTACAACATTATGATTTATAGTTGTGTGACGGATTTACTTATTTAGTCTCCTACTCATCCTCTGCAGTTTTTTAGTTGCGTTTATTATTAAGGTCTTCGTCCCACTCTTTTAAAAACTTTCATTAATTGTTAATTGCAAGGAAGCCTAATATTGTCATCTACAAATAGTTTAGTCAAAGTTCCTTGCATTTTAATATGTCCTAGGCACTGGTCCTTTTACAACTCAGGGTTGTCTCTAGGAGTTACAACACTTCCCATCTCTGCTAGGCCCTCAAAGTATTCCACATCTTCCCTCTTGGTCCTGGATCCTCCAAATGGTGTTATAGATTTTCTTTCCCTTCCGATGTAGAAGACTTTCTTAATTCTTCTTCCAACACTTATTCCATCATGGCCCTATTATCCTCCTCATGTATAAATATTAAGAGTAATTGTGTTGTTTGAATTACATATATAATAGTGACCCCTTCAAGAGTTCTAAATAGATTTTCAAAGTGTATTCTACCCATTTCTGCTAGGCCCTCAAAGTCTTCCACATATCTTCCCTCATGGTCCTCAATCCTCCAATTAGTGTTACACATTTTCCTTCCCTTCCTATATGCCTAAAAAAAATTGGTATTCTTGCTACTCCATTTCAACTATATGGCTCTGCTATTTAATCTCCCTAAATACATATTATAAATTGTTTAGGGGATATTTTTAAAAGATATAGTAGAAGATTTTTAATTTTTTAAAACTATTTTTTTAAATAATTAAATTGATTTAAATATATTTTAATGAATAATGATGTATATGTTATTCTTTATAGAAAACATAGCCATCTATTCGTCCTAATCACTCTGCTAATAGCGTCCCATCTGTCCCTCCAATTTTCCAGGGAAGAGTCTTTAGTTGCACCGAGAGGCGCATCTACAGCCCAATTTGACCTCGATGTCAGGTATGTCACATCCTCATACAAATTTTCGGCTTAAGTTTTAAATTAAAATAAAAAATAAAAATAAAATTAAGTGTTGGCTTAACAAATAAATTTTAACAATCATATAAATAAACCTTGAATATCCCCTTCGAGAGATGCTTGATCGAGCATAAGCATAAGTAACTGCTGACCAAGTTAATCCACTTGAAATTCGAGTAACAGATCCAACTGGCTTAATTTACCCAGTGCCTATCAAGGTAGACCTAGTGCTAGTCAAAACAGCTTATCCACCATTATATGCACCAACAACAGACTACATACATGGTGGAAGGACTACAAATCCATGGTTGAGAGGACATGGTGGAAGGACTACAAATCCACTTGGGCATCCCACCGCTGCAGAATGGTAAGGCTTATCCAAGCTTACATATTTGCAATGCATTTAAGAAACAAAGAGCAACCTGTCAATAATAATAACCACATGCAAGATCCAATTAAACACTTTTTTATGCTGAGTGATAATTTTTTTTACATAATTTTTCACCGGTTGATCGAATATCATGAAGAGGAGAACTGTTTTATTTGCATGTTTGAGTTTAGTATTGAAGAAACTAATGCCAAAGAACATTGAAATTCTTTATATTAGCATATTAACAAAACAAAACAAAGAGATTTGATGGTTTTTGTGTTTTACATTGCAATTCCAAGCCAAAATTTCATTTTTTGCACAGATGCAAGTTCGTGAGATTTGTGCCATATTCGGTTTGTTATCACTATTTGCTTGCTTATATTACAGGCATATTTAAAAAGATTTAGATGAGAAGGAAAAGAGTTAGTTTTAAATGCTCTTCAAGCTCTGCAGATTTGCCAGGAGTAGAGCCAGGACTTGAACAAAGAAAACATTCATTCAATTTCATACCTTTATTTAAAATAAAAATGAAAAATAAAAAGAAAAAGTGATAGTGATTGTAAAATGTGTTTCATAATTGATTCTTTATAAAATTACTCAATAATTCCTTTTACTTCTAAATTGTGTTATAGACATAGAAAGAGTTACAGAAGTTAATGGAATAAAAAATCCATATAGGTTATCATTGTAGATTTTAATCATTTTTCAAATTTAATTTTGTATAAAAGCACTCACTATAGAAACCATTATCTACTAGCTGGAAAGGGCGAGAAAACATTATGCATTAGAAAAGTAGAAAAAAAGATGAAAATAAATATGGATATTTACTATTTCTACTGAAAAAAGATGAAAAATAATTTTAGTGTAGATGTTGATTTCTAATTATATTTGACTACTTCCACTAAATAAATGAAGCCTCTTTTTATATTTACTCCATAAACCTCTCTATATTTACAATAAGTCAAAAAAGAAGTTTTATTTAGGTGAAGCCTATATGCCAAATACCATGGGCTAGATTATAACTAATACCACGGGCTAAGTACCATATTTATAAAAGAGCTATGGTAAATAAATAAATCAATATAAAAGAGGTATAAAAAGGCATGATAAATATATAAAAACATATCAAATATCATTATAAATCAACATCTAATTATATACCAAGTCTATGGGCCAAATACCATTGTAAATAAAAGAGGTATGGCAAATAAATAAAACCTATTTTTTTATATTTACTCTATAAATCTCTTTATATTTACCAACACTCAAAAAATAGGTTTTATTTAGGTGAATCCTATAGGTCAAATACTATGGGCCAAATTATTATTAATATCATGCCAAAAAAAACCATTATTATCCCTAATATTAATATCAAAATATTAATAATAATATTATTATTATTAAATCTAATATTCATATTAATATTATTATATTTAATAACTTTCGATTAATACAATATTAAATTTTCTATATTATTATATACATTAATGTATCATGATATATATTAACTCTAGATATATATGGAAGGGAAGAACAAAGACATAGAGTGATAGAGGTGGAGACATAGAGGGAGTGAGAAGGGAGAGATGGTGATAAAATCAAGGAGAGGGGAGAGGAGGAATGAAGAGAGAGAGGGAGAGGAGTGAGAGAGGTAGAAAAGGGTACGCAAGGAAGAGGGAGACATAAATATGGAGGGGGGGGAGAGGAGGAGAGAGGGATGGAGATAGTGAGAGGATTGGAGGGCAGAGAGAGATAGAGAGAGAGAGAGAGAGTTATGGGGGAAGAGAGAGGGTTAGAGGGAAAAGAGAGAGATGGGGGAAGAGAGAGGGAGGTAGGAGGGGAAGGGAGAGAGAGGAGAAGAGAGGGAGGGAGATAGGAGGAGAGAGGGAGGGATAGAGAGATGGAGTTGGAGGGAAGAATAAATACATAGAGAGCGAGAAGTGGAGAGAGAGAGGGAGTGAAAAGGGAGAAAGAGAGCGTGTGTATGTTTTGGAGTGAGATAAAGAGAAAAAGGAGAGATGGATGGAATGGGGGGAGAAGGAGAGAGGGAGGGATATATTGACAGAGTTGGAGGGTGAAGAGAGGGAGAGAGAGGGAAAGAGAGAGATATAGACATGGGAGAGAAAGGGAGAAAGGGGAAGGAAGAGAGAGAGGATGTGAGAGAGTGGAGAGAGGGAGGGACAGAGAGATGGAGTTGGAGGGGGGAGAGAGGGAAGACGATTTATTTCACTAGATGCATTGATTTCATTGTGGATGGTGATTTCTAATCCTATTTGATTTCTTGCACTATATGCATTGATTTTAGTGTAGATGTTGAGAGAGAGAGAGAGAGAGAGAGCAAGAAAGAGGATTGGAGAGAGAGGATGGACAAGAGAGAGGACTTAAGAGTGATGGGGGAAGAGAGAAAATTGGAGGGAATATATATATATATATATATATAGAGAGAGAGAGAGAGAGAAATGGATTTAGAGGGGGAGAGAGGGAGGGAAGAAGAAATACAGAGAGATTGATAAGTGGAGAGAGAGATTAAGTGACAAGGGAGAGATGGAGAGAGAGTGTGTATGTTTTTGGATGAGATAAAGAGACAATGAATGAGATATGAAGAGAAGGGATGAGAGAAGGAGAGAGGTAGGGATATAGTAACAGAGTTGGAGGGTGAAGAGAGAGAGCGATAGAGATGTAGGAGAGAAATGGAGAGATAGGAAGGAAAGGGAGGATGTGAGAGAGTGGATAGAGGGAAGGAAACAAAGATGTACTTCGAGGGGGGAGAGAGGTAAGAAGATTTCATGCACTAGATGAATTGATTTCAGTGTAGATGGATATTTCTAATCCATTTTGATTGCTTGCACTAGATGCATCGATTTTAGTGTATATGTTTATTTATAATTATATTTAATTTCTTGCACTATATGCATTGATTTCAATGTAGATGATTGCTAATCCTATATGTTTTCTTGCAATAAATGCATTGATTTCAGTGTAGACGACGATTTTTTATCCTATTTGATTCCTTGCACTAGATGCATTAATTTCAGTGTAGATGTTGATTTCTAATTATATTTGACTACTTCCACTAGATGCATTGATTTCAATGTACATGAGTTCTAATTGTATTTGATTGCTTGCACTAAATGCATCGATTTCAGTAGAGATGGTGATTTCTAGTTCTATTTGATTGCTTGCACTAGAGGCATTGGTTTCATTGATGTTGGCTTCTAATATTATTTGCTTACTTCCACGAGATACATTAATTTCAGTGTAGATGTTGATTTCTAATCCTATTTGATTACCTACATTAGATGCATCCATTTCACTGTAGATGTTGTTTTCTAATCCTATTTCATTGTTTCCATTATATGCATTGATTTCAGTGTAAACGTTGATTTCTGATTTGATGTAATTGGATGTACATTGATAGTACATTAAATTTAAAGTAATTGGATTAACATTGTGCATTAATTTCACTGTAAGCAGGAAAAATTATTGACAATGTACATTTATTTTTATTGACAATGGTCTCACTTTTACTACAATATCTCGAGTTAAATATTTGGATGGTCTTCGATTTCAACCACCATTTCCATATGATCAATATGAAAAGATGGCAAAATGTGCAGGTGTTTCTAAGATAAAATTAGAAGAAGTGAGGTTAAGGTTAAATACTAAATAAATTATGTATTTTTCATGTATTTTTCAATATATTCTTTATATCAAATTTGAATGATAGAATAGGTTTATTTGTTATTTAATATATTAATTATGTCATTTTTATGATCACCAAACATATTTATATTAATAACATTTGTTAGAATTTGTATTTCTAATCTTCAAAATTTCTAAGTATGATGTACATCTCAAAAATATACAAAAATTTTAATAATCTGAAAAATGTGACGTTGATGCCTCCAATTGGAACCAGCCTAGATCCATCTTACTCTGTATCTGTCATGCACCGAGAGGGATCAAATCTCTCGAGGTGCAAACCTTCCCTAGATCTATCTTACTCTGGATCTGTCATGCACCGAGAGGGATCAAAGTTCTTGTTGCTTTGTAAACTTGGTATCAGAGCCATCTAGTTCTTTGTCCGAGTTATTTTCACATCTGGCTTTCCCATTGAATGGTATTTGTCTGAGCTACTATCCACGAGTCTTAAGTTGGCGGTAAGGCACTGGTAGAGAGTTGTGAAGGCGAAGGACTGTCGTGTTTGCTTTCCTGATGCACAAAGACTTTTGTTTCTCCTCTGTTCAGGTGCTTACTCATACTTTATTTCAATGGCTGGTTACATGAATGAGTTTGCTCTTCAGAAACTCGAAGATAGAAAAATAGCTCATAAGAATCGATGGTCATTTCTTAATAAGTTTCTGAATAAATCTCAAGATGATGATGTTTTATATGACGAGAAAGTTGTAGTTCAAGAATATGAGCCTGATCCTAACTGGACATTGCCAGAGATTGATGTTGAGAAATTATATAAGATTCCCGTGTTTCAATTTAAAGCTGCTCAGTTGTTTCATTTTACTTCTGTTAATATTCCTATTTCCACTGGTCCAGAAATTTATCAGATTCCTCTCATAAAAATAGAAGACATTGAATGGGGGTTAAGTAAAGGTTACAGATTTATCCATCTGGGTATGCTTTAGTTCAGCATAAATCTTCTTGTTCGCCCAGGCTTAAATACTTTTTGTCTGAAATGTGTTCTTGATACCCACATGAATCAGTTCAATGATGCTCTCATAGGTGGATTCCAGAGTCCTCTCAATAATGGCCCTGCCTGGTCCTATGTTATTCCAATATATCAAGTATCTTTAACTGATCCATATATTAATGAATTCCTCCATGCCTATATTCAGTTCCATGGCTTTGATGTCGCTCCACAGTCTGAAATAGCACAACTACATGCTTCCATATGTATTCATTTTGTATCTTCCACCATGCCTCCATTACATCCTAAATTGAAAGAAAGAGCTCTTAAAGAGGGTGTTTTTGTTGGTCCCGGTAATACCACCCCTTTACAGATTGGATTTGCAGCCTGTACTTTACCCGATGAATGGAGTAGTACTTATACTCCTCTTGCACAAAAATATCCTCGACTACAAACATCCAAGGCTCCTCCGCAATTATCTCTTATCCAACATTCCGATGGATCTACTGGTCTCAAATTCACTACTCCTTCTTTTTCTAAATCTATGTCATCTTTGCATAGATCTCCATTTTTGAGGGGAAGGGATAATACAAGATCCATTTCCCAAACACCTCCTTCAGCTATTCCCAGGAGTTTGTCTGTCAGATATCCTGCTTCTTCTAGTCAAAGAGATAATCCCAGAAATTCTACATCACATATAGGTAATGACTGCCAGTTTTGCGTTCCATCCCCTTCCACCTTCCAGGTTGAGTCTCCAAAACATGAATCCCAAGTTATGATTCCTGATATTAAAAGCTTCTCTCTTCCTAGAGCTAAACAAGACCTAAATGCCCAGATAAATGAAATATATTTGGATACTGGTAGTTCAAGAAGAACTTTCAAAAATGGGACTTTAAAGGCTGATATGCTATGGTTACATACTAAATCTGTAACATAACTAGATCAGGTCGAATCAGAAAAGGTACACAATTACACAAAATATCAAATTGTGTGCATGCTACAGAATATTGATGACCTTGCAAGGGATCTTTTAGAAGTTAAAGAACATATTAAGAAGATGCATTCTGGTTATAATGAAGTCTTGGGAACACAGAATGAACATACCCAACAGTTGAATGATATAAATTCTAATATGGGTATTATTGCAAAATCCTTAGAGCACCTGAGAGATGTTCTACCTAAACCTACTTCCACTCCTCATTATAGAGAAGTAGATTTATCTATTTCTAAGCTCAGTTTCTCTTCCTCAGCTCCTGAAACCTCTGTTTCCCAAAAGAGCATTCTTTTTAAGGGGGTAGAGAATATTGGTATAACACAGATTGGAAGAATCTAGAAGGGAATAAATTTAGCCAGAGAGAAAACAGATTTAATGAAAGAAAGGATAAAAGGTTTACCTTCAGTTGAAAGTTGCAGGTTGCCTAAGAAATATGTAAGTCTGAAAATTTTGATTGAAAATGGTCAACCATCTGCTCAAAAAGACACATTAGCCATGTCTCGAGTTTCAGGTACTGCTAGAACCACTGGGGAAACTTCACAAGGGGAACCAAGTTCTAAGAGAGACAGACATGAGCCTTATTTCTTGTCACATAAAGCTAACAGAGGCCAAGAAGAAACCACTACCCATGAAGCTTCTGCTTCTAGTCCTTTTGGTAGATACTCAGCGAACCTGCAAGCTACTGCTGCAATATTTGAGAATCCCTCTAGCAAAGGATATGGGAATACTTTTCTAATCAATATTGATCGTTTGAGTCATGAAGAAGTAATTAATGTTTTGCATAACACTCATGCTTGGGCATTGCAGAAAAAAGCATAAACAAAAGGAAGTTGGTATGACATAGTTACACAGATTGTCTGGTCTTTTACTGGTATTGTTAAGCAATGGTGGGACAAACTTTCTGATAGGGAAATGACCCAAATAATTGAAAATGAAACAGATCCCTTGAAAGCTCTGTTTGATGCCATGAAACATGAATTTGTTGGAGTAGTACCCGAAGACTTAGCACATCATGCACAAATGTTTTTATCTCAAAGATTCTACATCATTGATTATCTGCCACGGTACTTTTGTAATATGCAAAAGTTGCTTTACCAAGCTCAAGATCCTCATAATGTTGCCTACTTAAGATACTATATTGCCTCTATGCCTGGAAAAATTCTAGATTTAATAAACCAGTATTTTGAGTTAAATAGAGTCAATATTGAGAATCTATCATTTGCTGCAGTACATCAATTGATTGTCACTGTTCTACAAAAGGAGTGTGTTTCTGAGAAAGCCAAAAATAATTTTAAAAAGAAGATGCATGTTAGTACCAATTTATGCAATAATTTTCTTGAAACATATGATTTTGGATGCCATAAGAAGTCTAAGTATAAAGTTTCCAAAAAAGCCAAAAATCATTGTTCTTGTTAGCCAGGAAAATATATTCCCAGGAAAAAGAAATATTATCCTTCCAAGACGAGCTTTAAAAGAAAAAGGGTGGTATTTAAGAAAAGGGCAACACCTTCCAAGAAAGTTACTTGTTTTATTTGTGGGAAGGAATGACATTATGCAAATACATGTAGAGAAAAGAAGGATAAAAAGCAGATAAAAATTGTGGATATCTTCTCTACAATCCATGACCCAAGAGAATGGGATCTCATATCTCATTATGATGATGCATATTTTGAGGTTTCAAGTTCTTCTTCTTCTTCTTATGATTCTGCAGATGATTTTTTGGATATCAGGAAATTGAATTTAGATATAGACTCTTCTGATTCAGAAGAAAATTTCATACCTGATATAAAAATGTTTCACCTAGATCCTTTTGAAAATTTGCAGATGAAGATTACAGCAGTCAAAGCTGAACTAGCTCAGCTTGACCCAGTACAGTTCACTGCTAGAAGAATATTGACAGAAAAATTGGAAAGCTTGGAGAAGCAGTTGCCCTCTAAAACTAAAAAGGAAATATTTGGTGATGAAGATTTCATTGAAAAAGAATTTGATTCAATGTTCCTGCCACTAAGAATTTCAGAAAGCCCATCAGAGGGTGGATAAAATCAGTTCTCTTCAAATAAATATCAAAGATTTAGAATCATCAATTCATCATACTAGGACAGAAATGGTTCAACTAGCATCCAAATTGTAAATGCTAGTTGCAGATTATGATGATTGCAATTCTAAATTGGCAAATTTACTACTTAAAGATATTCCCTCTGAATATAAAGAAACAATTCCTCTTATAGAAGATGTTAAGATAATGGGTATTGGTGATAGAGTAGTGATTCCTATAAAGATTAAGTTGCCCAAGATTAAGGAATACACTCTAGATGCCCAAATTGACTCTGGTGCTATGAGTAGTGTCGGCAAATATGGTGCTATTCCTAGTTATTATTGGCAGCATACTAAAGTAAATTTTCGAGCTATCAAAAAATATTTAATGGCTATAAATCATATAGCTCCAGACTTTCCTATCTTTTTGAACAATGTCCAGGTGAAAGTCACTTTGTATAGTTTTGATTCAGGTTCTGATTTTCTATTAGGACAGGAATTTTTGAATAAAATTCTGCCAGTAAATTTTGGTAAGGGAACAGTCACATTCACCACTAAAGAAGGCACAGGTGAACTACCATCCTCTAGTGATTATAGAGTTAATGTGAAGCCAGTAGAAGAAGAGATAATTCAGAGCAGCCTGCAGGATCTTACAAAGATAAAAAAAATTGTCAAGCATGCAGAACTCCATGGTCCTCAAACCCTTGAATGGATTTCCATTAAGCTCAAGAAAGAATGTACAGCTAGCCGTTCAGATGCTTTTTGGAGAAGAGAAAATTATTTTGTGGCTCTTCCATATAAAGAAAATTACGTTTCTAAACCACAAAAATCTAGCGCTAATCATATGAGTCCTTCAGAAGAGGATTTATGTCGACAAGAAATCAGTCAGCTTCTAGAACAGAAGCTCATTGAGCCATGCAAGAGCCCTTGGGCTTGCCCCGCCTTTTATGTCAACAAGCACAGTGAACAAAAGCGCAGTAAAAAACGGCTTGTTATCAACTATAAGGCTCTTAATGATGCATTACTTCCTATTAGGTATCCTTTACCTAATAAAGAACTCTTACTTGCAAAAATTGCTCATGCAAATGTTTTTAGCAAGTTTGATTTGAAAAGTGGATTTTGGAAAATTGGCATCATTTCTGCTGACAGGTACAAAACCGCCTTCACTGTTCCACATGGGTAATATAAATGGAATGTCATGCCCTTTGGCCTGAAAAATGCTCCTTCTGAATTCCAAAAAAGGATGGAAAACATTTTTGGTGGGGAGGAGTATATCATAGTGTATATAGATGATTTTCTTGTTTTTAGTAGAGATATAAATAGCCATAAAAAGCACTTAGAGAAGTTTTATGGACTGGTCTTCAAACATGGTTTGGTATTTTCTGATTCAAAAGAAAAATTCCAAATCGGAAAAGTCAGAATAGATTATTTGGGTCTACACATAGAACAAGGGCATGTTAACCTGCAACCTCATGTTCTTACTCATTTGTTAAAGTTTCATGATGTAATCCCAGATGTCAGAACTTTACAAAGATTCCTTAGATGTCTGAACTATATAAGGAAATTCTATGAAAACGAAGCAGAAGACACTAAAGTGCTACAAAAAATATTGAAAAAGTAGGCATCAGGATGGACAGAAGAAATGACTACAGCAGTCAGGAATATTAAGAGTAAGATTAATGAATTGCCAAAGTTAAAGCTTCCCGATACTAATCTTCCTTTTATTCTTGAAATAGATTCTTCTGATCATACATGGGCAGCTGTACTTCCCCAGAAGCATAGAAGAAAAGAATTAGTATGTGCCTATTCCTCTGGAACGTTTGATGATACTGAGAAAAACTATCCCTCTTCTCATAAGGAGATACTTGCTGTAAAAAGAGGAATTAAGAGATTCCATCTGTTCTTGAAAAGTGTGAGATTTATTTTCAGAACAGACCTGAAGCACATGAAAAGTATTTTTCCAAACAAGAAGCTGGTAGAACAAGGGAGTACCAGGATATTGAGGTGGGCACTTTGGTTAGAAGGTTTTGTTTTTGACATAGTCTACAAATTTGGTGCAGAGAATTATCTTGCAGACGTGCTCACAAGAAAAGGTTCAGTAGAATTCAAAGAAATAAATATGTTCAGACCACTTCACCAGCATGAAGCTTCTACCAGTTCTAGTCAGTCCCAGTCTAAGAGAGCCAAGGTCAGTCGAGTAGTTGTTTGTAGTCAGTGTCATTATCAGTTTTGTTGGGATTGTTCTGTGCACAAGATCATAGAGTTACCCTTCAATCTTCGTGAAATTGTCTTAGAAAAATGGTTTGATTCAGGAGAAGCCCAATGGATGTATTCTAGAGAGCTACCATATAGGTATAGGTCATGGCGAGTCTATTATACATTGTCTAGAGGTCCAGATCCCATACATTATGCCTTCATCCAGAAGACTGATTGGACTTGGCAAGATTATTTTACTATCCATCAAAAAGCTCGTATATATGGGTCTGTTAGAATCATATTCTATGCTATAGATGTCGATAATTTGATTAACTCATGGAGTCCCTGGTTTAGGTTATTCTTAGTTAGGTATATGCCAAGAGTCAATTGGATGTTAGAACATGATCATAAGTGCACTTTAGGAACAATAATTTGGGAAATGCATATAGCTGCACAAAATGACTATGTCATAGAGTTTGACTTAGTCCATCAAGACACAGTATTGGTTCCAAATCAAGCTAAAGAATCTTTGAATCTCTTTGTCAGTTTTCAAGGCAAAATTACTGTTGATGAAGTAAACAGACCACTAAATATGTTTTCATTTCCTTTTCACAGTTGCTTCCGACAAAATGATCCTCCATGGCTTTACATTCCACATGAGATAGCTGCTCCTAATACTGAAGAATTATTGGAATACTATGGAGAGAGAAATTATGATCATAGACATCATTATGATGATCGTGCCAACAGTGATTGATTGTAAAGATCACTCTATTTGAAATCTTTACAAATCTTACTTTTTTACATATTTTATTTTTTAGTTTCCATGGGATTTTCTCTGAATAAAAATCTCCACTGTGTAATTACTTTTGTAACAGAGCCGATGTCCTAGATTCTAGCCATAGTTGTCATTTTGTGTGATTAGATTGGGTCAGATTCGGTCCCCATATGGCCTAGCCTCCTAGGGACGAGATAACAAGTGGTTGTCCCCACTTGCCCGAATCTTAGCTACATTTTCCTGATCACTTACTTTAAGTTACTCTCGTGATAAGCATCTTACATGATGGCCTATCCGAGGAAAGATTCTCTTTGTTCAAAGTATCCGGTAAAATTTGTAATGGGATGACCTGCTAAGATATTATAAATACCAGCATTGTGAGGTCATTTGGCATTCAGAGTCTGAGAGTCTGAGTCTGTATATTGAGTCTGAGCTTGGTTTCCATGCTCTACATCTGCGCGAAACCTCGCGATCTGCTTGCATCACGACAACTGAGTCTCAAAGTCTGAGTCTGTTAGGTGACTTGGCTAGCCTGCGTCTTAGTGTGCTCGGCACTAAGAAGAATCTAAAGTGGCGGGGTCATTAGATTGAGTCTATGTTTTTGAGTCTGTGTTTTGTAAGCTCTGATTCAGAGTCTGCAACTGGCCAAAAAGCCTCCAGTGAGCACGCTCATTCAATGAGTTGCTGTAACTGGTAAATGCCACTGCAGTCTAGCTCTGAAAAGAGATTTCTGATGTAAAACTCCATATGTAAATATTAATGAAGAATTGTTCTGAGTTTCTTAAGATGGTCATTTCTTAATAAATTTCTGAATAAATCTCAAGATGATGATGTTTTATATGAGGAGAAAGTTATAGTTCAAGAATATGAGCCTGATCCTAACTGGACATTGCCAGAGATTGATGTTGATTAATTATATAAGATTCCCGTGTTTCAATTTAAAGCTGCT
Source organism: Pinus albicaulis (assembly GCA_034641835.2). Lineage (NCBI taxonomy): Eukaryota > Viridiplantae > Streptophyta > Pinopsida > Pinales > Pinaceae > Pinus > Pinus albicaulis. The sequence continues at coordinate 59,151 of JAXQQM020066337.1, forward strand.
CAGTTGTTTCGTTTTACTTCTCTTAATATTCCTATTTCCACTGGTCAAGAAGTTTATCAAATTCCTCTCATAAAACCAGAAGACATTGAATGGGGGTTAAGTAAAGGTTACAGATATATCCATCTGGGTATGCTTCAGTTCGGCATAAATCCTCTTGTTCGCCTAGGCTTAAATACTTCTTGTCTGACATGTGTTCTTGATACCCGCATGAATCAGTTCAATGATTCTCTCATAGGTGGATTCCATAGTCCTCTCAATAATGGCCCTGCCTGGTCCTCTGTTATTCCCACTTATCAAGTATCTTTAACTGATCCATATATTAATGAATTCCTCCATGCCTATATAAAGTTCCATGGCTTTGATGTCACTCCACAGTCTGAAATAGCATAGCTACATTCTTCCATCTGTATTCGTTTTGTATCTTCCACCATGCCTCCATTACATCCTAAATTGAAATAAAGAGCTCTTAAAGAGGGTGTTGTTGTTGGTCCCAGTATTACCACCCCTTTACAGATTGGATTTGCAGCCTGTACTTTACCCGATGAATGGAGTAGTACTTATACTCCTCTTGCACAAAAATATCCTCAACTGCAAACATCCAAGGCTCCTCCGCAATTATCTCTTATCCAGCATTCTGATGGATCTACTGGTCTCAAATTAACTACTCCTTCTTTTTCTAAATCTATGTCATCTTTGCATAGATCTCCATTTTTGAGGGGAAGGGATAATACAAGATCCATTTCCCAAACACCTCCTTTAGCTATTCCCAGGAGTTTGTCTGTTAGATATCCTGCTTCTTCTATTCAAAGAGATAATCCTAGAAAGTCTACATCACATATAGGTAATGACTGCCAGTTTTGCGTTCCATCGCCTTCCACCTTCCAGGTTGAGTCTCAAAACATGAATCCCAAGTTATGATTCCTGATATTAAAAGCTTCTCTCTTCCCAGAGCTAAACAAGACCTATCTGCCCAGATAAATGAAATATATCTGGATACTGGTAGTTCAAGAAGAACTTTCAAAAATGGGACTTTAAAGGCTGATATGCTATGGTTACATACTAAATCTGTAACAGAACCAGATCAGGTCGAATCAGAAAATGTACACAATTACAAAAAATATCAAATTGTGTACATGCTACAGAATATTGATGACCTTGCAAGGGATGATTTAGAAGTTAAAGAACATATTAAGAAGATGCATTCTGGTTATAATGAAGTCTTGGGAACACAGAATGAACATACCCAACAGTTGAATGATATAAATTCTAATATGGGTATTATTGCAAAATACTTAGAGCACCTGAAAGATGCTCCACCTGAACCTACTTCCCCTCCTCATTATAGAGAAGTAGATTTATCTAGCTCTAAGCTCAGTTTCTCTTCCTCAGCTCCTAAAACCTTTGATTCCCAAAAGAGCATTCTTTTTAAGGGGGTATATAATATTGGTCTAACACAGATTGAAAGAGTCCAGAAGGGAATAAATTTAGCCAGAGAGAAAACAACTTTAATGAAAGAAAGGCTAAAATTTTTACCTTGAGTTGAAAGTTGCAGGTTGCCTAAGAAATATGTAAGTCTGAAAAGTTTGATTGAAAATGGTCAACCATCTGCTCAAAAAGACATATTAGCCATGTCTGGAGTTACAGGTACTTCCAGAACCACTGGGGAAACTTCACAAGTGGAACCAAGCTCTAAGAGAGACAGACATGAGCCCTATTTCTTCTCACACAAAGCTAATAGAGGCCAAGAGGAAATCACTGCCCATGAAGCTTCTGCTTCTAGTCCTTTTGGTAGATATTTAGCGAACCTGCAAGCTACTGCTACAAGATTTGAGAATCCCTCTAGAAAAGGATATGGGAATACTTCGCTAATCAATATTGATCATTTGAGTCATGAAGAAGTAATTAATGTTTTGCATAACATTCATGCTTGGGCATTGCAGAAAAAAGCAGAAACAAAAGGAAGTTGGTCTGACATAGTTACACAGATTGTCTGGTCTTTTACTAGTATTGTTAAGCAATGGTGGGACAAACTTTCTGATAGGGAAATGACCCAAATAGTTGAAAATGAAACAGATCCCTTGAAAGCTCTTTTTGATGCCATGAAACATGAATTTGTTGGAGTAGTACCCGAAGACCCAGCACATCATGCACAAATGTTTTTATCTCAAAGATTGTGCAACATTGATTATCCACCATAGTACTTTCGTACTATGCAAAAGTTGCTTTACCAAGCTCAAGATCCTCATAATTTTGCCTACTTAAGATACTATATTGCCTCTATCCCTGGAAAAATTCCAGATTTAATAAACCAGTATTTTGAGTTAAATAGAGTCAATATTGAGAATCTATCATTTGCTGCAGTACATCAATTTATTGTCACTATTCTACAAAAAGAGTGTGTTGTTGAGAAGGCCAAAAAGAATTTTAAAAAGAAGATGCATGTTAGTACCAATTTATGCAATAATTTTCCTGAAACATATGATTTTGGATGCCATAAGAAGTCTAAGTATAAAGTTTCCAAAAAAGCCAAAAATCAATGTTCTTGTCAGCCAGGAAATATATTCCCAGGAAAAATAAATATTATCCTTCCAAGACGAGCTTTAAAAGAAAAAGTATGGTATTTAAGGAAAGGGCAAGACCTTCCAAGAAAGTTACTTGTTTTATTTGTGGGAAGGAAGGACATTATGCAAATACATGTAGAGAAAAGAAGGATAAAAAGCAGATGAAAATTATAGATATCTTCTCTACAATCGATGACCCAAGAGAATGGGATCTCATACCTCATTTTGATGGTGAATATTTTTAGGTGTCAAGTTCTTCTTCTTCTTCTTATGATTCTACAGATGATTTTCCAGATATCAGGCAATTGAATTTAGAGACAGACTGTTCTGATTCAGAAGAAACTTTCATACCTGATATAAAAATGTTTCACTTAGATCCTTCTGAAAATTTGCAGATGAAGATTACAACAGTCAAAGTTGAACTAGCTCAGCTTGAACCAGTACAGCTCACTGCTAGAAGAAGATTGAGAGAAAAACTAGAAAGCTTGGAGAAGCAGTTGCCCTTTAAAGCTAAAAAAGAAATATTTGGTGATGAAGATTTCATTGAAAAAGAATTTGATTCAATGTTCCTACCACTAAAAATTGCAGAAAGCCCATCAAAAGGTATGGATAAAATCAGTTCTCTTCAAATAAAGATCAAAGATTTAGAATCATCAATTCATCATACTAGGACATAAATGGTTCAACTAGCATCCAAATTGCAAATGCTAGTTGCAGATTATGATGATTGCAATTCTAAATTGGCAAATTTACCACTTAAAGATATTCCCTCTGAATATAAAGAAACAGTTCCTCATATACAAGATGTTAAGATAATGGGTATTGGTGATAGAGTAGTGATTCCTATAAAGATTAAGTTGCCCAAGATTAAGGAATACACTCTAGATGCCCAAACTGACTGTGGTGCTATGAGTAGTGTCTGCAAATATGGTGTTATTCCCAGTTAATATTGACAGCCTACTAAAGTAAATTTTTGAGCTATCACAAAAGATTTAATGGCAATTAATCATATAGCTCCAGACTTTCCTATATTTTTGAACAATGTTCAGGTAAAAGTCACTTTGTATAGTTTTGATTCAGGTTCTGATTTTCTATTAGGACAGGACTTTTTGAATAAACTTTTGCCGGTAACTTTTGGTAAGGGAACAGTCACATTCACCACTAAAGAAGGCACAATTGAACTACCATCCTCCAGTGATTATAGAGTTAATGTGAAGCTAGCAAAAGAAGATATAATTCAGAGTATCCTGCAGGATCTTACAAAGATCAACAAAATTGTCAAGCATGCAGAACTCCATGGTCCTCAAACCCTTGAATGGATTTCCAATAAGCTCAATAAAGAATGTACAACTAGCCATCCAGATGATTTTTGGACAAGAGAAAAGTATTTTTTGGCTCTTCCATATAAAGAAAACTATGCTAATCATATGAGTCCTTCAAAACAGGATTTATGTCGACAAGAAATCAATCAGCTGCTGGATCAGAAGCTCATCGATCCATGCAAGAGCCCTTGGGCTTGCCTAGCCTTTTATGTCAACAAGCACAGTGAAAAAAGGCATGGTAAAAAATATCTTGTTATCAATTATAAGGCTCTTAATGATGCATTACTTCCTATTAGGTATCCTTTACCTAATAAATAACTCTTACTTGCAAAAAATTGCTTATGCAAATGTTTTTAGCAAGTTTGATTTGAAAAGTGGATTTTGGCAAATTGTCATCATTTCTACTGACAGGTACAAAACCGCCTTCACTGTTCCACATGGGCAATATCAATGGACTTTCATGCCCTTTGGCCTGAAAAATGCTCCTTCTGAATTCCAAAAAAGGATGGAGGACATTTTTGGTGGGGAGGAGTATATCATAGTGTATATAGATGATTTTCTTGTTTTTAGTAGAGATGTAAATAGCCATAAAAAACACTTAGAGAAGTTTAATGAACCAGTCTTCAAACATGGTTTGGTACTTTCTGATTCAGAAGAAAATTTCCAAATCGGAAAACTCAGAATAGATTATTTCGGTCTACACATAGAACAAGGGCATGTTAACCTGCAACCTCATGTTCTTACTCATTTGCTAAAGTTTCCTGATGTAATCCCAGATGTCAGAACTTTACAAAGATTCCTTGGATGTATGAACTATATAAGGCAATTCTATGAAAACCAAGCAGAAGACACTAAAGTGCTACAAAAAATATTGAAAAAGCAGGCATCAGGATGGACAGAAGAAATGACTACAACAGTCAGGAATATTAAGAGTAAGATTAATGAATTGCCAAAGTTAAAGCTTCTTGATACTAATCTTCCTTTTATTCTTGAAATAGATGCTTCTGATCATACATGGGCAGCTGTACTTCTCCAGAATCATGGAACAAAATAATTAGTATGTGCCTATTCCTCTGGAATGTTTGATGATACTGAGAAAAAGTATCCCACTTCTCATAAGGAGATACTTGCTGTAAAAAAAGGAATTAAGAGATTCCATCTGTTCTTGAAAAGTGTGAGATTTATTGTCAGAACAGACCTGAAGCACATGAAAATTATTTTGGCAAACAAGAAGCTGCTAGAACAAGGGAGTACCAGGATATTGAGGTGGGCACTATGGTTAGAAGGTTTTGATTTTGATATAGTCTACAAATCTGGTGCAAAGAATTATCTTGCAGACATTCTCACAGGAGAAGGTTCAGCAGAAGTCAAAGAAATAAAGATGTTCAGACCACTTCACCAGCATGAAGCTTCTAACAGTTCTAGTCAGTCCCAGTCTAAGAGAGCCAGGGTCAGTCGAGTAGTTGTTTGTAGTCAGTGTCATTATCAGTTTTGTTGGGATTGTTTTGTGCACAAGATCATAGAGTTACCCTTCAATCTTCGTGAAATTGTCTTAGAAAAATGGTTTGACTCAGGAGAAGCCCAATGGATGTATTCTAGAGAGCTACCATATAGGTATAGGTCATGGCGAGTCTATTATGCATTGTCTAGAGGTCCAGATCCCATACATTATGCATTCATTCAGAAGACTGATTGGACTTGGCAAGATTATTTTACTATCCATCAAAAAGCTCGTATATATGGGTCTGTTAGAATCATATTCTATGCTATAGATGTCGATAATTTGATTAACTGGTGGATTCCCTAGTTTAGGTTATTCTTAGTTAGGTATATGCCAAGAGTCAATTGGATGTTAGAACATGATCATAAGTACACTTTAGGAAAAATAATTTGAGAAATGCATATATCTGCACAAAATTACTATGTCATAGAGTTTGGCTTAGTCCATCAAGACACAATATTGGTTCCAAATCAAGCTGAAGAATCTTTCAATCTCTTTGTCAGTTTTCAAGGCAGAATTACTATTGATGAAGTAAACAGACCACTAAATATGTTTTCATTTCCTTTTCACTGTTGCTTCTAAAAAAATCATCCTCCACGGCTTTACATTCCACATGAGATAGTTGCTCCTGATACTAAAGAATAATTGGAATACTATGGAGAGAGAAATTATGATCATAGACATGATTATGATGATCGTGCCAACAATGATTGATTTTAAAGATCACTCTATTTGAAATCTTTACAAATATTACTTTTGTACATATTTTATTTTTTGTGTTTCCATGGGATTTGCTCCGAATAAAAATCTCCACTGTACAATTAATTTTGTAGCAGAGCCGATGTCCTAGATTCCGGCCATAGTTGTCATTTTGTGGGATTAGATTGGGTTAGATTCGGTCCCCATATGGCCTAGCCTCCAAGGGATGAGATAACAAGTGGTTGTCCCCACTTGCCCGAATCTTAGGTACATTTTCCTGATCACTTACTTTAAGGTACTCTCGTGATAAGCATCTTACATGATGGCCTATCCGAGGACAGATTCTCTTTGTTCCAAGTATCGGGTAAAAGTTGTAACCGGATGACCTGCTAAGATATTATAAATACTAGCATTGTCAGGTCATTTGGCATTCGGAGTCTGAGAGTCTGAGTCTGTATATTGAGTCTGAGGTTTGTTTCCCTTCTCTGCATCTGCGCAAAACCTCGCGATCTGCTTGCATCACGGCGACTGAGTCTCAAAGTCTGAGTTTGTCAGGTGACTTGGCTAGCCTACGTCTTAGTGTGCTTGGCACTAAGAAGAATCTAAAGTGGTGGGGTCATTAGATCGAGTCTGTTTTTTTGAGTCTATGCTTTGTAAGCTCTTATTCAAAGTCTACAACTAGCCAGAAAGCCTCCAGTGAGCACGCTCATTCAATGAGTTGCTGTAATTGGTAAATACCACTGCAGTATAGTTCTCAAAAGAGATTTCTAATGCAAAACTCCATATGCAAATATTAATGAAGAATTGTTCTGAGTTCTAAGCTCCTAGTTCTTGTTGCTTTGTAAACCTGGTATCGGAGCCATCTGGTTCTTTGTCCGAGTTATTTTCGCATCTGGTTTTCCCATTGAATGGATTTTTGTTATGAGTTCTGAGCTCCTGGTTCTTGTTGCTTTGTAAACTTGGTATCAGAGCAATGTGGTTCTTTGTTCGAGTAATTTTCACATTTGGTTTTCCCATTGAATGGTATTTGTCTGAGCTACTGTCCACGAGTCTTAAGTTGGCGGAAAGGCGATGGTAGAGAGCTGTGAAGGCGAAGGACTGTCATGTTTGCTTTCCTGGTGCACAAAGACTTTTGTTTCTCCTCTGTTCAGGTGCTTACTCATACTTTATTTCAATGGCTCGTTACATGAATGAGTTTTCTCTTCAGAAACCCGAAGATAGAAAAATAGCTCATAAGAATCGATGGTCATTTCTTAATAAGTTTCTGAATAAATCTCAAGATGATGATGTTTTATGTGACGAGAAAGTTTTAGTTGAAGAATATGAGCCTGATCCTAACTGGACATTGCCAGAGATTGATGTTGAGAAATTATATAAGATTCCTGTGTTTCAATTTAATGTTGCTTAGTTGTTTCATTTTACTTCTGTTAATATTCCTATTTCCATTGGTCAAGAAGTTTATCAGATTCCTCTCATAAAACCAAAAGACATTGAATGGGGGTTAAGTAAAGGTTACAGATATATCCATCTTGGTATGCTTCAGTTCGGTATAAATCCTCTTGTTTGCCCAGGCTTAAATACTTCTTGTCTGACATGTGTTCTTGATACCCGCATGAATCAGTTCAATGATGCTCTCATAGGTGGATTCCAGAGTCCTCTCAATAATGGCCCTGCCTGGTCCTTTGTTATTCCCAGATATCAAGTATCTTTAACTGATCCATATATTAATGAATTCCTCCATGTCTATATTCAGTTCCATGGCTTTGACGTCGCTCCACAGTCTGAAATAGCACAGCGACATGCTTCCATCTGTATTCGTTTTGTATCTTCCACCATGCCTCCATTACATCCTAAATTGAAAGAAAGAGCTCTTAAAGAGGGTGTTGTTGTTGGTCCCGGTAATACCACCCCTTTACAGATTGGATTTGCAGCCTGTACTTTACCTGATGAATGGAGTAGTACTTATACTCCTCTTGCACAAAAATATCCTCAACTGCAAACATCCAAGGCTCCTTCGCAATTATCTCTTATCCAGCATTTTGATGGATCTACTGGTCTCAAATTCACTACTCCTTCTTTTTCTAAATCTATGTCATATTTGCATAGATCTCCA
>JAXQQM020078699.1:0-24656 GCA_034641835.2 Pinus albicaulis
ATGGCACTAGTAAATTTGGCCCAATTTCCGACGGCCAATTTGTCGATTTTCCAACACCTAGTTGTCGCAAGAGCGACAGTTTGAGGCACTTCAAAGCATGGTTAGCCATAACGTCGGTCTTCCGACGCTGTATTGCGACACTTGTTCTGACGTTTTGAAAAAGCGTCGCAATACTGACGCTTATGAAGTGTCGCACTAGCGATGCTTGTGAAGTGTCGCAATACCGACGTTATGGCTAACGACGCTTCTAAAGTGTCGCAATACCGACGCTCGTATAGTGTCGGAAGACCGACGTTATGGCTAACCACGCTTTGAAGTGTCGCAATACCAGCATTGAGCAGAAGTCGCTCTTCCGACGCTAGTGGTGTCGCTCTTCCGACGTTTGGAAACGTCACTTTTGGGAACGTCGCTCTTCCGACGTTGGAAAACGTCGCTTTTCCGACGGCATAGTAATTTTTTTTTTTAAATGTAATGTCGGTCTTCTGACGCTTACGAAGATTGACGCTTATAGTGCGTCGGAAGAGCGACAACGGGTTAAATTTAAAAAAAAAATGAAAATATTCTGAATGCCTGTTAGCAGATGTTGCTAGGAGGGCTTGTCTCACATCATCAATAATTTTATTCCGATGCAAATCTTGAACAGGGCTCAGATCTACGTTCGCAAACTACATCGTTTGAGCGACGACAGGTTAAATTTTTATAAAAAAAATGAAATAGCCCACGGTCATTGCAGTATGGGTTATTCGATAAACGACAACAGGAATTCAAAACTGTAATGAATTGACTTGAAATGTCTCTAGAATATGAAAAGAGTAAAGTAAATGCCGGTTTCTTTTATTCAAATGCAGAGCAGAGGGAGAAAATGGTTTTAGCAGAAAGAAGACAAGTAGATGAGAAAATTCAAAAGATCATTAACCTGAAGAAGAAATTTTGTGATGGCACTGACAAAATTTTTGTTGTGATCAATCAAAAGGGAATAGATCCTATGTCACTCGATCTTCTTGCAAGAGAAGGGATTGTAGCTTTGAGGAGATCGAAGAGGCGCAATATGGAGAGATTGGTTTTAGCTTGTGGTGGGGAGGAGTTGAAGCCTTTGCTGATGTGCTTTTGGTTGTGCCCAAGACTCTGGCAGAAAATTCTAGACTAGATACTCAAGAAGTCTTGGTTGGACTACAGGTGGAGCATGACAAAGGCAATATTGTTGGTTTAAATCATCATACAGGAGAACCGATGGACCCATACTCGGAGGGAATTTTCGACAACTACTTTTTCAAGCGCCAGATTATAAATTATGGCCCTGTAATTGCATCGCAACTACTTCTCGTGGATGAGGTCATCCGTGCTGGAACAACATAGCGTGGTCGATGCATGAATTGGACCAGCGTTGAGAACCGCAATCCGAAACCAAGGAGGATTGTAAAGTGGCAAGGGTTGTTAAACTGTGGAGTGATGGAACCCTGAAGGCAAGGAGTGGAACCGCGATCATTGAACAGTAAAGGCGGTTTTTAAATCCAAACCCGGCAGTATCGCGCGAGGTCGAAGGTGGTGAGTTGTTTTTATAAAAAAAACGCGATATACTCCGGCGATGGACACGTGTAATTGAGCGGTTTTGTGATACCATCTATATCGTGCGCGTTTGGAGAATTAACCTCTGTGTAGCTGGGTCGCACGACTACCGTCGGATGATGGAGTGGTAGTGCAATAGCCTTCCAGCCGTAGGATGGAGGCAACGATTAATGAAAGGGTATGTTAAATGCATTGCGGGGTCTAATCAACAGCTAGTTATGTGTGTTATGAACGGCATTGTTATGTTATGAATTGGATTTGTAACCAAAGAATAGTTAACATACAGGTGTATATATATATAGTGGGCGAAAGCATAGGTGATAAAAGGGGGAGCCTTGTCGTAAGTGGATATAAGTGCGTGGGCCTATGGTAACAAATGAACTTTATAATAAAGCTCATTTGATCACCATTATGAAATGAATCTTTATGAAATTATGATCTTATTACAAAGGCAGGCTATACGAAATGAGGGTTTTATAACCTAAGAAGGAAAGTGAATTAGTTCCGCACAGTATTGAAATTGCCAGACTTTGGTTTGGAGGTTTATTAAATTTTCCAGTTCAAGAAATGAGAACGGGTTGAATTTTCCCAGATTGTGAAATTGATTGGGAAATAAAGTTTTGAAAAACTGGGACTGTGGGTCTTACCTCCATCAGGTTCCAACAACCAAGAACCAAATACAGGATCTTTGGTAGCAACAGATATTTGTCAGTTACACACATTTCATCCCCTAGCAAAAGCTCGTAAGATTAATGTCATATTCACAACTAATATTTTTGCAGTCCTTGAGCAAGAATTTGATGAATTAGTGACCAGGAATGGTAGCGAAAATTTGACCATGGTTGGAAGGAATTACTACCTTTATGTCAAATGAAAGATATTAAAATACAAATTCCAATTCAACCCAAGCCTAGCATTTTTACAGTCTTGATGGGTGACACTGCCTCTGTTACACAGCTGATACTGTATGTAACTGTTGTTACAGGCCTTCTAAGTGCTACAGTAATAAAAAAAATATTCCTATTTGTGCAACCCTTTGACATCTCATGTATCTTTAAAGGCTACAAAGAGAAAACTAGGCATTCAAATGCAATCTGCATACAAGGAAGATTTCTTCAACATGGAGGCTGCTCCTCAGAAAAGGAGAGCAATCCAGAATTCTAGGAACCATGAGGCAGTGGGAGAATCATCACGTCCTCTGTTAGAAAAGGTAGATACCTTTCCTTTCCCCATAAAACATGTGGGTGAGGAATGTGTATGCATGTCTTCATTTGAAGACAGATTAAATTGTTCAATTGAGGAAGCTGAGAGTTGTCATTGTTCTGTTGCTAGCAGTAGTAGTAGCTATATGTCAAATGATATTTTATGTTCAAATCAAAAGCATTCATCACGAATTGTAGTCTATAGCTCTTTCGATGATGCTATGTCTTCATGTGAATGTCCAAACCGGAGGCAAGATAAATCTTTGACTGAAGAGAAAGGAGCAGCAAAAGTACATAAATTAGAACTCCGTGCATATCACTCTGCAATGAGAGCTTTGTATGCATCTGGACATATAACTTGGAAGCAAGAAACCTTGGCCACTCCTACGATTGTGAATTCTACTGAAAAATATTGTTGTGCTTGTGGGAATTGACTACAGAGGGTGGGAGTTGAGTGTTTTTCACTGGTGTAGTTTTATGTGACCATTCATCTCCTCTTTGATGGTTCCTTTTTCTCTTTGTATATGTATATTTTTTAATTAGTCACTTTTTCGTATGGCAGCAGTTTCCTGCGTGGACTTCATATTTTTTTCTTTGGTTACAGAAAATTATACTTTTAATAGTATACAAGATGAATTACAAGCGCTTCAAACTCTAAGTATCCGCTTCCATGGGAAACATCGCCAGTTGAATTCAAAATATATCGATCTCGTTGTACACCATATAAATCCAACCATGTTCTTGTATCAATATGGGCGCCAATATCATATAGATAGCTACAACCTTCATTGTCATATCTAATAGTAGTAATTTAGAACAACAAGCAAAAGTAGTGGCGTTAGTTGCTAGGTGCATTCAAGGAGAACCATTTATGATGAAGAAATAGAAAATAATTTAATACAAGATAAAATTTACCTTTCTCCTCTCTTTATTTGTTTCTCGATCATTTAAGACCTCCAAGTGTATTCAAAAATGAATGTCCTAATGAAATTGTCAGGCACTCTAACTTCCTAGCCCTAAAGTCAAACAAAGATAGACCAAAACATTGAAACAGAATTGGGTCTTGTTGCACTGGGTTTATTGATAATTTAAAACTGTTTTTTCTTTGAAAAATGCATCCGACATTAACAAGTGAAGTTATTTACATTCTAGGTCACCATGATTACATTTCAATACGTTCCTAATACCCGTCAATACCGGAACTTCAATAAAAGAAAATAAATTATGCTTTGTTTTATACTTCACTCCGACTTGCACTCCCTTCTACAAAGACCCGATTTGGGCATTTCTTATTACAAACACATGAGTTGCATTCATATACCAAGAACCTCGAGAAAAATTGACATTAAAGTTTAAAAGATAGGCTAACCACTAGAACTACGATGCTAAACTCATGCTGAAGTCATTACATTATTGAAGTTCAATACACATACACGACAAGAACCCTCCTAAAACACATGAGAAACAATAAATTTCCATGGTTTTTCATGTTTTGGGCATCAATGCCTGCAAGACAACACAATTGAAGGACAAATAAGGGTCCAAATTATGGTAAAAATGACAACAATATGCACAATTATTTGCATATCATCGTAGAGAGGCCCTCAAATAACCCATAAAGTTGCATGCAAGAGGAATAGTACAAAGACAACTCATAATGAAGTTTGTAACTTTGTTGTTAAGAACGCCATGGATAGATAAACGTACAAATATCATAAAATAATATTAGATTGACAACAATTTTCACTTACAAATATTTTCTCTCGTAAACATAGCCTCCCAAGGGCGAATCCGTAGAAAGAGGAGCTATTGATGGGAGAAGCAGAGTGAGGTTGAGGAAGGGTAGGTATAAACTCGGGTTGAGAATTGATTTCAGAAATCGAGATGGGAATGTTGATGGATTAAGGGTAGAGGATGTCGATTCTAATGATTCTAAATATGCCAAAGATGTGGAGGCACCTCTGTAAGCATACCCATACAAGATGATTACCTTATATGTGTGCGTCTTTGAACTTTGAACTTTTTGAAACAATTTTCTTTTATATTACACTCAAAACATAAAGATCCAAAAATAAAAGGGAACCCTAAGCTTGTCATGAGGCCAAAGTACCCCAGAGATACTATTCTTCACATCATTAAGAAACCAAAAATTGCTTAGCTCTTAATTTTGTAAAATACCTGTCAAAATCTAAGTTTTATAAGCATCAATAGCTCTCAAGTAATGCATCAAAACTTACTTATAATTAATCATCAAAAGTGAATACAATACTAAGGGAGTGTACATATAATGCCAAAGGCTTACAAATGGCTCAAAACTAAATATTTGCAATCACTAAGCAATGATATGTGAAAATGTAGGCCATGTTGGCTCTATTTTGAGTGTATATTTTGTAAACTTGTAAAATACACCACTACCACCATTAAATTCACCAATCCTTGAGATTCAAAAATTAGAATTCTTTCGAAATAAATGACGCTAATGTAGTGACTAAACCTATAGATAGTCCAAGCTCTCTCCCAAACAAGACACAATCGCCCCTAAAATTCTCAATCTAACCTAACGTAAAAGATACTTACTTTCACTGTAAAATACCCTTTATGCCCACATTCCTCATCAAATGGAGTGTAGATTCATGAATGAAATGTTTATTCTAAAACTAAGGATTTTCAAAAAATAATAATAAAATAAGAAACAAGATTTTAAGAAGTCACGCTTAATCCAAAATATCGCAATCCAACCACTAAAACACTCTGAAAATCTACAACACACAAATTGACTTTCTGCGCTACAAATTAATAAAATAAAGACTAAAATACCGCTTGCTTAGCCATTCTAACTTGTGCTTCAAGAAGGCATTTGTCATCTTCAAGAATCTCAAATAGTTCACCCTATCATCAAAATTCATTTATCTATGATCTATATCAAATGCGTTTGGGAGCAGAATTTTAATGCTGATATATACTAAACCTGGAAAGATAAAAGAGTAGACACATGCTATAATACAATCATAAATACCTCGCACAAATTCTGCCACAACACAAAACTCCCGTGACTTTCAAATGCATCTAGCATCTCTATGATATTCTCATGATTCAATTTCAATAATATCTCGATAAAATTGTAAACATGAATCATTTCATGCACAATCCAAGTAATATAATCGTTGCATAAAAAATTATCTACTTTCCACCAAATGAGGGCTTCCTCAAACAAAATTTGTGTAATATATACAAATATATTTCCCCTCGCAGATAGTATTTCACACTAGTCAATGCATAGATTCACTGTTTGCTTCATAAGGGAAAAAGTCATATTTTAGCCATTGCATATTCTCGTTAGATCGCCATGCGTGGTATTAACTACAAAATGAAACAACCAATGGCTACTCACATCATTGTAATACTTTACCACAACACATATCTTTTTCAAATATACATATATGGCTATATTTATATCTATATGAATGATTTGGTAATGTAATAGGAAAAAGCTTCGACAACATGAATTTACATCTATACAAAAAATAAAAATCAATAATCGAGACGACAAATAAAATTTTGTTTCCCTCTGAAACAAGCTCCCTAAACAACATGAATGTTTTTATTTAAAATCATAAATACATAGTCTCAATTATAATCCATAAAATCTCAGCTACACCAATAAGAATATGGAATCTCTCGAAATGTGGGTCTCATACACACCCTGGAATGTTACAAATACAAAATAAAGTAATAAAAATCAGTGCACAACAAGTCAATGCATTTAGTACAAACTTGAAAAGATAAGCTAATGGCACATATTGCAAGACCTAAGTTACCTCCGGTGCATGTCTCTTACCCCACCGATGGCTCTTAATTTTAATATGAATGTTTAACTGAGTACTAATATCTTTCCCTAAACAATGCTTCAAGGGCCTCTTCTAAGAGTCACTACCCGCATTTGTATTCACTTTATTAGCATTACCATTTCAATTCCAGAGGAGTCATGAGCTCAAACAACAACTAATAGATGGCAAATATTAATATATGTACTAGCTAAAACCCCTACCCAAGTTCTGGCTGCATAACACGCTCGATCATCTCCAATGGTGATCCAGTCCAACAAGTGTAGCAACTTCTCCTTTTCATTTGTGGAAAATATACCCTGTTAGATAACCTGCCCTAAGATGAAAATCCATATTACTAAATTATAGCTTTGCTAAGATAATTTAACTCCTACCAAGTTAATATTTCTAGTGATTCAATTTGCAGAGAGAGGTTGACTACAACCTCCTCTTCCCTATAAAATTCCCTCAAAGAATAAGGGATGTTGCATAACTAAATTGAGTTCACAAGGTTAACAAACATTTCAAGGGAAATTTCCCATTCAAAACCGTGTTTAGAAATGAAAACCTGTGAGAAATCTAGAAATGCTACCTATTGAAAAACCGTATAGCAAGATTGCAACTCCTTCGATATGTAAAATTCCCCGCAGTTTTACTTTGGCAAAAGGTACCTAATCTCCTTTCCAAAAATATACAACAACCAAATTAAATCAAAGATACAACAACCTTACAACAACCTTAGCTAATGGTTCTCTTGCCTTTGAATCTTCACTCCATGGTTCCTCTCCGAGAGTGTAGCTTTATAGATTGTTATTGCTTTAATTATGCCCGACAGTGGCTCTCCCTTATGTGATTTTAGAACTCTTCTATTGATCCATCCTCAAATCTTTCATCTAATGTGTCTGGAGTTGCCTACTAGCCTGATATAGAGCACCCGCTGTAGGTTATAAAGGACTTTAAGGTTTTAGACACCAAAAGGGTGCACTTCATGGGATAGCCTTATCCTTTTTCTAAGTGAAATGGATGAAGCAAGAAATGAATATCAACCGTAGGTGTTCGTGTAACAAAGCATGCATGACTCAGGAAGGAGATACAGACACATTACATTTAGATTGCTTCATAAGTTGCCTTGTTATCCCCACCGGACTCGTTTGTGGGAAAAATTCAACACCGGAAGATACTCGAAAGAACTCTAGATCTGTTGCTGTAATATACTCAGGATCTAAATTCATTGAAAATATTTGTAGATCTATGAAATATTTGCTTGTAAATTCTACAGTATGTTTGTAGATCTTAAACAAAATGAGTTTTCAATTTGGATTTAAAGGGCTCTCTTCAATGCAAATTTCCCATAACCATATAAATTTGGAGTTTTCTTGAGCCATACAAGTGCGCATATAGTTTCTTTCAACCATTATGGATCTAGTTTGAATCTGTTCTTCACGTGTAGTGACTCGAGCCATCTTAATCGACTAGTTGCCGATTCTTAAAATTGCCCAAATCTTTGTAGATCCGGAAATTCTCTAGTTGTTAAAATCTGCAATTTTTTTTGATCCGCACATGTAATACAAATTATAAAGTTGTGATTTTTTTTGATTCGCCGTGATCAGGAAAGTACTAATATCACAATGTGAAACAGTTTGATCTATCTCATATTCATTGGATGAACTCATCAATGTGTTTTATTTTTACTCGGCATCACTAAATTTCTCTTTTGATACCTGCAAACTTGTGCACTCCTCTCAGACAGTTTGTCCCCATCCATTATGATGTGTGATGAATGGACACCCCTAGTAGCCGTAGAGAGAATCAACTCACTTTAAGAGCTCCTCATCATATCATGGGCACTAATAGCTCCATTAATGAATTACTTTGCCCAATGTTTATAGGAAGAAGAAATTGAGGTTACAACATAAGATGTGATTAGTTATTTTGTGCTATTTATAAGGCACACACCGTATGATGCTACCAAGTTGTCCATTACCTCGACTATTTATTACACAAACCATACCCCTTTTCTGGTAACCTGCTTCCACCGAGCAGTGAAAATCAGATGTTGCAAGACACACCTATCCTTCCTCGACTCTCCAAATTCCTGACAATGAAGTGACTGTGTTTGATTTCTCACCTCGCACCACAGCATAATTTACCCCTTAATCCGAGCGAGACCAGATCTTAGCTTTCGATGCTGATTCCTCGACTTGTCTTCAGTGTGCGCTTTCATTCCCT
The DNA here is from genome assembly GCA_034641835.2 of Pinus albicaulis. NCBI lineage: Eukaryota > Viridiplantae > Streptophyta > Pinopsida > Pinales > Pinaceae > Pinus > Pinus albicaulis. The sequence goes on from JAXQQM020078699.1 coordinate 8,822, forward strand.
CGCTACACGCATTTGATTTTTGCATTTCAAATGACCGCACATTTGATTTTTACATTTGATTTTTCATTTCAAATGATAGCGTACATTTCAATGACTCAGTTTTTACATTTGATTTTTTGCAAGTCGTTTCTAATAGCGACGCTTTGGGGCATAGTGTCTAATACGATATCTGAGGAATTCGTCGCAGAATACCACGCTCATGCCCCAAAGCATTGCCCTCCAAATACGCACCAGACACACTTATCATGCGCACCATATTATTTGAGAAGCCACTCCGCAATAGCGACGCTTAGGCATAGTGTCGGTGACATAAGTGGATTCCTCCAAACGTCAGAATTTGCGACACCTTGTCTAAGTGTCTAGATGGTGCATAATTTGTCTCTAAACACTCCGTATAGCGATGTCGCCGGCGGGATTTGAAAGTTGAAAATTTGGGGAAATTTCCCAACATTTGGTCAAAAGTGTCTAATTTCGCCAAATGTACTGTCATGAACCCAAATTAAACCTTCGAGACATTGTCAAATTTCACCTTCCTCAAACCAAACCAAAGAACTCGCAGCCACTAGTCGTTGCCACTAGGGAAAAATAAATACTATTCCCATGCATGCTAACTCTGGCTGCCATGTCATCAACTCCGTGACTGTTTCGCAATTTTTTAAAAATTATTGTTCTTAATTCAAGTGATCGCAGACTATAAATTTTCATATGAACTCGATTTTAGACAAAACAAAGTTGCATTGGATTCCCTCAAGTGATGGGTCTCACTATTGTTCTAGTTTGGTGAAATGTTAAGAACTTTGAATTTCCACCAAATGTTTTCCCTTAATCAGATTTTGATCAATTCTTCCTAGCAGCATGCTTTTGGGACCCAAAAATTTGGTTATCTCATGAGAGCAAGATTAATCTTCTTTTTTTCCCAAGTTCTATCATCTGATCTCTACTGGGAAACATTTCCATGACAACCACTTGGGTTCACTTCAGCATGCCCTGCTCTTGAAAATGGCTCGGATCTTCAACCAATGTTCTCCTTGTCGCCGACCATAATCCAACACTTGATGGTCGCTTGTTGACTGACATATCACTTTTTTTGTACCAAATAAATTCCCTGTGCTTAAAATTAACTCGATTTCCTTCCCACTGAGAATCATGTTCCTCCTTTTCTACAAACATGCATTTGATGTAAGATTCTCCTTGAAACGACCTTCAAATTAAGCCCAACCGAGAGAACTACAACAATGATTTCATCATTAGTAATAAAAGAAAATAAATTACCATTATTTTACCTCCACGATTCAAAATTCCACATCCTGAAGAATGCATTCGCCATCTCCTTCTCTTCTGGCGTCAACACATAAAATGGTCTACAATGCCGCAAACCTTTTTGACATCTTGTCACAAACACAACCATCAATCTAAAAAACACATCATACAAGAAACATAACTTGAAGACATATCCTCTTTCTCCTTCAAAGAAACAAATTTCACATCATGTGAACATCGCCATGTACTCTTACATCTTGGTGTCAAAATTCATCGACCAAACATAAGTCGACAAAACATGCCTCTTCAAACGACTAACTCTCAAGTCAAGCATAAGCATGTGTAATCATTTGACGATTCTTTCCCAAAACAAAAATAATTTCACATTTCATGAAACACTTCGTAAACATATCCTTTTAATTTTTGGAGACAAAATCAACTCTTCCAAGTCGATATGACATGCATGTGATGCACAATCAACCAAAAAAAGTCGACACTAATGCATATGCAAATGATCAACACTCTCAAGTTGAAAACATATATGTTAAACAAAACAATCGACCAACACAAGTCAATTACTCATGCATGTTCAAGCACAATGAAACCATCAAAATTTCATTGTTCATACACACAAACTCTCATACATGTATACAATTCTTCAACTCTCTAACAAGTACAATCATAAGTACAAGAACCCCATTCATATGTACATGTACTTAAAGAGCTAAAATGAACAAATTTTGTTGCAATAATAGTGAGTCAACATAACTCCACCTTCAAAACACCTTCTTGGCATAAACATGCAACATGCATTCCATTGGAAAATACAGGTATCAATATCAAAATACATGCAAAGCCTTAATTGGATAAGAAATCTAACCATCTCTTACCAAACCATTTCAATGGCGCTTCTTTTAGCTGCACATCATCATAATGTGAATCATCTTGACCCACATCAATAATGGAATCTTCTTTTCCATTTTTTCCATTCTCTTTCTCCACCTTCTTCAAATGTCATGGATGACTTGTTGGATACAAAGTCCAACACTTGTCTACAATATGACCTTGCTTATGGCAATGAGTGCAAAACAATTGCGTCTTCTTTTCAACATGATCTGCTTTGTCCAATGGACCTTTGGCTTCCTGCCTCCTTTGCTTTGAAAGTTTCCTATTCATGGATATCTTCTTCCAACATCTTGAAACATTATGGTTATCCAAACCACAAAAGGAACATGCAAACTTTCTCCAAATCTTATGTGAGAATTTTCCATGTTTACCATTATCAAAAGAAACTTGATTAAAAGAATATTTATACCTTGAACATTCACCTTTGTCTTCTTCTTAAGGAGGTGAATTTGATGAGGTAGTGGCCAGGGAAAATTTTAAGGATGGAAAATTATTTTGAAGTTTAAAAAATTGGCGAATTTCACTAGTCCCTAATATGCTAACTATAAAATGTTTATTGATGTATTTGTAAAATTATTCAAATTTATAATGATATTATATATATTGTCTATATAAATTTGGCGAATTTTAAGGTAAAATAATTTTATAATATTGTAAAATTTGGGTGAATCATTTTTATAAAAAAATGGAAATTGGAAAATCTTTTTTTTGGAAAAACCATGGAAAATTAGCCCACCTGCGAATATTAGCCCCTAAAATTTTCCATGGTAGTGGCTCTCTTCAGAATACCAACAATGCATTCAAATACTGTAGAGATTTCAACATCCTCTTGTTCTTCATTCTAATTAGTTGCATGCTTATGAGAACCTTCTTGCAAAGTGGGTGTAAAAATTTTGCATTCCTCATGAACACAATCTTCACAAGATTGAGGTAATGAACATGAAATGAAATTCCTTCTTGGAACACCTTCATGTGCCTCCTTGGATTTAGAGCTTTCTCCATCATATTGTCCATAACCAAAACCCAAATACTTAGGCCTTTCCTCAACAACAATTGGCTCAACTATGCCTTGTGCATGTTTGCCCAATCCTTTACCTTCATAGCCCATCTTCATCAATAACTTGGACCCTATTCCTCTAGTGTGTCTTTCAAAAGCACCTACACATTCATTTTGAGAAAAAATTGAAGTTAAACTTGAATTTCATACCTCTTTTTCATGCTCATACATGGCTAAGGCTTCCTTGGCATCATGGAGCTGAGTCTCCATCTCATGCATATTTTCAATAAGCTCTTACTTCTCCTCCTTCATGGCAATCAACTACTCTTGAAGTTTAATTATCTTCCTCTTATCTTCATACTTCTCTTGCATCCTATCAATCATGATGTAGAGCTTTTGCAACATCTCTTTATCAAAGAGTTTTCCTAAGGAATATTGACTTGAAACATCACTTAATGAATGTTGTGTAGGCTCAAAATAGAAGAAAAGAGATATCAACGCCTTAGAAATAAGCCACTTCGAGGGGGCAACCTCCAATACATTACATAAATGAAAAATTCTTGGATGATACAATTTTAAAAACCTCATTTCTATATATAGGAGTCCATGTGGCCATAATGTAATCCTAGTGGGCCACAATGTAATCCTAGCCGACCTAACAATAATAATTTAAGGGCACAATAATAACAAAATGGGGTTACAAGGGTACAATAATAACAATAAGGGGGTTACACTAACAACAATAAGGGACTATACTAGTAATATAGGGACCTAACATGCCCCTCTCCTTCAAAAAAAGTGTTGTCCTCAACACTTGAGTAGCTCTGGGTGCTTTTGTATAAAATTCTCATCCTCCCATGTAAAATCTTCAGTGGGTAAGTTCTTCCACTTGATGAGATACTCTGAAATTGATCGATTCCGTAGTTGTCGAGTTCTTGTTTCCGTGACCGCTTCAGGTTCCAATATGATTTTTCCTTCCTCATCAAGTTTTGGCAATATTTTTTGAACTAGAAGATTTTCACCTATAACCTTCTTTAAGCATGAAACATGGAAAACTGGATGCACTCATGAAGAAGCAGGAAGCTCCAATTTGTATGCCATAGTACCAATCTTTTGCAACACCTTGTAAGGACCATAGTACTTTGACGATAATTTATTATCCTTCTTTGCTTGCTTGAGGGACATTTGTTTGTATGGTTGTAGCCGTAAAAATACCCAATCTCCTACATCAAAACTTCTCTCGCTACGATGTTGATCTGCCTGTTGTTTAATTCGATTTTGTGCCAAATTCAGGTTATCCTTTAAGAGTTGGAGAACTTCTTGCTGATGCTCGATGTGATCTTCCACTGCTTGAACCTTCGAATTTTCCCTTAAAGATGATGTGATGGATGGTGGATGATATCCCTAAAGTGCCATAAATGGGGTCATTTTTGCTGCAGTATGGAAGGAAGTGTTATACCACCATTCAGCAAGAGGTAACCACTTGACCCATTGTGTTTGTTTATCGGATACAAAACAACGAAGATATCCTTCCAAACATTTATTTACGATCTCAGTTTGACCATCAGATTGAGGATGATAAGATGAGCTATGAGCTAATTGAGTACCCAAACAAGAAAATAACTCCGTCCAAAAATTTCAAGTAAAAATGGGATCTCTGTCGCTCACAATAACCCTTGGGCTTCCATGTAGCTTTTGAATTCTGTCCATAAATGTAGTAGCAACTGTACTTGCTTTAAATGGTTGAGATAATGCACAAAAGTGTGCATACTTGGTAAGTCTATCAACTACCACCATGATGACACTCTTTCCTTCGGACTTAGGTAAACCTGTGATAAAATCCATTGAAATCTCCTCCCAATGTTGACTTGAAATGGATAAAGGTTGTAGAAGTCCCGGGGTCTTAATTGTTTCCACTTTATTCTGCTGGCAAACCAAACATTCCGCCACAAACTTTTGAATATCAGATTTAAGGCCATCCCAAAAAAAATCTTTCTTCACCCTGTGGTAAGTTTTTAAAAATCCTGAGTGTCCTCCTAAATGAGAAGTGTGCAATTCCAGAAGAATCTTTTGTTTTAGTTGGGAATTCTTACAAAGATATAAGCGATCTTTGTACCATAAGGAATCATTTTTCCAACTAAATGTATCGGATGTACTAGGATCTTGCTGCAACTTTTGAATGAGTGTCCATACATCTTTGTCCTTCTTCCATTCATCTCTTGCTTCAGTTATCCAATCTGGTTGGATAATAGAAATTGCACAAAGCAATGCTTCCACCTCTTCATTCTTTCTTGAGAGTGCATCTGCAACAACATTAAGCTTTCCTTTTTTGTATATTATTTCAAAGTCATAACCCAACATCTTTGTGATCCATTTTTGTTGCTCTTCTGAAGATAGTCTTTGTTCCAAAAAGTGTTTAAGACTATCATGATCAGTTTTTACCTTGAAGTGTCTTCCCATTAGGTAAGTTCTCCATTTCTTTAGTGCATGCAGTATTGCTAACATTTCCTTCTCATAAATAGGTTTCTGTAAATACTTTCCTTTGATCGGACGACTTTCAAAAGCAATGGGTCTTCCTTCCTGCATTAAAACTGCACCAATTCCATTTCCTGAGGCATCACATTCCACAATAAAGGTTTTTGTGAAGTCTGGTGTAGCTAAGACCGGTGCTAGGCACATTGCCTCTTTAAGACGTTCAAAGGCCATAGTTGCTTCAGGAGTCCATGAAAATGCATCTTTCTTCAATAATGTTGTTAGAGGTGCTGCTATTCTCCCATAATTCTTAACAAACTTGCGATAATACCCCGTTAACCCGAGAAATCCTCGCAACTTCTTTATGGTTGTGGGGACTTTCCATTCCTTAATGGCTTTAATTTTGTTAGGGTCTACTTTAACACCCTCGTGAGGTACAATATGACCCAGATATTCCACCTCTTGTACTCCAAAGAAACATTTGGATTTTTTTGCATATAATTGTTTCTCCCGCAATAGTTTGAGCACCCTGTCAACATGTTCAACATGATCCTTCCAAGACCTGCTGTAGATTAGTATATCATCAAAAAATACTAGCACAAATTTTCTAAGGAAGGGCTTGAAAATGGAATTCATCAACCCTTGAAATGTAGAAGGTGCATTGGTAAGGCCAAAAGGCATGACCAAAAATTCATAATGACCTCATGAGTTCGAAATGTTGTTTTTGGAATATCTTCAGTCTTCATTCTAATTTGATGATATCCTGAACGAAGATCCAACTTGGTAAAATAAATTGCTCCATGTAATTCATCCAATAATTCATCAATCACAGAATGGGAAATTTATCTTTAATGGTGAGCTTATTGAGCTCCCTATAATCCGGACACATGCGCCATGATCCATCCTTCTTGTGTACCAATACTACAGGAGCAGAGAAAGAACTTTGACTAGGTTGAATTATACCCGCCTCTAACATTTATGCAATCATACATTCAATTTCGCTCTTTTGGACGTAAGGATATCTATAAGGCCTGATGTTTGGAGGAACACTTCATGGAATCAAATGAATAGCATGATCATGATCACGAATAGGTGGGAGTCCTTTGGGAGTTTCAAACACCTTGGAATGATTGTCCAAGACTTGCTGGAGATCTGTAGAAATAGATGATTTTGATGTTGGAACTTCTAGTGAGCATAATTGTGCAATTACGCCTCGTTGTTCTTTCTTTAGAAGCTTTGTCATGACATTAGAGCTTATTATCCTTCCTGGCTTCCCCGCAATACCCCGTAATTCTACTTCCTTTCCTTCTGAAAAAAATTTCAAGAAAAGTTCTTGAAAATTAAAAGCTACCGTCCCCAAAGATTGTAACCATTGTACTCCTAGTACAACATCAACACCTCCTATAGGAATGGAAAGCATTGGACTAGTCAATACATATTCCCCCATGGTTAGCTTGATATTATGGCATTTTCTAGAGCAATTTATAGTTCCTCCATTTGCAACCATCACTTGACATTCTGGTGCTGGGTATAAGAAACAATTTAATTCCTTGGCTACCTTACAATGAATAAAATTATGGGTGCTACCTGAATCAATCAACACTATTACCTTTTTCTTCTTGATTTGTCCTTTTATCTTGAGAGTTTGAGGAGTGGTAATTCCTGCCAGTGCATTACATGATATGGTTAGATTCATTTCTTCCTCTTCTAGGGCTGGTTCCTGGTGTATATCCTCTTCTTGTTCATTTTCTTCTTCCTCTTCACAATCTATGTAAAATAATTTCTTCTCAGGACACTTATGACCTTTAGTGTATTTGCTATCACAACTGTAGCAAAGCCCTTTTGCTCTTTTTTCTTCCAATTGTTGTGGTGTCAACCTTGTAGGTTGTGGAAATCTAGGCGTAGCAACAATTCCTTCTTTATAGAATTGAGTGGTAGGCTTCCTTGTCGCCATAATTTTACATTCAACTTTTCTTGCCAACCTGAATGCCTTCTCCAATGAATCAGGTTCCAAAACACGAACTTCATGTTGGATGTTATCCTTTAGAGTACCTAAGAAGAGATCAATCCTGTGTTCCTCTCGAATATTAGTTACCCTTATATTCAATTTTTGGAAGTCCTCAATGTGCTGCCCCACTAAACCCTTTTGTTTGAGATTTATCAATTGGCTAAAGAAGGTGTTGCTCTTTGTATCCTCATAATGTGCTATCATTTCCTCCATAAAAATTGACCAAGTGAAAAAAATTTTACGGGAGCAAAGCCATCGATACCATACAAATGTATTTTGTTCTAAATGTAAAGTTGCAATGCGTACCTTTTGTGTGTTTTGCACGTTATGGAGATCAAAATATTGCTCCATCTGTAGTATCCATGTTACAGGATCCTTTCCATCAAACTTCCTCATCTACATTTTTGGAATATGGTGGTTCTTCCCGCCAACATTCGAGTTTATGAAATCACGATTAACATTTATTTTGTTCTCATCATGAGTTTCCTCTACTATCTTTTCACCATTAGGAAACATTTCTTGTATCAACTTTGTCAAACCTTCCATGTCTGCTTTTAGATCATTCTTCATGTTTTCCATTTTAGCTTCCATGTCATCCATCTTAGTTTCCATGCCAAACTTCCATGCCATCCATCTAGCTTTCATGCCTTTCTTTCTAAACCATCCATCTCGCTTCCACGCCTTTCTTCAAAAACTTCCATTTCATTTTTTGTTGCTACTCTTTGCGAGAGCGTAAATTGGTGCACTTGCTCTTGTAATTTTGATAGATCATGTTGGTATTTCTTTTTCCATCTTCATGAGCTGCCGTGGAGCCTTCCTCAAGGCTTAATGGGTGTTGGAATTATTTATGGGGAATCTTTTAGAACCCAATATTGATATCTATTCTAAAATATTCCCTTTGGAATCAATTCAAATTGATTCTTCAAACAAGACTTATGCACTGAAAATACACACCTTTTTCTTGCTTTTGAGGAGCTCGATATTGAAATTGGATTATCTCCGTGATTGCGCACTTCAATATTTGATGGCACCAACGTATCCCTCTGAAGCTTCTTTCAAATTCCACAGGTCTGACCTGATTTTGATTCTCCAAGATAAAGTTGTGTCCAATCTCCCACAATGACCTAATTCTGGACTGGTTCAGTAGAGCGAACTTGTACGACTTGCCACGTGTCACTGTTTTGTCCTTTGTCTCTGAAATTGATAGCGAAGAAACTACAGGCTGTGTACTTATGACCACTTTTGACGGCACTTCAATCCAATCTTCAGAGAGAGAGTTATTGAAATGTTCCCACGATCACCTATTTGAGATGAAATTCAGGAGCCTGAAAAAGCACTACCTTCCACAGATCATATCTCCAAAAATATTGCGAACCAAGTTCTGAAATGTTTTGACGAATTTCCTCAGGATTTCAGCTTCGCACCATATGAATTTCGTGATTCAACCTTCGAGAAAAAAAAAAAAAAAAGTTATAGCGAAAATGCCACGATGACCTGTTTGGAGCAGCGAAACCCTAGAATCCAAAGGCTCTGATACCAAATGTTGTGTAACCAGCTTCAAAAATAGAAGAAAAGAGACATCAATGCCTTAGAAATAAGCCACTTCGAGGGGGCAACCTCCAATACATTATATAAATGCACAATTCTTGGATGATACAATTTACAAAACCTCCTTTCTATATATAGGAGTCCATGGGGCCATAATGTAATCCTAGTGGGCCACAATGTAATCCTAGCCGACCCAACAATAATAATTTAAGGGCACAATAATAACAAAATGGGGGTTACAAGGGTACAATAATAACAATAAGGGGGTTACACTAACAACAATAAGGGACCATACTAGTAATATAGGGACCTAACAATTGAAGCTGCCATCACATTTGTAATGCATACAAAGCTTCTTTTCTATGATTTGAGAATTCAGTTCTCAATCTTTTATTTCTCCTTCACACATAAACTTGAACACAGTTAAATTTTCTTTGCACAAATTAAAAAACCAATAGCTAATTCTTTTAGATAACCTTAGCTAAAATGAGCTAAAATTTTGCTCCAATACCAACTTGATCTGAATATGGGAAAACTAGTTATTGTTATGCTAGCTCCCTCATCAGTATTAAAAATGTGTGATTGTGATCGTCTCAAGTTAACCATTTGTGAAGGGGTTTATGTGTCAAGTTTTATGTGTCTTTAATGATAAAATTATGAGTTAATTAACTTTTAAAAACTCATATACAAAAAATTAAATGCATAAAAATAATACACAACAATCACATAATACCATGGATGATAACGGAGTTCACCCCTCCTGGGCTACATCTCCATGGACATGCTTTAACTAGCTAGGCCCTCTTGGGATTAAGAGTCAAATTTCTGATTACAAGAACTTTTATTACTCCAATATATTTGCAGCCTACTCCATTGGCTTCAGAAGACATAAAAACCCCAAAAATGACTATTCAATCTCTGAATTTGGTTTCCAACTGATCTAGGCTTGACCTCCCATCCTGGTGGCCATGGGCTTATTTAATCTCCAACGTGAAAAAATCACCTTCATTAGTGCTCCAACACCTCTGAAAACTATACCACTATGTTCATAGCATCAAATACATCTAAAAATGACTATTCATTCACTCCATTTGGCATTCAGTTGATTTAGGCATGGCCTTCCCTCCTAGTGGCCCTTGGCTTCAAAATTCTTCAAGATGACAAAAACCTCTGTAGAATTTCTCTCCTGCCTCTGCAAGTTGTTCGATTAGATTTAAATAATTCCAATCTTCTAGGAATGACTTTTCTTGAGCCAAAATTGGTCGAAAAATGCTCAAGATAGGCCTCATTTAATTTTCCACTAGATTATGCCTCTAAAACTGGAGAGGACGCTAGATAGCCCCACCAAAGTTGGAGGCCGCTCTGAATTTGGAGATTCCACCAAAATTCCCACCATATTAAGTTGAGGATTAATTAACTGCTAACTTCAGATTAATGGGTGATAAGTGTGCAATAAGTGCATTTAGTGGGAGCACTGGAACTTGGGCATATGGCGCAGTCTTGTGGGAGGAGGTTTGGCCCCCTCTGTTCCATCATCAGACATTTGCATGCACTTTAAATAAGAGTGGTTGGCCATCGTGTAACAATTACTACCCGCAGCCTGATGTTAAGCTACGGGGTTATGTGGAGGGAGGTCAAGGGTTCGACCCTGACCTCCACTCCTGCTCATATGTATTTTTCCCACCGAAATAAACGTTATTCAAACCTTTGTTAAAACGGACTTTGGATATATGCGTAAATATGCTCCACCAATAAATTCGACCTCGGTCTATGGTTATATGTAACATATGCCACCACATAATAATTACACACTCCAAACCTTTGACCTTAGTGCCATCGCAATCGGACTTTGGTTTATAAATGTTAATTTGAAATATATATATGTGGAATTATACATATAAGGTTTGAACCATAGTTATAATGCCACCAAAATACTATGTCCACTAAGGTTCAGACCTTATGTTTAAAACCATATGCACTCACATTTGAACCTTAGCATAAAATTTCAAACTTAACTTTTGTTATGAAACCAGTTCCAAAAATAGAAGAAAAGAGAGATCAATGCCTTAGAAATAAGACACTTCGGGGGGGAACCTCCAATACATTACATAAATGAACAATTCTTGGATGATACAAATGAAAAAACCTCCTTTCTATATACAGGAGTCTATGGGGCCACAATGTAATCCTAGTCGACCTAACAATAATAATGTAAGGGCACAATAATAACAATATGGGGGTTACAGGGGTACAACAATAACAATAAGGGGGTTACACTAACAACAATAAGGGACTATACTAGTAATATAGGGACTTAACATGCCCCTCTCCTTCAAAAAAGTGTTGTCCTCAATGCTTGAGTAGCTCTGGGTGCTTCTGTATAAAATTCTCATCCTCCCATGTAGAATCTTCAGTGGGTAAGTTCTTCCACTTGATGAGATACTCTGAAATTGATCGATTCCGTAGTTGTCGAGTTCTTGTTTCCGTGACCGCTTCAGGTTCCAATATGATTTTTCCTTCCTCATCAAGTTTTGGCAATATTGTTTGAACTGGAAGATTTTCACCTATAACCTTCTTAAGCATGAAACATGGAAAACTGGATGTACTCGCGAAGAAGCAGGAAGCTCCAATTTGTATGCCATAGTACCAATCTTTTGCAACACCTTGTAAGGACCATAGTACTTTGGCGATAATTTATTATCCTTCTTAGCTTGCTTGAGGGACATTTGTTTGTATGGTTGTAGCCATAAAATACCCAGTCTCCTACATCAAAACTTCTCTCACTGCGATGTTGATCTGCCTGTTGTTTCATTCGATTTTGTGCCAAATTTAGGTTATCCTTTAAGAGTTGGAGAACTTCTTGTTGATGCTTGATGTGATCCTCCACTGCTTGAACCCTAGAATTTTCCCTTAAAGAAGATGTGATGGACGGTGGATGATATCCATAAAGTGCCATAAATGGGGTCATTTTTGCTGCAGTATGGAAGGAAGTGTTATACCACCATTCAGCGAGAGGTAATCACTTGACCCATTGTGTTTGTTTATCAGATACAAAACAACGAAGATATCCTTCCAAACATTTATTTACTATCTCTGTTTGACCATCAGATTGAGGATGATAAGATGAGCTATGAGCTAATTGAGTACCCAAACAAGAAAATAACTCCATCCAAAAATTTCCTGTAAAAATGGGATCTCTGTCGCTCACAATAACCCTTGGGTTTCCATTTAGCTTTTGAATTGTGTCCATAAATGTAGTAGCAACTGTACTTGCTTTAAATGGATGAGATAATGCACAAAAGTGTGCATACTTGGTAAGTCTATCAACTACCACCATGATGACACTCTTTCCTTCGGACTTAGGTAAACCTGTGATAAAATCCATTGAAATCTCCTCCTAACGTTGACTTGGAATGGATAAAGGTTGTAGAAGTCCCGGGGTCTTAATTGTTTCCACTTTATTCTGCTGGCAAACCAAACATTCCGCCACAAACTTTTGAATATCAGATTTAAGGCCATCCCAAAAAATTATTTCTTCACCCTGTGGTAAGTTTTTAAAAATCCCGAGTGTCCTCCTAAAGGAGAAGTGTGCAATTCCAGAAGAATCTTTTGTTTTAGTTGGGAATTCTTACAAAGATATAAGCGATCTTTGTACCATAAGGAATCATTTTTCCAACTAAATGTATCAGATGTACTAGGATCTTGCTGCAACTTTTGAATGAGTGTTCATACATCTTTTTCCTTCTTCCATTCATCTCTTGCTTTAGTTATCCAATCTGGTTGGATAATAGAAATGGCACAAAGCAATGCTTCCACCTCTTCATTCTTTCTTGAGAGTGCATCTGCAACAACATTAAGCTTTCCTTTTTTGTAGATTATTTCAAAGTCATAACCCAACATCTTTGAGACCCATTTTTGCTGCTCTTCTGAAGATAGTCTTTGTTCCAAAAAGTGTTTAAGACTATCATGATCAGTTTTTACCTTGAAGTGTCTTCCCATTAGGTAAGTTCGCCATTTCTTTGGTGCATGTAGTATTGCTAACATTTCCTTCTCATAAATAGGTTTCTGTAAATACTTTCCTTTGATTGGACGACTTTCAAAAGCAATGGGTCTTCCTTCCTGCATTAAAACTGCACCAATTCCATTTCCTGAGGCATCACATTCCACAATAAAGGTTTTTATGAAGTCTGGCATAGCTAAGACCGGTGCTAGGCACATTGCCTCTTTAAGATGTTCAAAGGCCTTAGTTGCTTCAGGAGTCCATGAAAATGCATCTTTCTTCAATAATGTTGGTAGAGGTGCTGCTATTCTCCCATAATTCTTAACAAACTTGCGATAATAGCCTGTTAACCCGAGAAATCCTCGCAACTGCTTTATTGTCTTGGGGACTTTCCATTCCTTAATGGCTTTAATTTTGTTAGGGTCTACTTTAACACCTCGTGAGATATAATATGACCCAGATATTCCACCTCTTGTACTCCAAAGAAACATTTGGATGTTTTTGCATATAATTGTTTCTCCTGCAATAGTTTGAGCACCCTGTCAACATGTTCAACATGATCCTTCTAAGACCTGCTATAGATTAGTATATCATCAAAAAATACTAGCACAAATTTTCTAAGTAAGGGTTTGAAAATGGAATTCATCAACCCTTGAAATGTAGAAGGTGCATTGGTAAGGCCAAAAGTCATGACCAAAAATTCATAATGACCCTCATGAGTTTGAAATGTTGTTTTCGGAATATCTTCAGTCTTCATTCTAATTTGATGATATCCTGAACGAAGATCCAACTTGGTAAAACAAATTTCTCCATGTAATTCATCCAATAATTCATCAATCACAGGAATGGGAAATTTATCTTTAATGGTGAGCTTATTGAGCTCCCTATAATCCGGACACATTCACCATGATCCATCCTTCTTGTGTACCAATACTACAGGAGCAGAGAAAGAACTTTGACTTGGTTGAATTATACCCGCCTCTAACATTTCTGCAATCATACGTTCAATTTCGCTCTTTTGGAAGTAAGGATATCTATAAGGCCTGATGTTTGGAGGAACACTTCCTGGAATCAAATGAATAGCATGATCATGGTCATGAATAGGTGGGAGTCCTTTGGGAGTTTCAAACACCTTGGAATGATTGTCCAAGACTTGTTGGAGATCTGCAGAAATAGATGATTTTGATGTTGGAACTTCTAATGAGCATAATTGTGCAATTACGCCTCGCTGTTCTTTCTTTAGAAGCTTTGTCATGACATTAGAGCTTATTATCCTTCCTGGCTTCCCCGCAATACCCCGTAATTCAACTTCCTTTCCTTCTGAAAAAAATTTCAAGAAAAGTTCTTGAAAATTAAAAGCTACCGTCCTCAAAGATTGTAACCATTGTACTCCTAGTACAACATCAGCACCTCCCATAGGAATGGAAAGCATTGGACTAGTCAATACATATTCCCCATGGTTAGCTTGATATTATGGCATTTTCCAGAGCAATTTATAGTTCCTCCATTTGCAACCATCACTTGACATTCTGGTGTTGGGTATAGGAAACAATTCAATTCCTTGGCTACCTTACAATGAATAAAATTATGGGTACTACCTGAATCAATAAACACTATTACATTTTTCTTCTTGATATGTCCTTCTAACTTGAGAGTTTGAGGAGTGGTAATTCCTGCCAATGCATTACACGATATGGTCGGACTCATTTCTTCCTCTTCTAGGGTTGGTTGGTGGTGTATATCCTCTTCTTTTGAAGATTCTTGTTCATTTTCTTCTTCCTTTTCACAATCTATGTAAAATAATTTCTTCTCAGCACACTTATGACCTTTAGTGTATTTTCTATCACAACTGTAGCAAAGCCCTTTTGCTCTTTTTTCTTCCAATTGTTGTGATGTCAACCTTGTAGGTTGTGGAAATCTAGGCGTAGAAACACTTCCTTCTTTATAGAATTGAGTGGTAGGCTTCCTTGTCGCCATAATTTTACATTCAACTTTTCTTGCCAACCTGAATGCCTTCTCCAATTAATCAGGTTCCAAAACACGAACTTCATGTTGGATGTTATCCTTTAGAGTACCTAAGAAGAGATCAATCCTGTGTTCCTCTGGAATATTAGTTACCCTTATATTCAATTTTGGAAGTCCTCAATGTGCTGCCCCACTAAACCCTTTTGTTTGAGATTTATCAATTGGCTAAAGAAGGTGTTGCTCTTTGTATCCTCATAATGTGCTATCATTTCCTCCGTAAAAATTGACCAAGTGACAATTTTTTTACGGGAGCAAAGCCATCGATACCATACAAATGTATTTTTTCTAAATGTAAAGTTGCAATGCGTACCTTTTGTGTGTTTTGCACATTATGGAGATCAAAATATTGCTCCATCTGTAGTATCCATGTTACAGGATCCTTTCCATCAAACTTCCTCACATCCATTTTTGGAATATGGTGGTTCTTCCCGCCAACATTAGAGTTTATGAAATCACGATTAACATTTATTTTGTTCTCATCATGAGGTTCTTCTACTATCTTTTCACCATTAGGAAACATTTCTTGTATCAAATTTGTCAAACCTTCCATGTCTGCTTTTAGATCATTCTTCATGTTTTCCATGTTGTCTTTCATGTTTTCATCGATCTTAGCTTCCAT
>JAXQQM020085488.1:0-280367 GCA_034641835.2 Pinus albicaulis
TTTTTTTTTTTTTTTGATAACATAGATGTTCATATACCTTGATCCTCTCCTTGGGAGTATTTAACATCCTCTATCAATTATTTGTCAATTACCCCCATTAATAAATTACTCTCCCCCTTGAAACATATACATATAACTATCTGTCAGTATATATATGTTTATCCCAGTCTAGACTACTCTTAAGTCACACCTACATAGTTCCCTTATCTTATCCTACTTTACATATACCGCTTTGCATGTCTCTCGCATTAATGTATAATTCCTTTTTATATATATATATATATATATATGTCTCTCTATATATATATATATATACTCATGATAATTCACACCCTTTTATTCACATAACCGTTATATTCCTTATAAGCATAGATATACACCTAGCCTCTATATGTATATATATCTCTAGCACTCACATATATATATATATATAAATATATATATCTATATCCTTTTACAATAAGAAGGGATGGTTTTTTTTCTTTTTTCATGATGTGTGTTAATCTCACTGAGGTGAAATTATAAACGTGTACAATCCTAAAGGTACAATCCTATGTTAACGCTTTCCTCTTATATTGATATGGACTGTTAATTATACTCCCTACCTGATATGCATCAAAGATACCTATATATCGATATATAGCGAGAGGGAGTATTATTAATATAACCCTATGTGTGTAATACTCGATATACCTATCGCGTTTTGAGCTTTGACTATCTACATAGTGTGTGAACGTTAACACTGGTGATATCCTTTATCCAATCAGATCACGGTTTTGAGTACCATAGCCCATCCTGCTAATTCGTTTTCAATTTGACTTGCACGCCTACACATGCATTATTCTATTTCGATATTCTTTACCACTCTGTTTGAATGTAACATTTTAATACGCGTTAATATAAAGATATATATTTATTCGATGCCGGCAAGCCGTTCTCTCTGCAGGGTTGAAGAAATTCAAATGTTGCCATGAGATTTCGCCACGGCATACATAGCAATTATCCTAGAATAATTTTGACAGAATTGTACATAGCGCAGTGGTGTTAACGCCTTATGGAGACGTGGTTGCACGTTTAAATGTTATTCTTATTGTCACGAGACTAACCCCGTCGGTTTTCTGTCTTATCAGATACCAGATCTGTCACGGTGTAGCTTAGGTAACCTAGGTCTAGATCGTGGCAGACTGCTCGTCGACGCGTCAATCTACCCAAGCCCCGGACAGTACCAGGATATCATCTCTGACCGACGCATCGCGGGTTCATTAGTAAAAATACCGTAGATGTATAGTTTATCTTTTCGTGTACGCCTCTGGTTTCTGCGCGTAACTTCTGCGGATCACGCTATTCGGATTTTGTTACAGGTGTTGCACTAACCATTGGGGTGAGAAGTGTAGCCCGAGGCAGAGTACACCATCCCTTGTCCTTGCAGACTTGACAGATGGACTTGAAGAGACCATTCCAGCGGCTCCAAGCTTGGGAACGCCTCGATTCCATTACGACGGTCGCTGGTGTAAGGAAATTTCGCTATTTCCAGTACAGGACTCCACCCTCCTCGTCTCAGGTGATTATGACTAACTACAGTATTCCTGATACGTTATATCTATTCCTTCCCCTTCGTGGTTTCCTGCAGCGCTTTACACAGTCATTTAAGGTGTTCGTCTCGTATGCGACTTCCCCATTTCCCCCACGGTGCTTATTGTTTTAATATTGGTTTTTTGTTTCCAGGTCGACTCTGCGAGGGATAGGGCGCAGAGGCTGTAGCATACGAGGTTACCTGAGACGGAGTGTTAGTCGGCCTCTATCGGCCGTGCTCGGACCACTCTATGTTCTCGGACTCATTCGTATGCTCCCTGCAACCTACCATCTCAGTAGCTTTTATATCCTGCAACGGTCCCTGCTTGACCCTCTGCAGAGGAAGAAACATCTGTTCTCATTCCTCTGTGGAACCTCAGCAAATTTGGGCGATATGTTTTTTTTATTTATTTATTTATCAAGTGGATGTATTATCACCGGGTTATTCGAGGTTAGAACTCCGATACTGCTATATCGGACGTCCTACTTCTTCGAACCCTATATCGATTCAGTTCTGGATATGCGACTACCCTTGTTTTTTTTTATATAAGGGTTGCGCATGGTTCAGATAAATCGACCTCAGTCGACTTTCTGCTATCGAATGATACGGGGTTGGTTTTTAATGTGTATCTTCCGACGTTCGACCCACCCACGATTTAACAGCACTCCATCATCGTTCACAGTTACTTATTGAACCTCTTTTTTTAATATAGATACATATAGTGAAACGAGAGTCGAAGGACTAAGTTCGATCTCTCGACGCCGGATGGTTTAACCGTTATTTCTCTTATAAATTTTTATTTACCAGTTTCATTTATGTTTATCCCTACTGCATCAATGCGTCAGGGTTTGATTGATATGTATCAAATCTGCTGTGTTATTTATTATTCTGAACAGGGTTTACTCCAACCACTATACCACGGCGTGCGCATAGTTTTTCTATCTGGTTGCCAGTTCATGTCATAGGTTATTATGCTACGATCTAGATGAATGTATATAGATATATCTTAACAGCGTTTTCATTATCTGGAACCTCGGCACTACTTCTTACATCATTTAATTGCCATTATACGTACCGGTATATGACCCTATTTAGGCGCTGTTAACAAGCATGGTGAATTTATAACTGTTTTAAGTTTATTGTTTTGGACCGTATAGCGGCACATAAAAGTATATATTTGAATAGGTCAACATCGATTTTTAACTATGCACCGATTTGTGGCCATTCGATGCCTATGTACATATAAGTATACCTTCGGCATATTGACTTCCCTTTGTTTCATGCCTATCTACATGAGTTGATAGTTATGTTTTATTGAATAAATTTTCTTGTACTAATGCGCATTCCAAGGTTTACACATACTCTTGTCATAAGAATTTTTCCATAGAAATTTGGAATAGTATACTTCGCTTTGGTTAGATATGCTTGTAATAGATAAGATTTCATCCACTCCGAATTTTTTTTTTTTTTTTTTATTTATTCTCAATATAACATATAGTTAATTCATATTGGAAGTGATATTACTGGGCTACTAATTTTCAAGAAAAGCAAGGCAATTGATACCATACTATCTATAGACTTAAAAGCGGGGAAAGTACTTATATAGCATGGAGGAAAATTTGTTTTTATAGTGGATTCCACTCTTTAGGTTTTGTTTCCTACAACATCATTTCTACTATAATATTTTCTAATATTCAAAAGAGCTTAAAATATCCTTTTTGTAGCTACAGGAAACAATTAATATTTTATTATCTATGAAGGTTATGAAACTTCAGATTTAAACCAACAGGGTTTAGAGATTCTGTTGTTTCTACTTCACAGATTTCGGATCTACAACTAAACAAATCTGGAAGGGGAATCCCTAATAACAGATTCTGTTAAATGTAGTATCACTTTGTTTTTCATCAATTAAAAATCAATATGTAGCCAATTCATACTATAATAAAACATAGCAATAAAAATTTCAGAACATACCACACAATCTGCAAATTGACCAACCTCCCAACCTTAGAGTCCTCTTTGTCTCCCAGGACTCACCCCCGAGCTGAGATCACCTCCTAGCACAGATCAACCTCTGATCTGTCTAGGAACAGCTTATTTAAGCTCATACCCCAAAGCATGTTTCTAATTCTGCGTCCAGAATAGCAGGATGCTTTCTTTCCTGTTTAGCCTAGGCTTCCCTTCTTGGGGTTCCTTAAAGCTGCTTTAAGCTTTTCCTCAGCTTTTCCAGCTTTTCTCACCTCTTCCCAACTACTCCTCTTCATTGGGGAAATTTAGATTTCTCCTAAAATCTAAATTAATTTCTTTCAAGGATTTTTGAAAGCTTTTTGGGGATTTGTTGCCTTATCCATCCTCATGGATTTTGGCAAGTGATCTCAATTCTCTTTTTGGTCAAAATGCACAATCATTTTATTTATTTCCTCAAATAAAATATGCCAATACATTCACACCATAGTCATCCCTTGGGGTCCACCCCCTTAGGATTTTAAAATTCAAATGTCTAACTTTTAAAATTCAACACACAAAATTGGGGGTGTTACATATTCCCCTTCAAAATAAACACCGGCCCCTGCAGTGTTCTTATTCAACTACCGCAGTTCATTTAAACAAAAATGGATATTGCTCCATCATTTCGGCTTCCCTTTCACAAAGGGTTTTCCAAGAAGAAAGTGCTTCCACATCACCTTTACCTCGACCACTCGTTCGTTTTCTCAATTCAATTTCTTCCCGCTCCAATATTTGAAGTGCTTCGGTAACCCCTTCGGTTCCACCCGTACAACATTCCAATCAACTATGTGAGAAGCATCATGCACATATATTTTAATAATAAAACATGAAATACATTATGCACTTTAACATGAGGTGGTAAGGCCACCTTGTAAGCCGCAGTCCCACCCTTTCTAACACCTCAAAAGGCCCACAATATCTAGGAGCCGCTTGCACAACTTCGCATAAAGTGTGCTCTTTTTTGGGTTTAATGCGCAACACACATGATCCCCCACTTTGAATTCTCTGCACCCTTTTCTTATCAAAGATAGTTCTTCTCCTCTGTTCCCAGTTTTGTGGTTGCCTTTTTATATTTTTCTCGTATTTGTTTAAAAATTCTTTCCATTTCTTAGGCATCTCGGTCCCAACACCGCCTTGTCCTCCTGCTGGGATCAACTCGGTATGAGTACGGCACTTTCTACCAGCACAAGGTTTCAAATGGACTGCATTTTAATAGAAGATTATAGCTATTGTTATAAGAAAACTTAAATAAATGCAGATCTCTTCCCACTTTGATGGCCTATCCATCACACATTCGCAAGATATCCTCTAAGATTTGATTCGTCCTTCGTCCGTCCATCCGTTTGAGGGTGATTAAAAAGACTAAAATTCAACTTAGTACCCATCCCTCCAAATAATCCCTTTCCAAAATGCCGCCGTAAACTTAGCATCTCGATCCGAAACAATTACTTTGGGAACTCCATGAAGCCTCACTATCTCTTTCAGAAAACATTGGCTACTTGAGCCGTTCCGAAAGTAGATTTTACCGGGTATAAAGTGAGCAGTTTTGTAGAGTGTTCTTACTACTACCATCACCGAATCATGTTGATATTTAGTCTTGGGCAATCCCCGTTGAAAATCCAGAAACTCGTGTCCCATTTCCATTCCGCAATTGGCGGTGGGGTTTAAAAGTCCTCGTTGGGTGTTGATGCTCAACCTGGACCATTCGACACTCCATACATTTACTCAGATATTCCGCCACATCTCTTCATTCCGGCCAGTAATGCCTTCTTCAGGTCGTTAACATCTTCCGGTACCCCGGGTGTCCCCGCATAAGGATGTTTGTGATATTCAGCTAGTATTTCTCTTTCAATGACTCTACATTTGGAATATACAACCTATTTTTGTAATAGAGCGTACTTGTGGATTTTTAGTGTAATCTATTTTATCCCTTTCTATGATTTCACCAAGAGGGCTTCATAGCTCTGGATCTTGTTTTGTCGCTTCTCCCACCAAGTCTTCTATCCTCATCCGAGCACCACTCCCAATGTCAGTTAAAATGCTGACAAGCATTTCTACTTAAAGCATCGGGAAGAATTTATTCTCCTTCCCTTTGATATGCTTTATATCCATATCAAATTCACTTAGAAAGACAAACACCGTTCGTCTCGTATCTCGTGTCACCTTGGGGAGAAAAATATTTGAGACTCGATATGATCAAATATCAATGTGAAATTCTTCCCTGTACAGATAGTGCCTCCACATTTTTAAAGCATGAATACCGCAAATTCCAAATCATATGCGCTATACTCGTTCATGAGTTTTCAATTTCGTACCACAGTAATAACTAAATTTTCGTAACAAGACTCCTCCTAGCTCTTCTCTACAAGCATCCGTACACACCACAAACTCTTTATCGCATCAGCAATTTGTAATATAGGAGTCAGCTAAGTTTCGTTTCACCGTTCGAAACTCGTTTTGGCATTTTTCGTTACCTTACACAAACTTAACACCTCCTTTCGTAATGAGGCTATGGGATTTGCTATAGCGGAAAATCTCTCCACAAATCTCGCGATAATAGCCTCGCCATTCCCATAAATGATCTTACCGCCGAGACATCGTTGGGGACTGCCATTCCTTAATGGCTTTTATCTTTTCGTGGTCAACCGCCAACTTTCTCGTAGATGATATGGCCTAAATATTGAATTTTATCCTTATAAAATTCACATTTACCGAAACTCTCAAGTATATAGCCGGTTTTCTTTTAAAGTCCGCAACACTATTCTCGTATGTTCTTTGTGTTCCTCCGTTTTTAGAATAGACTAAAATATCATCTATGAACACAAGAACAAATTTGTCCAAATACTTATTCAACACATCGTTCATCAAACACATAAAGGTAAGGTGGGCATTCGTCAAACCGAAAGGTAGGACTACGAATTCGTAATGCCCATACCTAGTTCGAAATGCCGTTTTGCCGATGTCTTCTTCTTTGGCTCCCGAGTTGATGATACCCGTCCCGAGGTCTATCTTGGAGAAGATCAAGCTCCTCTCACTTGATCAAAAAGATCATCAATTCTAGGGAGTGGACATTCGTCTTCGATGGTCGGGCCATTCAATCGACGATAACAATACACATCCTAAACGTTCCATCCTTCTTCTTACAAATACCGGGGGCTCACTAAGGAGACACACACGGGTCTAATATAACCCTTATCCAATAATTCTTGCACGCATCTTTAGCTCCATCAGCTCGTGGACTCATCCGACAGGCTCGGGAAACAGTAGCTCCCGCACAAGATCTATAGAAAAATCAATCTCTTTTGGGGAAGATGAGGATTTCCCTTGGGGAAAACCTCCTTAAATTCTCTCGATGACTCGGTATATCATCCCGTAACTCCTCCTCGCCTTGTCGTTCTATCTCTTCTACATGCACCGTACAGACTCGTATCCTTTTCTACCGTTCTTTTCAATTGTAAGGCCGATATTCTTGTCCGACTACAATGGGCTTTGCTCTTTAGTGCAAAAGGCTTCTTCCTCATCTACACAATGCAAGGTTTTATCCCGAAGACTATCAGGGCTTTTCTAGCCAATCCATTCCTATCAAAGAACATCATAGGATCCTAATGGAAATATGTTCGTATTTACTTCGTTGGGAACCCATTTGGATTGTATTGGATGTTTTCGTAACTTATGTGTGACTTTTCTCTTAGTTCCACGCGTGGCCAGCCGTACCAACCATGATCGTCGAAATTTTTCAGGTTTAATTTTACATTTTTCACAATTCCAGGACTAATATAACTCAAAGATGCACCTCGATCAATCAAAACAAGAACAGTATGTCGAAATCTTACCATCCATTTCCACCATGGCTGCCGATGTTCGCCCGTCGATTTTCCAGGGCCGCACCGATGGTTGGTATGTTTCTCGGCTATATCATTGATCGTTGTTGCCTCTCGCTCGCCGATCATGTGTATATTTCACAAGCGCCCTCATCATATGGGGTTCTCCACATCCCCAACATTTCCCGCCCGTTCCTTCATTCGATCGTCCCTTCCTTTCTATTGTTCCCTTCTACCTAGTTTTGAAGCTACTCTGAGACCGAGTAGCTTGACTTTCTTCTTTTGGCTTGCTGGTCTTTTCCTCTGATGATCTCTACCAAAAATTCCTTAAATATGTCAAGCTTTCGTCTCTTTCCTTTGAACTCAACCTTTGCTTCGTCCGTTCCTCTTCCTTTCGTTTAGCGTTACCTTTAAACCGTCGATATACGCCTTGCTTTTCTAACAAACCTTCATCCATGGTCTTTGGATTGTCAAACTCTATTTTCTCCTCGTATACCGTAGGCAAACAATTTAAAAAACCGTTGCACTTTTGCCTTTTCCTCCCTAATGTAAGGGACATACCTCAAGAATTAGTAAACTTAGTGACAAACTCATCAATAGTGAGTCAGTCTCTAGCCTCGCTCTCAGAATTCTTTGATTTATCATCATAATAACGTTCATTCAAATAACGACTCTGAACTTTGTCCAAAATCTTCCCAAGTAACTTTTTTCATCAATATAGCATGCACCATTTTAGTCTCTTCCCACCAAACATTGTGCTTTGCCTGTAGCCGGTACACCGCCAATCTAGCCTTCAAATTACTCTCATATTCATAAACTTGGAAATACTTGATCATGTTCGAAGAACCAAGTTTGGGCAAGATCCTCCTCCTTCTTCTCCCCATCATAAAGAGGGAGGTTTGATCTTTCTAAATTTCCCCGCAACTCTTCTTTTTCGTTTATGCCGCCGTTCAACACTTCATCCTCATCGACTCATCCATCTTTCTTCCTCGAACCTTCGCCTTTCCCCGACCGTTTCTGTAGTTAATTCCCCATGAGCCTTTCCCCGCTCCTTGCCGGCCGATGACAACACGTCATTCCTCGCTTCTCGCTCGTACGAACTCGTTAAAACCGTGCAACATAGCCGCACTCCGGCATTGGGACCGAGTAGCAAATTCATTTTTTTCGTATCCACATAAAATCCTTCACCTTCAAACATTTCACCGTATACACTTACAACACAAACATTAGCAACGTTGATAACTTCGTAAAACAAACAGTAATAAGCAAAGAGCACAAAACGACAAAATTTAATTTTTTGTAACTAGTGCTCCGATACCATTTGTCACACCTCTAGTCTGGGAAATTTTTTTTTTTTTTTTCATAACATAGATGTTCATATACCTTGATCCTCTCCTCGGGGAGTATTTAATTTCTCTATCAATTATTTGTCAATTACCCCATTCATAAATTACTCTCCCCTTTGAAACATACACATATAACTATCTATCGTATATACATGTTTATCCCAAATGACTACTCTTAAGTCACACCTACATAGTTCCCTTATCTTATCCTACTTTCCATATACCGCTTGCATGTTCCCGCATTAATGTATAATAATTTTTATATATATATATATATATATATATATATATATATGGCCCCTCTATATATATGTATACTCATGATAATTCACACCCTTTTTATTCACATAACCGTTATATTCCTTATACGTATGGATATACACCTAGCCTCTATATATATATATATCTTTGTGCACTTATACATATATATATATATATATAAATATATATATATTCATATCCTTTTACAATAAGAAGGGATGGTTTTTTTTTTTCTTTTTTACTCATACTTTATAATGTAACCTCAACAGGTGAATTTATAAACGTGCAATCCTATGTTAACGCTCTTTCCCCTCTTATATTGATTTATCCACTATACTCCCTACCTATGGATATGCACGTTTACATACCCATATCTCGATATATACTAGAGGGAGTTATTATTAATATAACTTATGTGTGTAATACTCGATATACTTATCGCGTTTTGACTCTTGACTATCTACATAGTGTGTAATCGTTAACACCGGTGATATCCTTTATCCAATCGTATCACGGTTTTGTCATATTCATCCTCGCTAATTCGTTTTCAATTTGAATTGCACGCCACACATGCATTATTCTATTTCGATATTCTTACCACTCGTTCGAATGTAACATTTTAATACGTTAATATAAAGATATATATTATCTATGCCGGCAAGCCGTTCTCGTTAGGTTGAAGAAATTCAAATGTTGCCATGAGATTTCGCCATCCCGCATACATAGCAATTATCCTAGAATAATTTTATTTAATTGTACATAGCGCAAAGGTGTTAACGCTTATGGAGACGTGGTTGCACGTTTAAATGTTATTCTTATTGTCACGAGACTAACCCCGTCGGTTTTCTCGTCTTAATGCATACCGGGACCGGGCTACCGCGTAGCTTAGGTAACCTAGGTCTAGATCGCGACCGCTCAAGCCGACGCGCTGACCGCCCAAGCCTGGACAACATCAGGATATCATCTCTCACCGACGCTATGTTCATTAGTAAAAATACATGATGTATAATTTATCTTTTCGTGTACGCCTTCGGTTTCGCGCGTAACTTCGCGGATCACGCTATTCGGATTTTGTTACAGTGTGTTGTACTTGGCGACTGGGGTGAGAAGTGTAGCCCGAGGCGTATACACCATCCCTTTGTCTCCCTGCATCGTCGATGGACTTCAAGAGACCATTCCAATGGCCCAGCTTCGGGAACGCCTCGATTCCATTACGACGCGTCGCCGGTGTAAGGAAATGACTCCCCCAAAGACAAGACTCCACCCTCCTCGTCTCAGATTATGACTAACTACGTATTCCCGATACGTTATATCTATTCCCCTTCCCCTTCGTGGTTTCTCAGCCGTTTTACACAAATATTTAAGGTGTCCGTCTCGTATGCGAATTCCCCATTTCCCCCACGCGCTTTATTGTTTTAATATTGGTTTTCTTTTTTCCGTTGTTTTAATCCGCGAGGGATAGCGCAGGCCGAGGCAAGGAGGTTACCCGAGACGGAGTGTTACCGCCTCACCGGCCGTGCTCTCACCACTCTATGTTCTCGACCATTCGTATGCTCCCCGCAACTACCATCCTATTTTTATATCCCGCAACTGTCCCCGTTGACCTCCTCTCGCACAGGAAGAAACATCCGTTCTCATTCCTCCGTGGAACCCCCGCAAATTCCGGGCGATATGTTTTTTTTTTTTTTTTTCAAGTTGATGTATTATCACCGGGTTATTCGATAGTTAGAACTGACACTGCGAGTATCAGACGTCCTTATTTCTTCGAACCCTATATCGATTCACTGATATGCGATTACCCTTGTTTTTTTTTTTTTGAGGCAGGAGCATGGTTCGTATAAATCGACCTCGCCGACTTTTCTCGCTATCGATCGCGCTGGGTTGATTTTGTCGTGTATCTTCCGACGTTCGACCCACCTAAGATTTAACGTGCACTCCATCATCGTCGTTACTTATTGAACCTCTTTTCTGGAATATAGATATATATAGTGAAACAAGAGTCGAAGGACTAAGTTCATCTCTCGATGCCGATGGTTTAATCGTTATTTCTCATATAAATGTTTATTTACCATTTTCATTTATGTTTATCCCCATCGCATCAATGCGTCGGTGGTTTTAATATATGTACCAACCATGTTATTTATTATTCGGTCAGGGTTTACTCCAACCACCACCACGCGCGCATAGTTTTTCTTATCCTGCTGCCAGCTCATGTCGTGGGTTATTATGCTACGATCTAGATGAATGTATATAGATATATCTTAATACGTTTTCATTATCCGGAACCTCGGCACTACTTCTTACATCATTTAATTGCCATTATACGTACCCGTATATGACCCTATCTGTGCGCCGTTAACAAGCATGGTGAATTTATAAATCGTTTAAGTTTATTATTTTGACCTACAGCGGTACATAGAAGTATATATTTGAATAGGTCCACATCGATTTTCAACTATGCACCGATTTGTGGCCATTCGATGCTTATGTACATATAAGTATACCTTTCTAAGATATTGACTTCCCTTTGTTTCATGCCTATCTACATGAGTTGATAGTTATGTTTTATTGAATAAATTTTCTGTACTAATGCATTCCAAGCGTTTACAATAGATACTCATATTTATAAAGAATTTTTCCATAGAAATTGGAATAGTATACTTCGCTTTGGTTAGATATGCTCAAGAATAGATAAGATTTCATCCACTCCGAAATTCTTTTTTTTTTTTATTCTCAATATATCATAGTTAATTCATGAGATTATCTAGGTACATATGTATTGTGCGTATATTACCGGGGCTACTAATTTTTAAGAAAAGAAAGGAAATTGATACCATACTATCTATAGACTTAAAAAGCGGGAAAGTAATTTATATAGCATGATAAAGTTGTTTTTATAGTGGATTCCACTTTTAGGTTTTGTTTCCTACAACATCATTTCCACTATAATATTTTCTAATATTCAAAAGGAGCTAAAATATCCTTTTTGTAGCTACAGTGAAACAATTACTATTTTATTATCTATGAGGGTTATGAAACTTCGATTTAAACCAGTCAGGTTTGTATAGATTTCGTTGTTTCTACTTCATAGATTGATCTACAACTAAACAAAACTGAAGGGGAATCCCTGTCACCGTATTCTATAATGTAGTATCACTGTTTTTCATCAATTAAAAATCAATATGTAGCCAATTCATACTATATAATAAAACATACAATTAAAAATTTCAGAACATACCACAACTGCAAACTCAATTGCAACCTCCCAACCCCAGATTCCTCTTTGTCTCCCAAAGATCACTCCTGAATATCTATTCCCCAAGACAGATCAACCCCCCGATCCTCATTTAGAACAAATTTTTATTTAAGCTCATACCCCCTAAAGCATGTTTTCTAATTCTCATTCCTAATAGCAGGATGCTTTCTTTCCCGTTTAGCCTGTGCTTCCCATCTTCGGGATTCTTTAAAGATGTTTTAAGCTTTTTCCCTACCTTTTCCAAATTTTATCCTGCACTTTCCAACTACTCCTCTTCATTGGGGTAATTTAGATTCTAAATCTAAATAAATTTCTTTTCAAGGAGTTTTAGAAAGATTAGATTTGTTGCCTTATCCATCCTCATGACGTGCAAGTGATCTCAATTTCTCTTTTTCGTCAAAATGCACAATCATTTTATTTATTTCCTCAAATAAAAATATGCCACATATTCACACCATAGTCATCCCTTGGGGTCCACCCCTTTAGGATTAAATTCAAATGTTCAACTTTAAAATTCAACACACAAATTGGGGGTGTTAAAGAAAATGAATCCTACGTTGCACATCATTCGACCTCTTTGTCACAATAGTGACAACACTTTCCCGAATGCGCGTTTGTATTGAAATTTTAAAGGTATTATCATAAATTCATTTTAAAGTATTTTACATGTATTATCAAATTTCTTCAGGTTTAAATTTATTTTTAGAATGAATAAATTTTATTCTTTAATTACATATATTTTTAAGTATATTTCAATATTAATTTATATCAAAATATTTTATTCATAATTCATATTAGATATTTTATTATAAAGCATTAAATTATGTTCTTTTAACATTTTTTTTGCATACGTATATTTATGAATTTGATATTCATATAACTTCATTAACATAGACCTTCATATAATTTATTTAAAATAATATGTTAAAATATTTTTAAAATTTTTTTAAATATCTTACTTCTAATTACTTTAAGTGAAAGTATATTAGATTATATGAACTACTAATTAAACATGTCTAGCATATTCTTTTTTCTTTTTTATTATAACACATATTGTCTTTCTAATATTTTATTTTTAATTTTTTTTATTGAGAAAAAAAAAATTAACATACTTACATATCACTTTCAAATAAATTATATAAAATTTAAAATGATATTTAATAAATTAATATATTTCATCAGAAACACATATCTATAGAAAGAACTCTCCCAATCATAATTCAATCACAAGAGAAAACATATAGCTTCCGTATCAAGCTCAAAGCACTCTATCCAATCACACAAACAACATAGAGCTCGTCTATCAACCTTGGAAATAGAGCTTTCAAGGATCTCTACCGCTTTGTCCCGAATGCCAAAGCCCCAAGACCTCGCATAAATGCATCAAATGTATCCCTCTCGTAATATATCAAGCTTCAAAGCACTCTATCATCCAATCACGAAAAAAACTTAGGCTTCTGTATCGACCTGATGGAAATAGAGATTTCAAGGATCTCTATCGCTTGCCCCAATGCCAAATTCCAAGACTTCAGATAAATGCATCAAATGTATCCCTCTCGTAATATAAATACCCATTCGAAACACAAGCGTAATGAAAATGAATCTAATGAAAATGATTAAACTTATTTTAAGGTTGATATGGAATCTCATTGTGGTTATAAAGGTTATGATGTATTTGTTACATTATTATGTTAATAGGAAGGAAAATTAGTTTAGTTATTATGTTAATAGGAAGAAAAATGAGTTTAGTTATTAGAGTTTTAGAGTGTTAGGGTGCCTATGGAAGAGTTTTATTTTTCTTGTTTATGAAAAGTTTATGAATTTTTCCAAAATGCATCATCCATCTAATATTATTCTTTGAAATGTTAAAAATATTTAAGTTCTTATTTAAGAGTAGTTTCAAATTTGTTTTATTACTTATAAGAACTTGTTTTACTCCAAGTCATTATGTTCAAGGTTGAGATCTATTTCTTTTCTCAAAATATATTGATAATTAATAGTTAATAGATTTGATCACACTATCTAATAACTTCAAAAAATAATTAACATAATTTATAAAATCTTTTCAAATTACATAAATAATGTTTGAAAATAAAAAACTAAAAGAAATAAATATGTTTGATCCTTCTTAATAATATAAAATATTTATAATATTATTTTGTTGAGTGATATTTTATAATTTAACCACATTTAAAAAATAACAATTTTTTTTAAATAAATAAATAACAAAAATACATATAATGTTGTTTGAATAATAAAAACAAATAAATAAACAACATTTATAGGAAAAAATATTTAAAAGTAAAAACTATAATAAAAATTGTTTCCACTAATAATAATGCCTATCAAATTTATACCATGGCCACCGTAACTACATCTTGGTGTTTTTTTAATGATATATTATGTGTATCAATTGTCTCTAATAAACTATGCCTCAAATTTATACCATGCACTACCTGTGTTGTTTCTCTCTATGCTATATTTTATTGCACTTCGTTTTCATGTTATATTAGGTGTATCAATTGTCTAATAATTGGATGCATGGATCTATATTTCTAATGTAATTAGTAGTCAAGCTTAACCACTATCATATATAGTCTCTTTAAATAAGTATAATTAATATAATAATAATAATATATATTATATTTATTCGTATCATTAAAATATTAAAAATATTATAATATTTTAAAATATATTATAAACATTGATATAGGAGCATTAATCTAGATTACATTTTCTCACTAGACGGGTCAATCATTATTTACTAAAGAGGGTTGGACCTCTTAAAGATTTATTTTTCTAATGTTGTTTGTAATACATATTTAATAGAGTATTAGAATTTTAATTATGAAGATCGAGTTTGTTAGTTTTAAAAATGATTAGGTTTAGAATAGTTCATCGGGGAGCTAATAAAAGGAAAATAAAATCACTTTCACGTATATGTAAGCGTGAATAGGAGAGACCGAGAGGGGAATATGTGTGAGAGAGGTGTGAGAAAGATGAGCGTATGGAGGGATGAGAGAAGAAGCAATGTAATAATCTAGCCATCAAAGGCCAAACTCGTATATTTTTACTACTATTAATTCCAAGTGTGTTTATAATTTAATTTTTGTCTAAGTTAACTATCGTTTTTATTTTTAATTTCTTTGTTGAAATATGTGTTACATTGCATTTTGTCGCCGTCCCTACAATCCCTCGTCTCGTACATTGGAGGACTATTCATGTGATCTCAGGAATGAAATGTCCCGAAAACACTTTCGATGGCATCCTTGCATAAGGGCAAGAATTCTCCCTCAAAATATTTCCTCCTCGAAACCCTTAAAAATAAATTTTTGGCCTTGGCGTGAGTATCGAGTTCATCACTCGCACTTGACTGGGAAAGTTACACTAGCCCACACCACTTCGGCGTCATTCCTCGTGTCTCTACCTTCTTACAACCCTATTTGGGCATGTTTTAAAATAAAATGTGGAAGTTTGATTAATAACTTCGAATGAATCTCATCGTAGCAGTTGGGCGGTTTGACCGGATCTCCTTGTTTAGGAAGTGGTTTTCCACTTCCTCATGGAACTTCCTAAGAGATAGGACTCTCCCCCATGATTATAGGGATCCTAACCTCCTTCTCTATAAAGTCCGCCCATTTTCAGCTAGCCAAACTTTTGGGAAAAGCTAAGGAGAACCCCCGTGGAGAGAGAGAGCGACAACCGACGAGTTTTGTGAGACATGTCCCGCCGGAATCTTGTCGAAGGAAGATCACGACGAGCACTGCTGTAATCGTTCTCTCGTATCTTAATACATGAATCGCTATTGGTTCCATGATTATGTTTCCGTTGTTCCATTATATAATGCAATTTCATTCGGTCCTCTTTCACCGATCCATAGTTATAAAGTGTAAAATATTATAGTTTATGTTGTCTCTCTTCTTTCGCATGTGTACAGTATCCGGATGCAAAACAGCTCATGGATCATGACTCCGTCTAGCTAGGAAGGAAGCACCACTTCTTCTTTGACAACAACGTTGAAGGAATCACGATAAGCAATCTATCACAATTCTATCTTTTGTGAATTCAGGGAATCAATAAATTGCGTGTTTCGAGTGTCATGATACCGTGATAAAGGGATCGCTCTCGTCTAGAGGGGATTTACCTCCACAACAATTTGGCGACTCGCTAGGGATCATGGGAGTTGGTCCTTCCTCCATTGGGTTGTTTTTTTGGTTTTTTGTTTGATTAGTCTACTTTTCCGGTTCACCTTCTCTCGGTGTTAAACCTCGTTTCACCCCCACACCGCATCTAGTCTTCGTTCATTCATTTTCATAATTTTCAGGGGTAAACCTGATTTGCGCGGTTATCCCTCCACTACCACACCGAAGGGCACTAGTTGCTAGTTAGGCACCCGCGCCATCCCCCGTTTCTGTGCTTATTATAGCCGTATGTGCGCGCCTAACCCCGGTAGGTTTAGGGTTTTGCTTGTTTTTGGACTTTCCGAGCTTGGAGTTTTGGTCCTAGTTTGTTTTTTCTAATTGTTTGAGTGCTTTGAAGTCATTTTTTTTGTTTATATTTAGCCCTTGTCCTCCGGTTTTTTCCCTTTTGTGTTGCTTTTCATTTTAGCCTCAGGCTTTCAGGTCAGTTGTGCCGAGCCTCCCGTGGAAGTTTTGGGTCTTTGCTTTCTCGATCAACTTTATTTCTGGCTTCTTTGCATTCATCTTGTTGAATCCAATTGAGTCATTGCATTTATTGAGTGATTGTCCTCTCTTTCATTTAGTTTCGCTTTGTGTTGCTCCAAGCCTATATCACACAAACCTATAGCCCTTGAAGATTCTTCTTCACTTCTCGGTGAATTTCACATCGGTTTGAGTCTTGATTGTGCTTCTTTGAGTTGAGGAAATTTTTTGTTCCATCTCTCTCTTTATCATTCTCAAATCGATGTTTTCATTAGTTTTTCATTTATTTAGTCCATTTGCTCTAATATATTGAAAAAAAAAAAAACTTTTGCATTTTTGATCGGCATAGTGAAAATTGAAAACTCTTTTCGCTTAATTAGTGTTGTATAATTCTAGAGAAAATTTTTCTAGTTTCATTAGCTTGCATTGCAATTGGTAGTGGATGTTTTTGTGTGTTCATTGAACGACATGATATTTTGTGGCATGTAGTTTCCATCTAGAGGTTTTATGAGATCCAACATTCGATAGTGTTCTGAAATTGAAACGTAAATTGAAGATCAACTTTAAAATTTACTAGATTAACCTAAGGCATCATTGAAACTTAACAGAACATATAGTAGTCTAAGGTAGAGATGTGTTCGACGTCTTTAAGCCTAGTAGTTGTCCCTCGCCATCCGGCTATAGACAACACTATTATGGACTTGTGCTCCCCATACCGTCGCATATATAAAGGAGACCCCATTAGGCTGCAAACACTTTATCCATAGGAAGCCGAGTCTCCATACCTTACTCCGTGATACACCGATACGCATTCCGGGAGATTACCCGCACATACATTAAGTCCTCGCTGATTTCTTCTTCATTTTTACCAAGGTGTATATGGCAGTCATGGATATCTGGTACACCCATTTACCTAGATTACCGCAGCAAATACTGATCTCATCGACTCTTTTAACCGAAAAGATCATCGAGCTTCTTGTCCTTTCAAGCCCTTGTCCAACCTGAAAGTGATAGAGTCACCTTTTGCTTGTTTCTCAACTCTTGAAATGTGAAACAATGGAGTTTGGTTTCAAACTTGTCTTAAAAATTAATCGCCCACGAAATATTCTCGGTTAGAATTTTTGTCCTTAGTTTTTTATTTCAAGGTCGTTTCCGATGGCAACGTTTTCGAGTTTTTCAATCATGAGTCCCTCCGAAGGGATTCCTAGTCCTTTTCCTTCTTTACGAAATATTGGTGTCGTTTATATGGCCATGTTATCCTCCCGGGTTAATCGTTGGGTTGCTCGTTTGGTTGTTTTCAACTCGTGGTCTCAAGTGTTCCGGCTACCGTACCATCCACTCCTCCACCCGAGCAACACCATGCTGACCAAGGTGGACCTCTCCACTTCTTCGCCTATTTCTTCGTCCTCATCTTCTACTTTTCCCGGTGAAATTTTGGATTCTAGTACCCAGTGGCTAAGAAGAAGAAGAAGAACAAGACTAAGAAGAAGAAGTCATATAAGCGAGGCTAATTTTGTAGTTGCTGTTTCTAAAAAACCCGCTCTCGATGAACCTTCCAACCCTTCCGTGGAGTTAATTTCTTGCATGTTGCAGCGTATGAAACCATCTTCTTAGAGATTTCCCTAGCATTCCCAAGGTGCTCAGCACGTTCCAATCCGTCATCCGCCGTTGCCTTGGCTTTCGTGAACTGCAAAGTTGGGGCACGTCTTCACTAGTGCTACTAAAGCTCCTAAGAAGCAGAGTAAGCTTGCTAATCCCTATAATTTGTGTGAAGGGCACCATGCCATTCACCTTTGTCTCGTATATGGATGAATCCAAGAGAGTTTTGGACAACTCCTACCCGTTTCGCATCGTGCCTTCTAGCTAGTTACAAAGCTTTCTTTGAGTCCTTAATCGCCTGATCGAACTACTCAAGAGTCATCCTTGCTTGATCCCGATCCCCAGAAATTCACCATCATGAATCCATCCCTAACCAACCATTGGTCGTGGGATCGCCTTGAGCCGGCCTCGTCCGTCGTGCACCAAGTCTTTTCCATTGAGAGTGGATCTCACATCGCTCAAGTTCTTCTTGTTTCTTCATATTCTCGACTTGGAGAAAGATTCCCCCCGTCCCCGTACCTTCCGAGCATACTCGCCTCCCATGATGGAGGTCCCGTAGATACTCCTTCTCCATAATGGAGGTCACGAAGGATACCCTTCTTCTACCATAACACCGTTGAAATACCATATCGCCGATGGTAGCCTTTCCAAGTAGTTTGTCAGCTCGCTTTGATCGGGGTCACCCGCAGTGCCATCGCCTTCCTTCTTATGCCCTTTGGAGGTTACGGTACGTACCTTGATCTGGTTGTAACCAACACTATTATAGGTGAAGGCATGTCCGTCGCATTTTGTATTCAACTACTTCGCAAGCATTTGGTTTGCCTCCGCTTGTGCATGTTACCCAAAATTTTTTTGTGTTTAATAGAGGAACTAGTCAACCGTTAGGGATCTCTAAAGTTTCCCGTTACTTTGGGAGGGAAAAATGTCCATATGGACATGATGGTTGTTCTTGGCCCCTCGACTTTAATTTACCGAGATTATACTTATGCCATGGGAAGGCTTGTCTCTCCTTCTTTTGTGTGATGTGTTTTCCGCACCAAGGTCGTATCGTGACCATCGACTCGCATTGTACCGGCCATCCCAATATGGTAGCTAGTCCACCATCATCCCTACCGGATCTTTATCCGCCGGTTGTGTCATCCCCGCCGCATGTCAATTATGTGGCTATCTATTCCGTGCCCGTATTCAGTGATAGCCGCTATCAGACATCGTGTGTTGGGGTACTAGGTCCCGTACTTCCAATATGTTTTCCTTCCATCGCATCAGAAACCCTTGGAAGCTATGACTTCTTATTCATTATGATGGGGTCTATCACATGGTTCATCCGCTTGTGTCAAGCTCTTTAAACCATGAGACAAGATCCGTTAGAGCATGGTTCATCTCGCTTGTGTCAAACTCCTTAAACCATGAAACACATTCATTTCTGAGCATGGTCTGCCTACTCTGTGTCAAGCGCCTAAAAACAAACAAGTTGGGTCATTTCGAGGACGGTTCGTTTACTATTTCAACCTCGTTAAAAAATGAATTCGGATTTGAGGATGGTTCGTTTTCTATGTCAACCTTGTTAAAAAATGAATTAGGTTATGAGGACAAACTTTAGTGTGTCACCTCATTAAAACAATGAAACATAACTCCGTTCAATTCGAGTCTTCGATATGATCTCAATCTCGTAATTCAAACCTTCAATGCACCTAATTTGCATATGCACCGAAGCTGGGGGCATGTACCCTACCACACTAAGTGCCGGGGGCATGCGTGGTTTTGCTTGTCATTTTCAAGCATACTTTACTTTTTGTTTCGAGCTTGTGTAAAAATCAAACCCATCTTCAAGCATAGTTTACATTTGTCTTTTTAACCCGCATAAAACATAAAACTCATTTTCAAGCATTGTTTGCATTTGTGATTTTAAGCTTGTGTAAAAATAAAACATTTCGTTCGATGCATTTTATGAACTTTTAACATTTCCATCGGGTCTAATTATATTATTTAGCCGATACATTAGATAACATTGTATTAGACATTTGCATAACATATAAAACATCATCACGTATGTAAATCAAGATCCTCGTAGAAAATAGCAATATATATATATATATATATATATATATATATATATATATATATATATATATATATGTCAAGTGTTTGTAGCATGTGCATCATATAAAACCCAAAAATATATATGTTTGTTTCGCTTACATCTAGAGATGACATGCCTCTCAAAAATATGTAAATATAAAGCCTAGGTGATCAATCGGCATGGCGCTCATGGTGAAGACGTCACTTCCCGCACCAACCGCCTCAATAAGCTTGAGACGACTCGAGACTCCCAAGGTGTGCCTGATAGGCTAGGGAACATTAGCTAACGACTATAATCCGGAACTCCATGAGCGACCCCATATAGGTTCTATACGAGCTCGTCCCCTCGCCTTGAGGGTCATAAGTGAGAGTGGTCCTCTCACCATCGGGGAAACGTGGGCCTCTATACCAACATCCGTACACATATAGGATTAGCCGTTAGAACATGCATGTATACCAAAATCATAAAAATAATAAAATTAAAAATATTCTTACCAATTTCTTCGTCCTGCGCTCCTCTCCCTTCCCGAGACTCCGGAGGTCCGGTCCCGAAGAAAAATCTCGTGCCACAGAGGCCCAATCCTCCATGACGATCAATCGTCGTCGGTAGCGCTCAAAGAACTTAGGCCTCCAAGACATCCGTTGGTCGCCTCCTACTCCTTGGCATTAGTGCCACCCATCTATCCATCCATGGCTCTAAGTGGTGGAACTGGGACCATGGCCCCTAGCACTAAAAAGTAGGTAGTCATTCTAGAAAGAACGACACCATAATCGACCCATATCCAAACTCGTTTCAGCTTTTTGCCTTATTGAATTTTGTGAGTTGCCTTTTAATATCTGCGGCCGCACCGTGGCCCACCAAAAGATAGTTGCTGTCCAAACTCCGATGCAAGAAGTAGCTGTGTCTTTTTCTCGCCGTGTAGTGCTCCGCGATCTCGTAGCCTCGCGTAATGGTGTGTAGCACTACTCTTGCTAGATTGGGGATGGTCTAAATGTCGAGGAAAGTATTCTCGTTCCTCGTGCTCTTGGCGCACTCGTTCATGACCATTGCCATTTTTTCACCTCGGAAAATCGTACCTGCTAGAATAGGGACTCGACCCCCGTACGATAGTCCAGTTGATGAAGTATACATCTAATGCTTTGAGCTCAAGTTCCCAGTCTCTAAGTTTGACTCTTCATCCTCATCCCAAATACCGATGAGATACCCGCACTGGCCGAGCTCCGGAGACATGGCGTCGTAAATAATTTTTTTAGCCCACAATTTTGAAGAGCATTCATACAATGCTCATTTCCCATTTTACCATCTTCTTCACTATGTTCTCTCTCTTTCCATTCAATAACTATCCTTTTAAGGATAATTCGTATCAATCAATCATAGGAACTATAAACTCATGGGTATCCAAAATTAGATCTTATTGCTTGATTTTTGAGAAATTTTAGCCGAATTTTGTGTTGTGCCATTTGGCGCGTTGTTTGGGCTAACGCTCATGCCAATTGGTGTGACCTTCCGTGAAGATGCAGCGGATTGGCACGGGTTTGTGCCCGGAACTCCACACCACTCCGTGCAGCCCTAAAATTTGAAAATCCTTCCCTAAAGGACCTCAAAAAAAATGATAAAATACAATAAAATGTAACTTAAAAGATGGACAAAGAAGTCAACTCCTCGCCCGAACCGAATGGAATTCGATTTGGTCCATTGAATTGATCGCACTCGTCGCTTGAAGATCTACAGAAATGGGTCAATGTTACTCTACAAAGAGGTAAAAAGTGAAAAGTAAATATTTTTTTACCACTATTGGTCTTTTATAGCTTTTCAAAGTCCTAAATGTGTTTTTAAACATGTTTTTAAACTTTTGTTGGTAGACATGTAGGTATACCGTAGAGTATATTCATGTCACCGCCATTTATTTAATTTTTGTATACTTTACTTATTGGTTTATCGTACTGGTACCAATTGTTATAACTCATTTTCATTTATTTATGTCACCGCCTACATTGAATAGATGTAAATTATGTCCGGCTTCAATCATCTCTATCGCATGTAAGGATACTCGCTTTCTTTTCCTATACACAATGAGTTAATAATACAAGGCATTGAAGTTAAATCTACATCATCCTTGGGAAAAGATGTATTCTCCTTTTCGTATTTAGACCAACACCGCTTGTAGATTCTACCGAGTTCTTTCTCATAGATATTATTCCTACAATCAGATAGAGTTGAGAGGAAAATTTTCCCTCTATAGACTTATGTTTTTAATGTAGAGAATAAAAATTTCAAAACTTTGATCTACTTAACATCTATGACAACCCAACCATATTACACATTAATCGATGCTTTAACCATGAGTGAATTTTAAACATACCACTTCCGCAATTGACCAACCTCCCAACCTAGAGTTCCTCTGCCTCAAAACTCACCCCCCCGAGCCGAGATCATCTCCTAAGAACATACCAACCTCTAACTGCTCGTAGAATAAACTCATTTAACCTTTTGCTCCCCAAAGCTTGTTTCTAATTCTGCTGCCTAGAATATCAGATGCTTTTTCTTCCCCGTTTCGTCAGGCTTCCCTTATTTAGGGATTTTTTAAAGATGCTTTCTTCTTTTCACAGCTTTTTACCTCTTCCCAACTACTCTCCACCTCATCAAACTAAATTTTCCTCAAATATAATTTGGAAATAAATTCTTTCAATGATTTTGAAATATTTTTGGGGAAAGTATTTTGCCTCTATCCAACCTCATGGATTTAGCAAGTGATCTCACAATTCTCATTTGGTCAATTTGCACAACATTATTTTATTTAATTTCTCAATAATGAAATATTTAATTACATCCACCAAATACTTATCCATATTGGGGTCCACTCCCTTTTGGATTAAATTTCAAATGTCTAACGTTGAAAAAAAAAAAACATAAACTAGGGGTGTTACACACACCTACTTAACTTTCACCCACCATTTTAGACATATTCACTTCCGCACCTACGACCTTTTCTTAAAGATGTTCAGCCTATGCACCGACGTTGTACCATGCCTGGCTTTGCTTGGCTTGTCTAATCATGGCGTCAACTACACCGTGCCGAAGTGAGATCCATTTATTCTAAATGAAGGGAGATTCATTATTCAATTGGTATAATGTACATATGGGACCCATTTACGTATTATAGGACAATGAAAACCTTTTGATAGATTGTCCGTTTTCATATTTTCAAGGCATCACGTTGATTCTCACACGCTCGCCGTGAGATCGCACTTAAATTGGAATATATTGGTCAGTAACATTAGTTTTAATCATAGAACCCATACCAACACTTTTAGAAATGCAAAGCAAAGCTAGAAAAGTAAAGAACGAAACTTTATTTATATACCCTATCAAAATACATATTTTGGGTTACATAATTAACAAATATTCGTTTGTGTCAAATAATTAATAGATGATATATGTTATCAAATTTTTAATTGAGGTTATCATGAGTGATTAAAAATAATAATTATCATTCTTGTTATTCTTCTTCAAATTCTTACTATTAACCGTATGAACTTTAATAAATAGATAATTATAAAAATATTATTGTAATGATTTCGCATTTAAAAATATAAGTAAATAACTCAATAAAAAACAACATAACTCTTAAGGACGGCGACTTCGTAAAGTGAATGCTTAATAAAAGCTTACTCAAACCTTTAACTTATAGATAAATAAAATAAAATAATTCATAAATTTAAAGTAAATTTATTTCAATATTTTAAGTATTTTGTTTATTATTATTATTATTATTATTATAATATTTTTTTATTATTTTTTAAAATTAGAAATTATTATTGTTTATGGTGTTTTAGATAGAAGGTGATAAACCATTTTATGATGTGAAGTCATTAGTTCAATTCCTACCGAGTTTCAATCATTCTTCACTCACTTTGGATCGACAAATATATCACATATCATATAGATGTAGTCGAATTACCAAACTTTTTTAAAAAAATCAAATCTAATATACATTTTTCAAAATAAATTACCGTAAATTTATGTTTTTTTAATATATATATTTTTTTTTATATTTTTAATTATTAAAATGTTTTAACAATTTTTTTTTTTGAAAGTAAATATTTGTTCAAAATTTTAAGTAATTTTAAAGAGTTAATATTTTTGAATTTCCATCTCTTTATCAAAAGATAATTCAACCAATCATAAACTACTTAATCTAATTAAAAATTTGATAACTATATATATAACTTTAAAAATAAATATAATTAATTTTATTTCATTTTTATTTAAATCTATCACCAAAGTATACACTCGATACACGTGGGAGAAAGTCCTCATCAATTTTATATGGATAATAAAAATTTAACTCGTGGTTAATCAACTTCAATATCAACATGAAATTAAATTGTTAAAATTATTAAGACATTTAGTTATATAATTGTTACTTAAATTTTAAGTTTTTAGTGTTATTTTTTGAATTAGACAACGTGTTTTTTTAAAATAACTGATACACTTATCATAACTAGCCAATATCCAAAGAATCCTTAGTATACTTAGATTTTTACTAACAAAATTTTAAACTAGTTAAACATCTTAATTTTATTTTTAAATACACAAACAAAATATTTTTTTGAAAAAATTATAATTTTTGTTGAATAATGGCAATAAAATTAGATGTTTACATATAAAGTGATATCTAATCAAACATGTTCTTATAAAAAAATATCATGTTTAGATTACATGTCTAAACATATGTACAATCATCACGTAGAAATTAGTTTAGAAGCTG
Organism: Pinus albicaulis; assembly: GCA_034641835.2. NCBI lineage: Eukaryota > Viridiplantae > Streptophyta > Pinopsida > Pinales > Pinaceae > Pinus > Pinus albicaulis. Next base: position 25,376 of record JAXQQM020085488.1, read on the forward strand.
GTTCTTAAGTCGGTAGAGTGCACTGAAGATGGCCGCACACATTCTTCACATTAAGGTTGTTGTGTCATGGATTGTCTTCTACTATATTCATATTCTCAAAACAAATTTTCTACACGTGATGTCTTATCACACTTCCGTGATTTCTGACAAACTATTGAGAGCATTGATACTTTAAAGGTTAAGAATGGATACTTCAAACTTTAACCTGGAAAATATTGGTCGTGGCTTCATACGTTTTAATAGTAACAAATAATTGTAAGTAGGATTTAAAACAATTATATGAGGAAATATATGGAAAATTCTTTCCTATTAGTTTATGTAACAACGAAAGTATATTTTTCCTATTATGACTCACTATTTATACGAAGGATATTCTGCGCTTTGTTATTTCATATAAAACGATAAAATATTTTGTTTATCTTGAAAAGAATTGAAAAATCAACGCGAACCGGGAGCAAGTAGAATTACTCATCTCAATATTACGAAATAGTTAAAGAGGAATACATTGGAAACATCAAAGAATAAATGATCGAAGAAAATCAAGTAAGGGTCTAAACTACCTATGACACCTAAAGGCATAACAATTAGAGGATGCATTCCCTAAGCTCAACGCTCGCTTGAAAGTTGTCCCACATATTGGAGATAGCTTTTGAGTTTCACAATCTCTCCACTCGCTTCAAAACAAAAGATACAACGGGATGGAAGGATGAGAAGGATATGTTAAGATATTAATCTCACCGTCCGTTACGTTTAGTTCATTCAAATTATTGTTTGATAGTGTCATAGGTAGTTTTCATTTTATCATTACTTCCCGCTCATTTATTGCCGATGTTTCCAATGTATTCCTATTTAACCGAGATCGCAAGTCTCTGGCCCAGCTTACATTTTCGTTTTTCAATTATTTTCATGGTATCTGAGCTAGCTTTCATAAGCCTCCCCGGAAAGCCGCAACAGAGCTACCAAGGAGACAGAAGAGAGGAGAAGGGATTAGCGTGACTATGAAGATACTTGCACCAACATTCCAAAACAAAGGATTAGCCCCACAGAACAAGCCACTCCGCACCCGCTTTTTGCCCCGTTGTTTTCAAATAGTCGTGACCGTATACCGGTCGTGACCGCGATACATCTCTCCACGAATTCAACTATAATTCGCCGACATAGGTGTAATTCATTTTCCACGGAAATCCCGAATTGGGTAGTGAATGTGAATTTTAAAAATTTACGCATGCATGAAGGTCCTAAGCGTTCAAAATATTAAAAGTGTTTAACATACCATTCAAAGCGTTTTAGAAGGGCTTTTGCAAAATCAATTCATGTTTTAAAGAGAAAGCTCCTCGTTAAAGTGTCGATTTTAAAAACGTGAAAGGCATAAAGAAAAGATTTTTTTAAGTTTTATATATGTATATATAAAAAATTTAACTTTTTTCAAAAGTTAAAAAAAAAGGGGTTTCCAAAAGAGTATGAGTGAAGTTTTTTATTTAACGAGAGTTTTTTTTTTTTTTTGGAAAGAAATTTAAAAAGAAGAGGGCTGAAATTTAAAAGAGGGTTTCAAGAAATTTTTGTGTCTTTAAAAGAGATATAAAAATTTAGGAGGAGATTTAAAACACGTATATTAGAATTTGAAGAAATAATGGCCTCTCTTCAAGCTCTTTGCCACGTACACCAAACTGGTTGGAAAATTTATGAATTCTAGAATTTGAGAATGAAACTTTTTTACAAGCACAAGATCGTTGGGACACGCTTCTAATTGATTATATAGAGCCGACCCAAGAAGCATGGGCGTACCATGACCGATAATCGGAGAAATGCAACTATTGAATTCAATAAAGAAGGAGCACAAAGCCAAATGCCGGATACAAAATTCCGCCGATGATTCTATTTTTGAAAAAATAAATCGGTGTGATAACAGCAAAAGAATGTTGGGATATTTTGCAAGCTCCGTATCAAGGAAATGATATGCTGAATACGGTTAAATTACAAACATTGAGAGTTCAGCTTTGAAACTCTAAAGATGGATGGCACCAAGAATGTGGACTTACTCATGACTAGAGTCATGGGAATAGTGAATCAAATCAAAATCATTGGCGAAACCATCACATATTAGAAAGTTGTTGAAAAATTTCTTCAAATTCTACCAAAGAAATATTACATGATTGTGACAATACCTTGGAATCCAAAGATTTTAAAACCTTCTTAGTAGAACAATGAATGGATCACTTTTGGCACACGAAACAAGAATCAATCTGACAGAAGACTCCAAGGAACAAGCCTTTCAAAGTGCACCTCTCATTTGACAGAGGTAGAGGCAAAGAGGATATAGAGGCGCAAAAAGTGAGGCAGAGGCCGAAGCAATGGAATATCCGATCATCATCATGTGCAAAGAGAGCAAAGGAGACCTCCACAAACCGAAATTTGAGAAGGTCATGGAATAGATCGAGTGTTCAATGTTACTACCGTAAGAAGTTTGGCCACGTACGAACACGACTATAGAAAGAAACAATCGTATGAGAATTGTGAGTTATATCAATCTCTCCAACAATGAAGGAGAATCCTCGCAGAACATGTTTTCATGCCATCTCTCGAAGACAAATAGAGTGAAGATATTTGTCAAGCCGATAGCGGATGCAAGAATCACATGATAGGAAAGAAAATTCTTCTTCTACATGCTTCCATAACATCGTAAATAACAATTGGAGATCGTACAAGTATTAAAGTCGATGAAAAAGGTATTGTTCCTATTCTTACTACAGACCAAAACAAATACATCACCGATATTTACTATGTTCCTCAAATTTCAAACATAATCTCCTTAGTGCTTTAATAATTAATGTAACATGGCTATGATGTATTGTTTCAAAAGGAACACTCTCAACTATATATATGACAAAGATCTCATAAAAGATTGATAGCAAAATTTGAAAAGACCAAGAGTAGGATGTTTCCATTGACCCTTAGAGGCCAAAATACCAACCCATCTTTAGTCCACAATATATCGAAGAATAGATGAAACTCATCTATGGTATTCTAGGTATGGTCACATTTTAGTCAAGAGTCTTATTTTGCTTCAAAAGAAAACTATAGTCATCGTCTACCTACTATCAAAGGAAAAGTCCGTAATTGTAGTTTGTGTCTTGTCCAAGCATAAAAGAGATAGTTTTCCCTCATCAACTTCAAGGGCAAAAGAGCCTTTGGCACTTGTCCGTACCGACATATGTGGTCCAATGCGTACATTGTCCATTGGTGGTAGTTTCTACTTTCTCAATTTTATTGAGGACTTTAGCAGAAGATATGGGGGTATTTAATCGATACCTTCTCTAGATTTCTGAATTCAAGGCGAAGAAGAAAAGCAGAGGGAAAACTCTTGAAATTACTCGCATCAAACAGAGGAAGAGAATACACCTCAAATGAATTCAAAACATTTTGTCAACAAAAAGCTATCCTAATGTCAGTATTAACAACTAGATACACTCCACAACAAAATGGAATATTAGAAAGAAAGAATCAAGCCGATCATGAAAATGGCAAGATGGCGTTGCCAGAGAAGAAGTTGACAAATAAATATTGGGCTAAAGCAATGTCGACGTTGTGTATGTTCTTCACATATCTCCAACATCTAGCTTCACAAGATAAAATACCTCAAGAAGCATGGGATGGAAACAAGGTAACCGTGTCACACTATAGAATCTTCGTATCAATAGCTTTTTCTCATGTTCTTGAAAAATAAGAAAAAATATTGATGATAGAAGTGAGAAATGCATATTTGTAGGTTATGTGAGTAGTCGCAAGCCTATAGACTTTATAGCCCCATTACCAAAAAAAAGTTCATTATAAGTAGAGATGTGAAATTTTTGAAAATAAATCTTGGTCTCCACTGTACAGATGAAACTTCAAATCCGCCTTTTATTCACTACTTGCCTCCAAGATTGCAGGTGTTCAAGAACAGTTCTAACATTCCGAAAATGGAACATCATCAAGCATTGATTTAGCCAATGATCAAACATTCTAATATGGACAAAAAAAGAAGTGTCCGAGAGATATATGAATGTATGCATGAATTCAAGAAATAATAGCAGCAATTCAGCCTAACTCAGTCCTATCATTTTAAAGAAGAAGAAATAAAGATCATTCAAGCAATAACCAATAAGTTAGCTCTATAGAAAAAAAATCAGACTGGGAATTAACTGACTTCCAAGAGATAAAAACAAAATTGTAAAATAAGAGAAGATCAAGCTTAAATGAAAAGGAAATTTGAGAAACATATGTGTTGCTGTCAAAGATTTCATAAGGCCTTATGTCAATTGCAGAAAGATTGAAACAGAAAGGTTAGAGCATCAGAGAACAACATTTTTCCAAGCAGATTCTGAAGAAGAAAGTCTATCTAAATGACAAAATCCTGCTTTCCAAATGTCATGTGTTTATAAGAAGAAGTTTGCAGAGCTACCTGTGCCTTAGCAAATGAAAAGAGTTATTAAAGTATAGATTTAGTCAGTGATTTATATACTGAAACAAGTCTGTGTTAGTTTGCAGCAATGGACTATGACTTTATCTCATTTAAAGTGGTTTTCCCATGTCTTTATGAACTGAAATTTCACAACAAACCTTGAAGGTAAAATTATTTAGTGCCTTTTATGGGATGTGATCTTCTTTGGCAGAAAATATACTGTTAGCACATCAAAGCAATGCAAGAAATGATATGGAGATTCAGAGCTGAAATATTTCCAGAACTGAATTCATCAATACAGGTTTTAGCTCTTGTTATCAACAAAAAGAAAGCACTATATCATTCAAAGTTCCGTACTGACTCCACTGTAAACCACCATAAGTCAATTAAATGTTGGCAACAACTGCCAAGAAAAATATGGAAAATATCCTGTTGATCCCAGACAGCAGCCTAGTTGGTGAAGTTTGTTGTATCTAACCTCCAGAATCTTAGACTAGATATTATGTTTGTAGCAAGTTTTGTCTCCGTGTTTATGCAACACTAAAGCTTTGCTCATTGGCAGGTGTTGCAAAAAGGATCTTAAGGTATATTTCTGTGGATTCATAGATCGTGGTTTGTTTTATACACATTCTACAAATTGTTCACTTCTCAGTATACAGATAAGAATTATGCAAAGAGAGTTTAGATGATCGCAAAAGTAACTCAAACAGGGTATTTTTTTCATCTTGGAACAAATCTCGATTTCATGGGCATCCAAGAAATAATCAATCATTTCAATATCTTTTGCAGAGGCACATGTAGCAAAGAAATTCATCAAATGAAGAAGTATGGTTGAGAAGATTAAGGAAAGATATTTTAAAATATTCAAAGGAGCCAACTCCAATTTACCGTGATAGTCAGCTCAACAATTTATTTATCAAAAATTCATGTTTTTCACAAATGAGCAAGCACATCGACACACATTTTCATTTCATTCGTGAACTTGTCAATGATGGGGACATCACACTTTCTTTTTGTGGTTCAAAGATCAACTTATGGATATTTTCACAAAGCCATTGCGAAAGAATGTATTTGAATTTCAAAGAGAGAAATTAGGCATTTCGTTAGTGCCTCCACTTGTGTCAGCTTGAGATTAGGAGGGGATGTTGAGCTATTAATCTCACCGTCCATTAGGTTCGGGCCCATTTGCTATTGTCTCAGCTGTGTCATAGGTAGTTTAATTTTACTTCAATTTACTTCACTATTTATTGTCGATGTTTCTAATGTATTCCTTTAACTATTTCATAATATTGAGATGAGTAATTCTTCATCTAGCTTCACGTTTCAGCTTTTTCAATTCTTTTCAAGATAAACAAAATATTTTATCGTTTTATATGAAATAACAAAATTGTAGAGTATCGCCATATAAATAGTGTAGTGAGTCATAATAGAAAATATATAACTTTCACATAGCATAAACTAATAGGAAAGAATTCATTCATAGATTTCTCATATAATTGTTGCAAACTCGCTTACAATTATCTCATAATACAAATGTATGAAGCCACTTACCAATATTTTACGTACAAATTTGAAGTATCCATTCTTAACTTAAAGTATCAATGCTATCAATGGTCAGTCAGAATCACTATGTTGTGATGATAAAACATCACGTACAGAAAATTTGTTTCGAATATGAATATAGTAGAAGACAATCAAGCAACACAATAGCCTTAACGTGAATAATGTCAACCGACTTAAGAACCAAACTTCTAAACTAATTTCCGCAAACATACCTACCCCAAGAACCAAATTTTAAACTAATTTCCTCTACGTGATGATCGTACATATGTTTACATGTAATCTAAAAATTGATATTTTTTATAAGAACACAAGCTTAGATTAGATATCTAACTATATGTAAAAACATTTAATTTGTAAACATTAGTCAACAAAAATTATAATTTTTTTTTCAAAAAATATTTTGTTTGTGTATTTAAAAATAAAATTTAGATGTTTAAGTGGCTTAAATTGTTGCAAAATGTAATTATACTAAGGATTCTTTTGGATATTGGATAGTTATATGATAAGTGTATCGCTTATTTTAAAAAACATTATCTAATTCAAAATAACACTAAAACTTAAAAATTTAAGTAACAATTATATAGCTAAAATGTCTTAATAATTTTAAGACTTTAATTTCATGTCGATATTGAAGTTGATTAACCCCAATTAACTTTTATTATCTATATATAAAATTGATGAGGACTTTCCTAATGCACGTTGTATACTTTGGTGATGATTTAAATAAACAAATAAAATTAATTATATTTATTTTTAAAGTTATATATAGTTATCAAATTTTAATTAGATTAAGTAGTTTATGACCGGTTGAATTAGTTTTGATAAAGAGATGGAAATCTTAAAAATATTAACCTTTTAAAATTACTTAAAATTTTGAAAATATCTTTTCACAAAAAAATTTGTTAAAACATTTTAATTATTAAAAATATAAAACATAATTATATATTAAAACATAAATTTCTATTAATTTATTTAAAATGTATATTAGATTTGATTTTTAAAAAGTTGGTCTGATTACATCTATGTGATGTCCAATATATTTGTCAATCCAAACTCATGGAAGAATTGATGAAACCGGGTAGGGAATTGAACTAATGACTTCACATCAAAAATTGGTTTGTCACCTTTCGATCTAAGACACCATAAACAATATTAATTTCTAATTTTAAAAAATAATTAAAAAATTATAATAATAATAAACAAAATACTTAAAATATTGAAATAAATTTACTTTAAATTTATGAATTATTTTATTTTATTTATCTATAAGTAAAAGGTTTGAGTAAGCTTTTATTAAGCATTCGCTTTCCGAAGTCGTCCGTCCCGAGAGTTATGTTGTTTTGGTATTGAGTTAGCCCTACTATATTTTTAACCAAATCATTACAATAATAATGTTATAATTATCTATTTATTAAAGTCTTTATCTAGTTAATAGTAAGAATTTGAAGAAGAATAAGAAGAATGATAATTATTATTTTTAATCATTCACAATAACCTCAATTAAATTGATAACATATATACCATCTATCAATTATTTTAATACAAAACAATATTTATCAATTCTCGTAACTCCAAAATATGTATTTTGATAGGGTATATAAATAAAGTTTCGTTCTTTACTTTTCTAGCTCCGCTTTGCGTTCCCAAAAGTGTTGGTATGAGTTCTATGATTAAAACTAATGAAGCCATGACCAATATATCTCACCCCAGGTACCGATCTCACAATGGGAAGTGAGGAATCACCGGTCTTCTTGAAAATATGAAAACATACAATCTATCGAAGGTTGTTCATTGTCCTATGAATACCGTAAATGTGTCCCATATGTACATTATACCAATTGAATAATCCCAAATCACTTCATTTAGAATAAATGGGTCTCACTTCAACACAATGTAGTTGACACCCAAGGACAGATGCTGCCAAGCCGTGCATGGTACAATGTCGGTGTATGGATGGAACATCTTTAAGAAAAGATTACGTCGGTAGGACTGAATATATTCAAAATGAAAGTGGAAAGTTAAGTAAAATTGTAACACTCTAGTTTATGTTTTTTTTCAAAGTTAGACATTTGAAATTTAATCCAAAAGGGAGTGGGACCTAATGGATAAGTATTTGGTGGATGTAATTAAATATTTCATTATAGAAATTAAATAAAATAATGTTGTGCAAATTGACCAAATGAGAATTGTGAGATCACTTGTTAAATCCATGAGGATGGATAGAGGCAAATACTTTCCCCAAAAATAAAAATCCCGAAATAATTTATTTCCAAATTAGATTTTGAGGAAAATATAGTTTCCCCAATGAGGTGGAGAGTAGTTAGGAAAAGGTAGTGTGTCGTGAAAAGCAAGAAGTTGTAGCCTTTAAAATCCCTAAATAAGAGAAGCCTAGGCAAAATGAGGAAAATCATCCCGATATTCGGACGCAGAATTAGAAACAGTTTTGGGGAACAAAAGCTTAAATAAGCTATTCCCGATCGCATTAGAGGTTGGTCTATTATAGGAGATGATCTCACCTCAAGGGTGAGTTCTAAGGATAGAGGAACTCTAAGGTTGGGAGGTTGGTCAATCACAGAAGTGGTATGTTTAAAGTTCACCGATGGTTAAAGCACGCTAATGTATAATATGGTTAGCTATCATAGATGTTAAGTAGATCAATGTTGTTAAATTTTATTCTCTACATTAAAATCGTAAGTCCGTAGAAGAAAATTTTCCTCTCACTCTCCGTACAAGCTGTAGGAATAATATCTATGAGAAAGAATTCAAGAGAATCTCTAAACCGTTGTTGGTCTAAATCCGAGAATACATCTTTTCCCAAGGATGACTTAAATTTTAACTTTAATCTCGCTTCGTATTATTAACTCATTACCGTGTATAGAAAAAGAAAGCAGAGTATCCTTACATGCAATAGAGATGATTGAAGCGTACATAATTTACATCTATTCAATGTAGGCAAAGACATAAATAAATAAAAACGAGTTATAACAATTGGTACCAATGCAATAAACCAATAGCTAAAGTATAAATTAAATAGATGGCGGACATGAATATACTCTACAGGTATACCTACATGTCTACTGTAGTTAAATTAAACCAAAATCTAGGTATAGATGTATGGTTAATTTGCTACAGAATTATTTATAAGGAATTTAAAGGCCTCGTATTATAAAGGTGATATTATCGTCGCTTAATTGGCATGTTAGACATGAGAAAAAAAAATTATATATATAAATTCTATCAAAGAAAAAAATAAACCAACAAGGTTATTATCAAACCCTTATGAAGTTATCACAATGATAGCATTAGAGAAGACCTGAACTATTCAAGTACCCAAAAGAATGAATAGTTATACTAGAAAGCATAGAACCTTTAAATAGGTGTACATAACTTAGAGTGGAAATAGAACCTCGGTAAGATATTATTAAATATATCTCCTATCTTTCATTTTTCTTCTAGTGGTGAATTAAAAAGAATTCACTTGCTATAGCAACATCTCGGAGACATCCGGAATTCATAAGGAAATCTAAAATAAATTTATTCATGTTCACAAAATCACCTATGAGTGTTGCTTTCAAGTGTGTAAATGAATAAAAAGCTAAACATGGAAAATAAATAAAGGGTAATAGTAGTATATACTATGACATTTAATATAGAAGAATAGAAGAAGAATGATTATTATGAATACTAGAGTAATCCATAATAGTCCCCACGCTATGTAAATAGTTCATGCAAGAGGGCAATGAGGAACAACCACTATGAGAATGGATTTCAGGCTTAAAATAGTAAGCAAAGGACATATTGTTGGGGTTCCATTCCTAGATCTCCCGAATACTAGTCACCATTTATAAATTACAATTAATGAGTTCGTGAGAAAATTTCGCAGTATTGCCCTTTCGAAATTCATAATGAGTTATGATGAAATATCTCGCTTCTGAGGAATGCAACGAGTCACAAATACCGACCCGTAACCACCGATAAAAAAAATGGTATTAACGTACTCCGGGGATCAATTTTAGAATTCACAGAGAATACAAAGCCACCCCAGAGTAGTAGCTCGTTCGGCGCAAACCACCGAGATAGATAAGTAGAGGGAAACAAGAGTGAGAAAAATGAAACCGTAAAGAAAACCATGAAGGCCGACACAAAAATATTTACCTCGCGCATCCCGTAAAATGGAAATGCCACCGTAAAGTCACACGATACGTAAACCCCCAAGTACGATGACTATCTCGTCGAAAATGAAAGAATACATGGACAAAACTTTGTTCAACTCACCTTGGACAACTCGACGAGGAAGAAAACGCAAGAAGGGCCGTATACAATCATCAAAATTTAGCTAAAAGCACAGAATTCATTCAGAAGAGAGATGACTAGATTGGCCATGAAGGAAGTATAAACCTTATGCGCCATGTATGCATTGGTGGTTGAGCTACACAAGGAAATCGATATAAACATAAACAAGAGTTAACGTTACAAAGGTATAATGATGGTAGAAATCGAGAATAGAATGAAATCAAACTAGTCGGGTATAACTCGAGGCAACTTCCGAGATATGATCATAAGAAAAATTAACAAAAAAATAAAAAATTCTACCTAGGTGCACATAAACCCTCTCATGTCACAAACCCGAACTCTAGTAGCAACCGAGAGCTTCTAACGCCGGGAAAGAGGAATAACATGAGGGCGGAAAATTTTATGGTGAGTCGAAAACCTAATCCCGGGAGTAAATCTCACCGTCCGTGTACCGATTCGAGAAGAGTACGGATCGAGACCTCGGTCTCGAAGATGAGTGTCATAAATGACCGCCACCACTTATATTGCATGGAGGAGAGAACTCATTAAAATTTCTCGAGATGGTCATATGGGCCACTTACGAATAACAATAAAAAAACACATTTGTTAAATTGACACTAGTACATAGATATGTCGGCCTTGTCATAGTACGACCGAAGTAAAGACTCACCAAGGAGGCATATGGTAGCTAGGTTTGGGTAACCCAAGGTGTGTAAACCAAAAGTTAATACAACAACCAAATCTCCGTAACCCCGATGGCGTTCCAAAACGACGGCTATGGAGGAAGTGGGAACATTATAAACCACACAAGATCAAAACGTGGACGCATAGACCTACAAAACAAAGATTCATAAAATATATAGATACGTGACCATTGAACCCTTGAAAAGAAATTATAGAATATCGACCTACGTTCCAGTGAAGAGTCATGTCCGAAGGTTAATATTTATATTACCTTTCTCCATGGAAATATATAGATTAGGAAGCAATAATAGGGTGGTGTGATCCCTTACAAAGGCTACCAATTTTACAGGAACGGCTAATTTCCAACCACTTCATATGCAATGATACGTTCAATGGGTAGGGATATATTATCCCCATAAAACCTGAAGTGGAGTATACATTAACTCTTATGAATTATGGAGGACAAGAGTAAATGCAAAAAAAAAAAAAAAAAAAAAAATATGGATAGCAAAGGAAGAATATAAATTGGATATAGTTGACTAACCTTTATTTAGTATAATGAGATACGAATGTGTCCAAATTAATATAGGCTCTAAACTGTATAGCTCCAAGTAAGAGAATAATTACCGCAAAAAAATTTTTCATATAGCAGAACGGTATGCATCGGTTTAAAAAGGCATCGTAACCTACCGTATGTGGAATTATAAATGAAATCCCACTGCATTCGAAACTCACCGTGGTGGGATTAAAAGAGCTTTCAAAATACACATATAAAAGGAAAAAAAAAATAGTAGGAGGGACGTTAGAAATGGTATCAGAGCCTCATGTTTGAAAACTCGTTGTTGTTGTGCCCACCGTGTAAATTGAATTTGTTGAAAAAAAAAAGAAATTTTTATATTCGTTTCCGATATGTGTTGTTTAGTGTACAAGTATATTGCCGAAATTTAAAAGTCAAATGGCTAGAAGTGAAGAAATTTATGTCGATCTACGTGATGAAGATAATACACTAGATCCTAATGCAAGCTCGATGATGACTATGTTTATTGCAAGCAACGAGAGATGGCTAAGCTAAGAAGCGAGAATGATAGATTGTCATTAGCCGTTGAGGAGTAGGAAAAGCTCATCATAGAATTAACTTCATGGAATAGCCAAGAAGGTGAAGGTTTTGGTGAGGAAGAAGGTAAAATTCCTCTGATATCGAAGATGATGCTACTAGGCATCAAAGATAAGAAGCAAAAGGAATTACAAGGGGAATTCCGAAAGATCAAACCTCCTCCCATGATGGGGAGAAGGAGGAAGATGCGTCAAGCCCGGTTGTTGAACATGATTAAATACTTCTAGGTCTATGAATAAGAAAGCAATCAAGGCCGTATTAGTTTTCTACTGGGGCCTACAAGGCAGGCTACCTTGTCGTGGGAGGAGATGAAAATGATCCATGCTATCGATGAAAAAAATCCGTGACTGGGGAAGATTTCCCAAGTCAAGTTTAAAAACCACTATTTGAACGAACGCTATTATGATGATAAAGAAAGGAAAGTTCCATGAACTTAGATCGGGACAACTCACTATTGATGAGTTTTTCATCAATTTTGCAACCGTTGAGATATTTCTCTTACATTCGGGAAGAAAAGGTGAAGGTGCAAAGCTTTTTGAACTCGTTTACACCGCCGTGTACAAAGAGAAGATCGAGTCTGATAACCCAAAAACTATGGACGAAGTAGCCGCAGCTAGGTTATGCTACCAAAGAAGTAAAGGAAAGGGTGAGCATGGAAAAGGTCGATAAACAAGGGTTAAATGAAAGGAAAGGAACAAACCAAACCTTACTTAAAAAAAATTTGGTAGGGATCATCACGAAAAGTTTAGTAAACCAAAGAAAGCCAAACTCGCTCAAACATCAAGTTTGTTCCAAGTAATTAGATGGAGAAAATAAGAAGGAAGGCACAGCTAAATGAGGGATCCTTTTGAAATGCCGGATGTGGAGAACCTCATCTCGAGGGATTGTCCCCACCGAAAAATCTCGATGATTATGAGGGACTGAGAAGCTACCACGTAAATGACATAGCAAGAATATACCCAATACGGCAGCAGCCTTGGAGAATCGAAAAACAAAACACCAAGCTACCATGGTTGAAATGGAAGGTAAGATCGTCGACCAATCCGTTATTGTTTTAATTGATCCAGGTGGGCTTTTCGAGTTACATTAGTCCCCAAGTGGTAGAAAAATGCAATCTCAAAACTAAAAAATTTCAGGAGTCTTGGTTAGTCGAGTTAGCCACTGCACCAAGAGGAAAGTAACTCATAAGTTACCTCATACAAGCAATTAAATTAAATGATTTTCGTATAGAAGTGAATTTAAACATTCTTCCCTTTGGCTCTATGACTCTGCCTGGGTCAGATAGGAATGGACCGTCGGAAAAGAGAAAGGCTATGATGAACTCGTTGGGATAAACTCTCGCATTGCATAAATGAAGAAGGAAACCTTTTATTCTCAAGTGGGAAAACTGAAACCCATCTCTCGTAAGAGAAATATCAAGACCGTAACTAAAAAGAATAGCTAGGAAAGGATATCAAGTATATGCAAGACATGTTGAAGAATTATAACAACAACCCGAAGAAACTGCTAGATACCTGCCGCAGTGAGAGAGTTTAAGAAATTTTTTCAGATGAGATTCCTCATCTTCCCCCAAAAGAGAGATTGACCAATCGATTTGGTGCCAAGAGCAACACCTATTTCCCGAGCCCTTATATCGAATGAGTCCTCGAACTCATGGAACTGAAATGCAATTACAAGAATTGTTGGATAAGGGTTATATCGACCGAGTGTGTCTCCTTGGGGAGCACCTAAGCTGCTTAGGAAAAAGACAGTATGGAACTTTTAGAATGTGTATTGATCATCATCACCGAAGTTGACAATTAAAAACAGACACCCTTTGCCCAAATAATTGATGATCTTTGATCAAGTAAGAGGTCAAGATATTCGAAGATTGACTTAAGGACCGGGTTATCACTACCAGAATTAAGGAGGAATACATTAGCAAAACAACTTTTCGAACTAGCTATGGTCACTAAGAATTTGTAGTCCTACCTTTCGGTTTGACACTGCTGATCCTTATGTGCCTAATGAACAACGTTTTTTTAAACAAGTACTTGATAAATTCGTACTAGCGTTCATAGACGATATTTTATTTTATTCAAAAAGTGAGGAGGAGCACAAAGAGCACTTGAGAATAGTGTTGCAAACTTTGAAATAAAACCGCTATATGCCAAATTCAAGAAATGTGAATTCTATAAGGACAAGATTCAATACTTGAGTCATATTGTTTCTAAACAAGGGTTGGTCAGTTTCACCCCGAAAAGATAAAAGCTATTGTAGAATGGCTGTGCCAACCGATGTTTCGTTATGTTGTGCTGGGAGATCATTCATGGGGATTGCAAGTTATTATCGCAGATTTGTGGAGAGATTTCTCTCGCCATAGCATATCATCCCATATCCCTCACCGCAAATAAAGGGTGTCAAATTCGAGGGATCGAAAATGCCAAAATGCTTTTTTGAACAATTAAAATTAAAATCCTCACTATAGCCCCCATAATCAAGATTGCAAACATCCCGATAAATAATTTGTTGTATGTACGGATGCCCGTACGAGGGTTGGGAGGAGTCATGTCGCAAGAAAATTCGCTATTGCATATGAGTCTAGGAAACTTAAGACACATGAATAGAACTATAGTGCATATGATTTAGAGTTGGCTGTCATGATTCATGCCTTGAAGATGTGGCGACACTATCTTCTTGGAAAGAAATTTGATATCGATGACGTATCATATTAGTCTTACTTTTTCCAACCGATTTGAATGCTCGACAAGCCGTATGGATGTCTTTTCTTAGTGAATTCTTATATGTACATAAAACATATCGAGGGAATGAAAACAAAATTGTTGATGCCCAGGAAAGGCAAAATGGTTATCAACACATAAACAAGGCGTAGTGCTAATTTTGATTTAAAAGATCTTTAGTGAAAAAGGTAGCATCAAAGATCCAAATTATGAGACACTAAGGTGAAAATAATAAAGAAGGAGATGGCTGAATACAATCAAAACCAAAAAGGGTTGATCTACTACAAAAATAGATCAGATATATCCCCAATGGGGAAACTTTGAAAAATAAATCCTAGATGAATATCACAAACACCCGTATGCAGTGCATCCCTGATACGAAATGCTAACAACTTTGAAAAAGAAGTTTTTTTTTTGGCTAGGAAGAAAAGAGACAGTTAATATTTAGTTAGGTGCATGGAGTGTCAATCGTTAAAAGTTAAGCATCGCATTCTACATGACTTCTAAACTCTTCGCTAATTCGTGCACGGAAATGGGACACCGTTTCAATAGATTTCATAATAGGCTACCCAAAACCAAATACCAGCACGACTCGCTGATGATAGTAGTAGACACTTTAACAAAAACCGCACACTTCATACCCGTTAAATATACTTTTGGGACAGCCCAAGTAGCGCATTTGTTCCCGAAAGAAGTAGTAAGGTTCCATGGGTCCTAAAGATGATTGTTTCGACAGAGATGCTAAGTCACAATGTTTTTGAAAGGTCTATTTGGGGCATGCGTAAGTTGAATTTTAGCATCGCCCTATCACCCTCAAATCGTATGTTCGTATAGAGAGGAATAATCATATTTTGGAGGATATGTCGAGAATGTATGTGATGGATAGGCCATCAAAATGGGAAGACTACTTACATTTAGCCGAATTTGCCTATAATAACAGCTATCAATCCTCCATCAAAATGAGTCCGTTTGAAGCACTCTATTGAAGGAAATGTCTCCTTGAGTTGGAGCCAACTTGAGGATAAGCTAATGTTGGGACCAGATATTTACAAGAGTTGGAAAGAATTAAACAAATACAAAAAAACATCAAGACAAGACAAGATCGCCGTAAAAAATATGCTCGATAAGAAGAGGTACATCGAGAGTTTAAAGTGGGGAACATGCGTATTTGTGTATTAAACTCCAAAAAAAGAGCACACACTTATGCTGGAAGTTGTGCAAAACTCGGCTCCTAGATAGTGTGGACCTTTTCAAGTGGAAGGTGGACAAGGGTTTATAGCCGTCTTTACCACCCCATGTTAAAGTTCATGATGTGTTTCATATTTCATTATTAAAAAGATATGTGTGTCGATGATGCTTCTCACATTGTTGATTGGAATGTGATATAGGTGGGAAGCAGCATGAGTTCCTTCCTAACCCCTTCAAATATTGGAGCGGGAAGAAATTGAATTCGAGGAATCGAATCTGGGTAGCAAGAGTAAAGGTGAAGTGGAAACACTTTACCGCCGGGTTAGCTTACCCGGGAAAGAGAAGCCGATATGATGGAAAAATATCCATTTAAAAAAAAATAAAAATAAAAATGAACTCTAGTAGTTAGATATCAACAATTTATGATGTTGTTTGCTTTCAAAGGGGGAATATGTAACACCCTAGTTTATGTTTTTTTTCAAAGTTGTATTTGAACTTTAATCCAAAGGGGAGTGGACCCCAATGGATAAGTATTTGGTGGATGTAATTAAATATTTCATTATAGAAATTAAATAAAATAATGTTGTGCAAATTGATCAACAGAATTGTGAGATCACTTTCTAAATCCATGAGGACGTGATAGAGGCAAATATTTCTCGAAAATCTTTCAAAAAATACTAAAGAATTTATTTCCAAATTAGATTTTGAGGAAAATCTAGTTTCCCTAATGAGGTGGAGAGTAGTTAGGAAGAGGTAAAAGTCGTGAAGTGCATAAAGTGTGGCCTTTAAAAAATCCCTAAATAAGGGAAGCCTAGGAAAACAGAAGAAAAGCATCCCCGAGAGCTCGGACGCGGAATTAGAAACAGTTTAGGGAGCAAAAGATTAAATAAGCTATTCCCGAAAAGATTAGAGGTTGGTATGTTCTAGGAGATGATCTCAGCCTCTGGGGTGAGTTCTCGAGGACAGAGAACTCTAAGTTTGGGAGGTTGGTCAATTGCAAAGTATGTTTAAAATTCACTTATGGTTAAAGCATCGCCTAATGTGTAATATGGTTAGTTTTCATAGATGTTAAGTAGATGATTATTTTGAAATTTTTATTCTCTACATTAAAATGTATATGTAGAAGAAATTTTCCCCCCATCTCTCGTATATTTGTAGGAATAATATCGATGAGAAAGAATTCAAGCAGTAATCCTAAACCAAGCTGCTGGGTCTAAATCGAGAATACATCTTTTCCCAAGGATGACTTAAATTTTAGTCTCTTAATCATTTCGTATTATTAACTCATTAATGTATAGGAAAAAAGAAAGCAGAGTATCCTTACATGCAATAGAGATGATTGAAGCTAGACATAATTTACATATATTCAATGTAGAAAATGACATAAATAAATAAAAATCAATATATCAATTATGTACGAATGCAAAGAAACCAATAGCTAAAGTATACAGGATTTAAATAAATGTAGTATATAAATATACTCTGCTGTGTATACCTACATGTCTACTGTATCGTAGTTAAATTAACCCAAAATATAGGTACATATGTATGGTTAATTTGCTACAAAAAATTATTTATAAGGAACGAAAGGCCCGTATTACAGGTGATATTATCGCTACTTAATATGGCATGCTAGACATGGAAAAAAAAATTATATATATATATATATATATATTCTATCAAAGAAAAAAATCCAACAAGGTTATTATCAAACCCTTATGAAGTTATCGCAATCATAACATTAGAGAAGACCGGAACTATTCCAAGTACCCAAAATAATTTTATCGCTTATACTAGAAAGCATAGAACCTTTAAATAGGTGTGCATTGGGTTAGAGTGGAAATTAACCCCCGGTAAGATATTATTAAATATATCTCCTATCTTTCATTTTTTTCAAAGGGTGAATTAAACAAGAATTTAGTTGCCGTAGCAACATCTCGAGACATCCGAGTTCATAAGGAAATCCACAATAAAATTATTCAATGTTCACAAAATCATCGAGTGTTGCTTTAAGAAGCAAATGAATAACAAGCTAAAGATGGAAAAAAAGGGTATTAGCTATATATAGTATGAAATTTAATATAGTGTAATAGAATAAGAATGATTATTAATAATAGTAGTAACTTTTAAAATACTCCCTAACAGCTTATAAATAAACAATAATAGTAGAAAATTTGGGGAGTCAATCACTAACAGAGAATGTAATCACGTAAATAGTAAGCAAAGTACATATTGTTGGGGTTCCATTTGTGGATCTCCCGAATACTAGTCACTATTTATAAATTACAATTAATGAGTTCCCGAGAAAATTTCGCATTATCGCCCTTAGAAATTCATAATGAGTTATGACGAAATATCTCGTCGGGAGGAATGCAACGAGTCACAAATACCCACTCGTAACCACCGATGAAAAATATGGTATTACGAACTTTGGGGATCGATTTTAGGAATTCACCGAGAATACAGAGTCACCCCGCAGTAGTAGCTCACCCGCGCAAACCACTAAGATAGATAAGAGAGGGAAACGAGGATTAAGAGAACAAATTAAATCGTAAAGCAAAACCATGAAGGCCGACGCAAAAATATTTACCTCTTTTCGTGCATCCCGTAAAATCGAAATGCCACCGCAAAGTCACACGATACGTAAACCCTCAAGGACGATGACTATCCGTCGAAAACGAAAGAATACATGGACAAAATTTTGTTCAACTCACCCCGGACAACTCGACGAGGAAGCAAAAATGCAAGAAGGGCCAAATACAATCATTGAAATTTAGCTAAATGACAAGACTCATTTAGAAGAGAGACAACTAGATTGGCCATGAAGGAAGCATAAACCTTGGTGCGCCATGTATGCGCCGATGGTCGAGCTGCGCGTTGAAATCAATATAAACACAAACAAGAGTTAACACTTACGATGTATAACGATGGTAGAAATCGATACCGTAATGAAATCAAACCACTCTGGTATAACTTGAGGCAACTCTAAGATATGATCATAAGAAAAATTAACAAAAAAAAAAAATTCTACCTCGGGTGCATAAACCCTCTCGTGTCGTAGCCGAACTCTCGGTAGCAAATGAGAGTCAACGCCGAGCGAACATGAGGGCGGAAAATTTTATGGTGAGTCGAAACCTAACTCGCAGTAAATCCTCACCATCTGCGTTGCGTACCGATCCGAGAAGAGCAGCATGGATTGAGACTTCGGTCTCGAAGATGAGTGTCATAAATGACCGCCTGTACTCACATATATTGTACCGAGGAAAGAACGCATTAAAATTCCGGAGATGGTCATATGGGCCGCCTGATAGAATAACAATAAACAAACTCATTTGTTAACCGACAACCCCAGTACATAGATACGCCACCTTGTCATAGTACGAGTGAAGTAAAGACTCACCAAGGAGGCATATGCCTAGGCTGGGTAACCCAAGGCGTGTAAACCAAAAGTTAATACAACAACCAAATCTCTCGTAACCCCGATGCGATGTACCAAAACGACGGCTATGAGGGAAGTGGGAAACATTATAAACCACACAAGATCAAAACGTGGATGCATAGACCTACAAAACAAAGATTCATAAAATATATAGATACGTGACCATTGAACCCTTGAAAAGAACATAGAATATCGACTCCGTGTCCCAAGGAAGGAGTCAAAGGTCCGAAGGTTATATTTATATTACCTTCCTCCATAGCAATATAGATTAGGGAAGTAATAATAGGGTGGTGCGATCCCTTACAAAGGCTACTAATTTTATATGTGAAATTAGTTAATTTCCAACCACTTCATATGCAATGATACGTTTGATGGGTAGGGATATATTATCCCCATAAAAACCAAAATGGAGTATACATTAACCCTTATGAATTATGGAGGACAAGACTAAATGGAAAAAAAAAAACAATATGGATAGCAAAGGAAGAATATAAAGTGGATATAGTTGACTAACCTTTGTTTAGTATAATGAGACATTTAAACATGTCTAAATTAATATAGGTCGTAACCAGATAAATGCCTCCAAGAGAATAATTACTAGAGAAAAAATTTCATATAAAGCAGAATGGTATGCATTGATTTAAAAAGGCATCGAACCTATTGTATGTGGAATGGTAAATGAACCTACTATACATGAACTCAACGTGGGTTGGATTAAAAGAGGTCAAAAAATACACACATATAAAAGGAAAAAAAAAAATTAGTAGGAGGGACTTTACATGACAGGATGGTATATATCTAAATTGTGGTGTGAGAAAGATTTAGTAACTAAAAGGAAAAAAAAGTGGTGTGAGAAAGATCTAGAAACTAAAAGAAAATTAAGATATTATAAGGAGATCATCAACTTCACTCCCCGAAGACCAAAAGTATCTCTTTGTTTTAACTAGCTCAAAGAAGAAAAAATTAATATAGCCAAGATTAGAATTAACTCTCATGAGCTTCATAGTGAAACAAGTCATTCACGCTTCCTAAAACACCATGGATGGAAAAGATCTACCATCTTTGTGAGAATATGAACATCTAGGATGAAAATCACTTCCTCTTAGAGTGCACCGCATACAACCACATTAGAGCTCAATTTCATAATCTTTGTTGCAATACTCCACCTTCCTAACCTTTTAAGATGTCAAAATTATAGAGGCACTGGGAGGGTTCTCTCCAAGCTTTTCGAACATAGGAATAAAATCTTAAATCAAACTAAATAACTCTTTTCTTTAGGTTCGATAAACCAAAGAATTGTCTCAATGGATGTTAACCATCATCATCATCATCATCATCATGCCGATGCACAAAAATGGAATGGACTAATTTAAGTGAGATAATCTTAGAGGAATAGTCCGAACATTTTTAATGAAATTCAATTTTCTCAAATAAATATATAATAAAAATATAAATTCAACTATAAAATTATTAAAATTACAATTTAAAAAATGTTTATCCATCTGTATAATCATTTTTACACCACGATATTGGAAATAGACTGGCCATTTTCAAATCTCTCTTTTGTTAACAATATATACCATCATATCATTCACATGGAGCAAGTACTTAGTTTTAACAAACATTTGCTACATAATTAGTCTTTTAGTTGCGTAATATTATATATAAAAAAATTTATCACTAAACAAATTTCAATTTGAATAAATGATTAATTTAAAGGTATAAAACAATCTGTTTATATCTTTATAAATAATCGAAATTCGAACTAAATTAATTTTCAATATCAATTTTGAAGAGTAAGATTTTTTTCTAAAGTAAACTACTGTTTGGTTCATATCAATATAAATAATTCAAATTCCATGTAATGATAGTTTCAATACCAATTTTGAAGACTTGGATTCTTTTAAAATTTTGGAAGTATATTTTTAAAAATGTGTCTAGATTGCTTTTCCTTCTCATTCGAATACATTTAAATATTGAGAAATAGAATAATGGATTATTAGATATTATATGATATTTTATTGGATAAATTTATTAATATTTTTATATTTAAGAAATGATATTAACTATATTATAATTCAATTATCCTTTCTTTTTTTTTAAAGTCGAAGCAAGATATTTATATCAAAAACAAAGGTTACATGAGTGTACAAAATGGCCTGAATTCCGATACACATGGAGGGTCACAGGCCTTCTCATTTGCATACTAACATCTTAATTGAAGAAGCCCTAGCTCTAAAAGTCTGCTTATTCCCAAAGCATTGTCCAAAGAACAAAATTTGAGGCCAACAACGCAGGGTTGCCTATGAAGGATATAGAGCTAACAAAGGCCTACTATAGGCATGATAGTAGCCTGGTACATACTGAGTAAAACATGAAACAAACATAGTAAACAAGCAGGAAATAAACCAGAGAGAGCACAAACATCACAGAATAGGATTCGAGACCCCATATTGTCTCGCAGCACTTGGACTCACCTCCTCGCCACCTTTCAGCTGAATTCTAGGCTTAAAACACCGAATGATGGTGGTCTGTGAGTCATCCGTTGGAATTTCAATGGAGACATTGAGGACATGGCAGAGATATAAATCGAAACGGTGAACATAGTTGTCCAGAGGCCTGCCGTGCATGCGTAGTTCCTCGGTCAGTGAATTGAAGGCGATTTCCAACTTGTCCAGAAGAGCAGTGTTCTTGGCAGAGGCCATAGAAGTTGCAGCAAAGGTTTCCTTAACCGCTACTCCCTGCATTTCAATTGCCTTTGCTAGCATGGTTTGCATTTGCCAGGCAACTGTCTGGGTTTGTAGAAATTGGGTAGTCTGAGTTGAAGGAGTTCCTGGGTCGACCAGCCAGATGACTTCCTCACTGATTACACTGTCATCAATCCGAGCCCGAGACTGGTACACCTCTTCCTGCAACACTTCGATTGTCTACTTCCCTCTTTTGGAGACAGAAGCCTCGTATCCATCCTTGGCCCGCTTGAGGGCTTGCGATGCCTCAATACTACGAAGGTTGTGGTCTGCCATCGAGGGCAGGTAGAATAAGGTGGAAAACTTGCCGAGAAAAGGATAACCGAGCTTCAACTGTGAGCGTAGAGACCACAAGGCTAGATTGGAAATTACAATGGAAGAGCAAAACTACTCATAAATAAAAGGACAAGTGAGGGGGAGTGAAATGCCACTTGAGAGCCATTTAATGCTATGATTTATGGCAAATTTCCGTCTGAAGCTACCGATAATGCTGGCGCAATTAGAAAAGATCCTCTGCTTATGAGCAATTCCTTCGCATGCTCGAGACTCCCATTTGATCCACTGTAAGGATCGGTTTCCCTTACGGTTGTCCTCTCGAAGAGTGGGCTACCATTCCTGAGATGTGCTTGGTGAAATTTCCGAGCTGTACTGTCTGACGTGATTAATCAAATTGGGTAACTTCATGAGCTACTCATGATTGATAAGTTGTCGACTGTCCTTCACGGTAGTACCAGAAGCTATGTCTTTCCTGGCTATGATGATACACTGATCGCGAAGCTCTCCTTGCGTTAGATTCTGCCAACACGTGTCATGGGCTTCAGCTGGGTGATCCACTGCGTGGTTAGCTAGATGGTCTACTAGCGTATTGGCTTTCCTTCGCACAGCCTGAAGGATGATACCACTTAGGGATGCGAGGTGCTGCACGATAATATTAGTAACAGCAGCTAAGCGTCAGTGCTTTGTGGCCTTACTGGGCTATGTTCCATGCTGTATTTTCCTGATAGTTATGATGGCAAGCTAAGAGTCTCCCTCAACTATAGCTAGTCCTTTTCCGAGCCGTACTAGGATCCACAACCCGTGCTCCAAAGCGGCGAATTCCACTTCATTGTTAGTAGTTTCTCCCAATTCTTTGTAGTAGATGTGTAGTATTTCTCCCTTTTCGTTGCATAGGACTCCTCCCAACCCGGCAGGCCCTGGGTTGCCTTTGGATGCCATGTCAAATTTAAGCTTGCAGTACCCCGGAGGAGGATTTTTCCAGATTGTGAGAGATGGAGCAGGCCGGAGGGTGTTCTCAAGCATACAATGCTCTGCTGCTTCAGAGAGGCAAAAAGTAGCCAGTATCCAGATGTCATTGGGAGATAGAGAATCTGATTTCTTGGTCTTATAGCAGGTAAGAGTTGTTTCTTTCAAACCCTGCATAATGAGAGTTCTTATTTCATCGAGTTGTCTAAAGCTATGTTTTTGGAAGATGTGATTATTCCTTTCCTTCCACACTGTCTAGATTAAGAAACCCGGGCTTAGCCTCCATAAATTGTTGACCATACAGCTGTTGGAATAGTGTAAGTGTCAATTGGTGATAGTTTCATTAATGGAATTCCTTCTCCGGTCCGTTTGGTTGAATATGCTTTGTATCCACTCGCAAAGGTTGCTAGTCTAGACACATTAATTGAACAAATGATTCATCGTTTCCTCCTTATCCTCGCATAAAGGGAATCGGGATGGTCCAGTAAACCCTCTCTTTATAAGATTTTCCATGTTAAAATATTCCTATTCAGAAGAAGCCATAGAAAATTTTAAATTTTGGGCCAGAGGTTACAGTTCCATACATTTTCATACCAGGCTACATTATTCTCACTGTCCCTGTTTTCAATATAAGACCGGGCTTCTTTGAGGTTAAATGAACCCCCATTGAGCTTTCCCCAGTGAAGGATATTCGGCCCTTGCGTTGCTATTATTAGCATTTTCCTCATAATGCTATTAAGGACCTTAAGGAGATTTGACATTTTCTCATTCGGTGGGGAAGAGATTAGATTCCATGTCCTCCAGTTCTGTTGACCAATATTGTTTGCCCAGTATTGATGCACTTTCAGCTTGCCATTGTTCTGAAACCATTGCTGCAGAGGGTGTAGGTCAGGGTTTTCGAGCTTCGGGAGCTGTTGCTAGGCATCCTCCCAAAACAAGGCATTGTGACCATTCCTAAGCTCCCAGAAGCAGTGAGACTGTATGATATTCCAGTTGGCTTTGTCTAGATTCCATATTGGTGAGCCTGTAGGGGTTTCTGTCATCCTTACGAGCTCCTCATGCTGTCAGTGCTCCGCATATTTGGCTTTCCAGATGCGCACCCATGTGGTGTTAGGTTCCGAGAGCCATCTCCACTAGAGCTTGGCTTCGCAAGCCTTGTTGATTGATCTCAGATCTTGTAGCCCCAGCCCTCCAAGGCTCTTAGGTCTGCAAATATTATCCCATGCTGCTAGCGCCCACTTTGGTTTTTATGAATTACCAGACCATACAAAGTTCCCTTGAATGCCTCTGATCTTCTGAAGGACTCCTTTAGGAGCTAGAAGGATCGAGAGTATGTAATGAGGAATAGCCTGGAATTTAGCCTTCGTCATGACCAGTCGGCCAGCTAAATTAAGGACATGATTGGTCCAGTAATTACAACTATCTGCTAACTTGGAAAGAAGTTTTTCCCAGTGATACTTTTGCCAAGGTTTGTCTATGAGGGGTATACCCAAGTACTTGGACGGAAGATTTCTTCTTTTGAAACCCAGGATATCAATTAAATGTTTCTGAATGGACAAATGTGTTTTAAAGAAGAAGACAGAGGATTTATCAAAGTTAAAGTCCATACTAGAGGCTTGACTGAATAGATTTAGAATACCTTTGAAACCCCTGGATTCCTTCACAATAGGGGTTCCATGCAGCATGGTGTCATCAACAAACTGTTGATGAGTGGTAGTTGGGATGTTGCTTAAGGGCTGAAGACCTTTTATCACTTTCTTTTCCTTGGTTGATCTAATGATTCGGCTGAGACCTTCCATAAGGATAACAAAAAGGAAAGGCGAGATGGGATCCCCTTGCCGGATGCCCCTTGACGGGAAGAAAGGTGTAGAGGGGGCCCCATTGACTAGAATGGAGTGATTGGGGGATTTGACCATAGCTAGAATCCAGGCCACCCATCTAGGACTGAAACCAAAATCCTTGAGAACTGCTTCCAGATAATTCCAACTGACCTTGTCATAGGCTTTTGAGAGGTCTAGCTGGATTATCATGCCATATTTCTTGAGTGATTGTAGGGTGTGGACCATCTCATGAGCCAGAAGGACATTATCCATAATTTTTTTGCCCTCCACATAGCCTGATTTTTCTTCAGAGATAATCAGAGGGAGTATACGCTTCAATCTGTTAGTTAGAACTTTTGATATGATCTTATACAGCACATTGCAAAGCATTATGGGCCTGAATTTTGAAGGGGTGCATGCATCCACTTCCTTGGGAATTAGCACTATAAACGTAGAATTTAGGGACTTGAGAATTGAAGAGGAGAGTCTGGAGTCCTCAACTACTTCCCAGATATCATCTTTAACCACATCCCAGCAAGCTTTGAAAAAATCTACGGTGAATCCATCTGCACCTGGTGCTTTCCCATTGGCCATTTATTTAACCA
The DNA here is from genome assembly GCA_034641835.2 of Pinus albicaulis. Classification (NCBI taxonomy): domain Eukaryota; kingdom Viridiplantae; phylum Streptophyta; class Pinopsida; order Pinales; family Pinaceae; genus Pinus; species Pinus albicaulis. Next base: position 51,232 of record JAXQQM020085488.1, read on the forward strand.
CTTCTTCCACCTCCTGGAGGGAGACTAGTTTGTCTAGGGCCCTGTTTTGTTCCTCTGTTATAGGGTTAGGGATAGAAGAAACTACTTCCTTAATGGCTTCCTGTCGATCAGAGTCTGGTTCTATTGCAATAAGTTTAAAATGTTTTCTGAGTTGGCAGGTGATGTCTTGGTGTGAGTGGAAGATATTCCCTTGATCATCCTTAATCTTGGTGATTATGTTATTGCATCTTTAATCCATGGCTGATCTGTGGAAAACTTTTGTGTTTCTTTCTCCTTCTTTAAGCCATTGAATGCGAGATTTTTTTTTCCATAGAATTTCTTCCTGCTTGCATCTTTCATTCCATTTGTGCATCAATTTCCTCTCTGTGTTGATTGAGTCCTGTGAAATGGTTCTTTGAATCCAGTTATTGTGAATTTATTCCATTTGTTGCTCTAGGTTTTGTTTATCTTTAAATATGTTGCCAAAGACCTCACGATTCCAAGTCTTTAGCTTGGTCTTGATAAATTTTAGCCTGGCTTGTAGCTTGAACATCTTCGTTCCTTCTACAACTAGGGGTTCCTTCCACCATTTCTTAATATTGCCAGAGAAATCCTTGTGTGTAAGCGAGAATCTCTCAAAATGGAAAGGCCTGTTCTTGGGAATACCTAGGATGGAGGCTTGGAGCGTGAGAGGCCAGTGGTCTCATCCCCTAGGAGGGAAGATATCGGAGGTAATAGTTACCCCTTCTATGAGAATGCTGTCGGAGACTAGAAAATGATCAAGCCTCGAGGAAATAAGCTTATCTTCCCCTCTTCAATTGGTCCAGGTAAAAATTCCATTACAAGGATGGATGTCCACCAAGTTGGCAGCTTGAATAAAGGAGCTGAAGGTTGTGGCCTCATTACTGAGCGCTCTCGTACCACCTTTATTTTCATTAAGAGAGGTTATCATATTGAAGTCCCCCCCATAGTTAGCTTTGGAATTGGGGTGTCGATGATGTAGCTTGGTGAGATTTTCCAGCAGTAGCAGCTTTTCCTCTTGTCGCTGAGGACTATAAACATTAGTAACCAGAAAGGTGCCATTTTCCCCTATGATCTGCATCTCAAGGGATAGAAAGGCTTTATTTGCTTCAGCATTGAGAAGATGAACGGTTCCAGGGGTCCATAGTACGGCTAGACCTCCAGCAGTACAATTTCCTTCCACTTCTAGGTGTTCAAGATGTTTACCGAGGCATTTACCTAATTCATCTAACTTGTGATTGGAACATTTGGTTTCCTGGAGGAAGACCAAGTCCGGTTTTTCTTGAGTAATTTTCTTTTTCAGGAGCCTTTGTTTCCTTAGGTTGCCCAGTCCTCTTACATTCCATGAGAGGAATTTCATAGTTGAACCATTCTTAAGATGAGAAGGAGAAAGCCTCAAGGGCTTTCATCTTTCCCGAATTAATCAATGTTTGACCCAGTTCGTGAAGTGCGTCACTATTGGATCTTCTACCCCATTTCCTCCTATGCTTGAGACCGGCTTGTGTGTGGTGGAGATGTTGTGTTTTAACACCTAGGCCTTTGGTCGCTCCTCTTCCTCATTTCATGCCTTTTAACACTGCATCCTATCAAGTCAGGAATAGATAGTTGACTCTCTTGATTTATTCCTCTGGTATTTGATCTATTCCTTTCTGTTTCCATTGCTCAACTATAGAGTTGAGATCTAAACCTTCTTTCTCTAGGATATCGCCTAATTCCTGATCTTCCGTGCCAAGTTCACTGAGGGCCATTTCCTCATCCCCCTCCTCATCTTTGTCATTTGTTGTGCCTGAAACCGGTTCTGAAGTTGTAATCGGCTCCCTTGGCGAGGTGTCGCGCTCTGCTGACCCAATGGCTTGCTGCTTCGCAGCTGGGGTTTGATCTAATTTTTCCGATGGAGGGTATTCTCCAAGAACTGCAAAGGTATTTAAGGTTCCAGTGAACTGATCATGCATTTTGGGTGGATTTTTGCGATTGGCTCGATGTTTACCAGTAGGTCGAGTAAATCCATCCTCAACCGGAGTGGTTTTCTCTTTGGCTTTCTCGGAAATCTTGTTTTAGCGGCATTCTCGAATTAAATGCCCATGTTCATAGCACTTTCGGCACCGAAAGGGTATCTTCTCATAGTCTATGGTTTGAAAGTAGACCTCATCCCTATATTCTAGCCACAAACCCTAATGCAGAGACCCTGAAACATCCATTTCAACACAGACGCGGGCATAGGAAGTGTATCTTTTTTGAAGAGTGGCTTTAGAAGCATGAAAAAAAGTTCTGAGGCTGTTGCCAATTTGTTCCAATGCCGATGATCTCCAATAATCGATTGGCAGGGAGAATAACCAGATCAAGACTGCAACTTGTGTGAATGTCTCCTGTTCAGGGGTGAAGTTGGGTTTCCAGGGCCTCATGTAGAGGCCTCCTGAGGCATAAAAGTAGGGTCCACCCTCAAAGATCTGATCCTTGTCTTCCAGATTTGTGAACACCACCGTAAAGAAGCCCTTGGCTCCCAGGTGTAGCTGCACATCTCCCCTCGGCTTCCATACTTTCTTGATCCATAGACAAAGGGATTTTTCACTGGGCCAAAACCCCATGAATTTTCAGATCACTGCATGAACAATCACGTGGTCCCTTTAGGCTTGCATATTTAGGTCATTAATGATTACCCTAAGACTTTCCTTGGTCTTTGGCTTGCAGCGGCCTTGGTATTTCTGGTGGATTTCGTTGTCCGCTAACTCTTTCAAAGTCGATCGACTCAGATCTGGGCTGCCATTTGCGTCCTTGTCCGGAGCTGTGACGTCTTCTGGAGGATCGAGTTCCTATGTGGGAAGCCCACTGATTGACTCCTGTGTTCTTGCGGTGACTTTAGTTGGATTTACGGTATGATTGGCCATGATATTTTTACTGTCCTTTGTCCAATTTCCTGCGGCTGCAAAGCCTGCAATTTTCACACCCTCCATCAGCCTTTTTCCCTTGTCAATCATAACTTGCTTGAAAGTGGGGGCTCTAGGGGCCGTTAGTCTTCTCGTTTTCTGGGCTAGAGCTAGCCCTCTTTGCCTCAGATATTGGAGCAAATTTGTGCTCCTTGCCGGAGTTCAGATCGCACTGCAGAAACCCTCACTCGACTTCCTTCATAATATAATTCAATTATCATTTATATTAAAGTATTTTAATTATCATTTATATTAATTTAATTATTAATGATATAAATATATTTTAATTATTGATTATATTAATTTTTAATAAATTAATTATAATAAGTTAAAATCAATTTAAATTTAACATAAATAAATTGATATCATTAAATACTTTGATATTATTAAAACAAAAAAAAATTAAAATATATTTTTTAATTATTTAATTTTATATCATATATATTAAATTTTCATATTCATTATGAAAAAAATATATTTTACGCTCTTATTTTATAATTTAAATAATCATTATTTTTTATTATAAAATAAATTTGTAATATTTGATGCAGCAAAGCTACAAATTTCCACATTACGTGCGGACTTGTAGTTTATGGGCCCACATAAATCAGTGACCAATCACGGTGGATCGCAATTTCACAACTTTGCAAACTTACCTCCTCGCAAATTTGCAACTTTGATAATTTTCAATTCCTACGATCACCGCTATACCTTATTGCATTCGATGTGCGATATTTATCTCATCACATCACCACCTCCCATCCTTATCGCATCACAACTTAAACCTATTGTCTTCCGATGTGTTAACATGTAAATATAGAAGTCGCTGATGTGTGATATTACACTGGGGTTGTGATTTTATCTCCACTTTTGATCTATGCTAGATCTAACGGTCGACGTTGTATCTTCACTGCTCCTGCATCCAGTCGACCCTTCTTCGGATGTGATGTGCGATGGCTGATGCAGGAACTTTGAAGTTTGACTCGAGTCTAAAAATTTCGATTAATATATAATTTCGCATAAACCTATAACATGGAAACCCCACTGTGCGCAATGCAATATCTGTACTTCAACAGAGAAATTAAAAAAAAATGACAGTTTAACATAGTCAGAAGAATTAAAATACAAACACATTTGGAATTAACAGTAGTGAAAATATACAAAGTATGGCCCTTGATGGTTGGATTATTACATTTCTTTTCCTCTCTATTCACTCCTCTGTCACATCTTTCTCACACCTCTATCACACCTATTCCCCCCTCACTCTCTCCTATTCACGCTTCCATATACCTGAAAGTGGTTTTCTTTGCCTTTTATTAGCTCCCTGTTGAACCATTCCAACAACCTAATCCTATTTTAAAACTAACAAACTCAGTATTTAGATTCTATTCTAACACTCTATTAAATATGTATAACAAACAACATAAAAAAACAATATTTAAGGGGTCCAACCATCTTTTGTCAATAATGATTGACCTGTCTGGTTAGAAAATGTAATCTCGGGTGATGTCCCTACATCAGGCTCATGGGGAAGAAAATTTTGATTCATCAATGTTTCGAGATTCGTATTAAGCTTTTGTAACTCTGCTGCTATCTGCCAACTGGCATCTTCTACTGGTTGTCCCTTCCATTTGACTAGATATTGGTAATAGGTTTGTCCTCTTGTCTTCTTTGTTGCTCTTTTCTACAAAATGGCTTCCACTTCTTTCTTTGTTGTCTTTGGCATCTGTTCCTTCCAATTCAAAGTTTGGTCCTCTTATTTTGTAGTTTCTTCTTGTAGTTCTTCCTCTGTTGCTATGTATGGCTACAAATCTGCAACATTAAAGATGGGTCCCGAATCCTGCCGGTAACTCAATCTCATATGCATTTGAGGAAAATTTCCTCAAAATTCTACATGGCCCTATATTTTTCATTTTCAGTTTGTTATAGGTCCCAACAGGAAACCTTTCCTTCGTCAGATAAACCATGACTAAATCATCTACTTGAAAGTCCCTTTCAATCCTCTTCATATCAGCCATTTTCTTATACTTTTGGGTGTTTTTCTGTAATCTCTGCTTAACATCTTCTTGCACATTCTGTATCTGTACTGCAAATTCTCTAGCCTTTTCACTCCTTGTCTCTTGTTTTCCCAAATCTATAAGTTCATACACACCTCTTGGATGCATCCCAAAAAAAATATGAAATAGACTCATCCTAGTACTTAGGTTAGGAGGATCATTATAGGAAAATTCATCTTGAGCAGGTGCTAAGTCCCATTTCTTTGGATTTTTGTAAACCAAACTCCTTAATATGTTTCCCAAGCTCTTGTTCACCACTACAATTTTCTCATCCATCTGAGGATGATATGCTGAATTGAAATTAAGGTTTGTACCTAACTTCCTCCATAGAGTCCTCAAGAAGTGTCCTAATAACTTTGTATCTCTATCTGAAACAATACTCATAGGCAGTCCATGTAATATTATAACTTCAGAGAAAAACAAATTAGGAAGGTGACTTGCATCATTAATTTTCTGACAGGCAATAAAATAAGCCATTTTAGAAAACCTATCTACGACAACATAGATAGAATCATGTGCTCTTTGAGTCTTTGGAAAACCTAAAACAAAATCCATGGTGACAACATCCCAATACCTATTGGGTATTGGAAATGGATGATATAACCCAATGTTTTGGCTTCTCCCTTTGGCATGTTGACAAATCCTGCACTTCTCAACAAAATTTTTGATATCAGTTGCATTTTTTGCTAATAATAAAAAGAAATTACTTGAGATAATGTTTTATCCTTTTGAAAGTGACCGGACAGTCCTCCACTGTATTTTTTTTAATCATATTTTCCCTCATGGAACATTTAGGAATACACAGTTTATTGTTATTGAACAACAATCCCCTTTGAATCAGGTAGTCCAACAACTGGATTCTATTATGAATCACATTATTTTTAACAACTGCATATATTTCTTTAGAATATGTGTCTTCCTTATACATATCAATCATCTCTTCAAACCCCAAAATGATAATCTTCAATTCCTGCAAAACCATATTTAATCTGCTCAGAGCATCGGCAAATTTGTTTGTCATACCACTTGTGTGTTGGATTACAAAGGTAAAACTCTGCAAAAAATCCACCCACTTAGTATGCTTTTGGTTCAACTTCGGCTAATTATTTATGAACTGTAGTGCATGGTTATCAGAATACAACACAAATTCTTTGGGCAACAAGTAATGACACCATTTCTTCAAAGCCTGCACAATAACATAGAACTCATTATCATAGGATGAATACTTCCTCTTGGCCTCATTTAACTTTCACAAAAATAAGCTATCGAACTCTGCTCTTGACTCAAGACAACTCCAATTTCTATCCCACTAGCATCAGTCTCAACTTGGAATATTTTATCAAAATTTGGCAAGGTCAAAACATGTCTTTGAGTGATCTTCTTTTTTAACAACTTGAAGTTATGATCTACTGTTTTTTTCCACTTAAATGGTCAGTTTCTCTCCTTTATTGTTTAAATTATTGGTGCATAGATCTGACTAAAACCTCTTATAAAATTTCTGTAAAAACTTGCAAGACCATGAAAACTCCTTACCTCAAATACACTTTTCGGAGTTGGCGAATCCAGTATTACCTGGATCTTTTCTAGATCCATCTTCAAGCCTTCTTATAAGATTATAAATCCCAATCAAATGAGATCCTTCTTCATAAAACTACACTTCTTCAAATGTATAAGGAGATTCTCCTTTTGCAAAGTATTTAATACCAACTTGACGTGCCCCAAATTATCTTCCTTACTCTGATTGAAAATCAGAATTTCATCAAGATAGACTATCACATATTTTCCTACATATTCTTTGAAGAACTTGTTCATTAGTCTCATAAATTTACTTGGTGCATTATTGAGCCCAAAAGGCATCACTAACCACTCATACAAACCACTGTTGGTCTTAAATGCAGTCTTCTATTCATCTCCCTCTCTAATCCTTATTTGATGGTATCCACTCTTCAGATCTATTTTAGTAAAATACTTTGACCCACTTAACAATCGATCAAATCATCTATGCGTGGAAATGGAAATCTATACATAATAGTGATCTTGTTTATGGCTCTGAAGTGAGTACACATGTGCCATGCACCTCCTTTCTTTGGACTAAGCACCACTAGTACTGCATAAAGGCTAAGACTTTCTTTGATCAGCCCTTCATCTAACGACTTATATATATGTCTTCCAACTTCTTCATTCTCTCGAGCGGTCATTCTATATGCTTCTTTGTTGGTAAACTTTCACCAGGTATTAAATCTATGTGATGACTCATACTTCTGATTGGTGGCAATTCACTTGGTAATTCATCAAAAATTATGTAAGCATAATCATGTAACAATTTTTTCTTTTCCATAGGCAGATTGTCAAAATTAGTAGAAGTCAGAATTACCTTGGGTTTACCTACAACAAAAAAATGCATTTCTTTCTCCTTCTTGACTTCTTGTAGAAATTCCTTTCTACTAATCACCATAACTTTATTCTCAGATGCTCCTTTGTCTTCTGCATCCTTCAAAGGCAACAATGTGTGCTTCTTTCCATCCTTCTCTATGGTATAGGTATCCTTCTGCCATCATGAATCGCTTTTATGTCAAATTTCCAAGGCCTTCGCAACAATACATGGCATACATACATTGGCATCACATCACACAATATGACATTCTTATATGTATCGATCTGTATCTCTACTTTGCACTGTTTTATCACTAAAATCTGATATCCCTTCTATAGCCATGACACTTTATAGGGAGTAGGGTGTACCATATTAATTAACCCCAATTTATCAACCATATCTGTGGAAACAAGTTTATCAGTGCTTCGACTATCAATGACAACTTTTCAACATTTTTCTTTTGATTTGCACACAGTCCTGAATAAGCTCTTCCTTTGCGCTCGTTCATTTGCTTCCTTCTGTGCCTTAAGAAAAACTAATTTTAGCAATAAATACTCCCCTGCCTCAGGTAGTTCTTATTTTCCCATGACTTGAGGTTTTTCCTTTTGTATCAGCTACATTCACATCTCGCTGATTTGATGGTTTATTATGAGGACAATCCCATGATTCATGTTCCATTCTCCACATGTGTAACATTGAATTTATCTTCCTTGGCCTCTACCTTTGGGTGCAAATATCCCTCTACCAAAGTCTCCTCTTGGCGGCGGTCTACTACTCGAACCTCCTACTTCATTCAAAGAGTGTTGAAATATTGATCTGAAAGTTCATCTTCCTGTTGCTGGACTTTTACCTCTATTCTTCTGACTTTTTTTCCTCAACATTTTCTCCTCTGCCTTCAAAGCTACTTTGTAGGCATCCTGAATTGTCTTCAGACACAACAAAATTATTTCATCCTATATGTCATAGCTTAAACCATTGATGTATCTGGCTACTTTCTCCATATCATCTTCAACATGTCCTGCTCTAATGCTCAACTTGTAAAAATACTCTGTATACTCCTTGACAATCATTCCTTTCTACCTCAAATTATGCAACTATTTGAAAAGATTCTACTGATAGTATTTTTTAATAAAATTATTATTCAACTTACTTACCATTTTATCCCATGGCTTGATCTTAGGCTTTCCATTTTTCTCCGTAGATGTCTGTAGTTCGTCCCACCTTACTTACCTTCTTCTTATATTCGACCTCTTCCAAGTTGAAATAATTATCCACTAAACTGATACAATCCATCAACTCGTCCAAATTAAGGTTCCCCTCATATGAAGGAATTTCAACTCTTTAATTTCCACTAACCTATGCTAATATCTTGAAAATTTTAGTTTCCTCACTTTCTTCCTCTTCTTCTTCCTTACAGGATTCCTTTATAGCACTGACATCTCCTTCATCAGGTGCTCTCCTCTGAGCAGTCTCCATTGTCTCCATATTTGTATGAAGGTGTCAAATCTCTTCTAGGTCTTCCCCAACCTATGCCAGCTCCTCTCTGGGGTGGCATATTTTCCACAATCCTTCAGAACAGAACTCAGTTTCTTCTCTGATACCAAATGATTTAGAAAGGATACAAATTTCCAAAATGCACGCATACCTATAGTTTATGGGCCCACATAAATTGGTGACTAATCACGGTGGATTGCGACTTCACAACTTTGCAAACTTACCTCATTGCAGCTTCGCAACTTTGATAATTTTCAATTCCTACGATCGCGCTATACCTTATCACATTTTATGTGCGATATTTATCTCATCGCATTGCTACCTCCCATCCTTATCGATTCAAAACATAAACCTCTTGTATTACAATGTCTTAACATGTAAAGATAGAAATCGTAGATGTCTAATATTGAACTAGGGTTGTGATTTTATCTCCACCATTGATATATGCCAGATCTAATGGTCCACGATGTATCTTCACTACTCACGCGTCCAGTTGGCCCTTCTTCGGACGTGATGTGCGATGGCTGATGCACAAACTTTGAAGTTTGGCTCGAGTCTAAAAATTCTGATTAATATATAATATCACATAAAACTATAACATGGAAACCCCACTATGTGGGATGCGATATCTGTACTTAAAAAAAGAAATTTAAAAAAAAAAAAATGAAAGTTTAACACACATAGAATAATTAAAATATAAACACACTTGGAATTAACATTAGTTAAAATATATAGAGTTTGGCCCTTGATGGCTGGATTATTAAATTTATTCTTCTCTCTATCCACTCCTCTATCACATCTCTCTCACACCTCTCTCACACATATTCCCCCTAACTCTCTCCTATTCATGCTTACATATACCCAAAATAAATTTTCTTTTCCTTTTATTAGCTCCCCGCTAAACCATTCTAACAACCTAATCGTATTTTAAAACTAACAAACTCAATCTTCAGATTCTATTCTAACACTCTATTAAATATCTGTAAAAACAACATAAAAAAACAATCTTTAAGAGGTCTAACCCTCTTTAGTAAATAATGATTGACCTGTCTGAAAATGTAATCTCGATTAATGCTCTGCATCAATATTAATAACAAATTTTAAAATATTATACTAATATTCTAATTATATGAATAAATATAATATATATTTTAATTATTATATTAATTATACTTAGTTAAAAGAGACTATATATGATAGCAAATAAGCTTTAGTGTACTAATTACATTACAAATATAGATCCATGCATTGAATTGTTAGAACAGTTGATACACCTAATATACAATGAAAATAAGTGCAACCAAATGTGGTTAAATTATAAAATATCACTCAACAAAATAATATTATAAATATTTTATATTATTTATAAATATCAAACATATTTAATTGTTTTAGTTTTTATTATCAAACACTTATTTATGTAATTTCAAAGATTTTATAAATCTTGTTGAACTATTCTTTAAAGTTATTAGATAGTCTAGTCAATCCTATAAACTATAATATATTTTGAAGAAAAGAAATAAAGCTCAACCTTGAACATAATGACTTGGAGTGAAGTAGGCCCTTATAAATAATAAAACAAGTTTGAATCTATTACTAAATAAGAACTTGGAAGGTTTCTAACATTTCAAAGAATAATAATAGATGAATGATGCGTTTTGGAAAAATTCATAAACTTTTCATAAACAAGAAAGAAAGAGCTCTTCTATAGGCACCCTAACACTCTTAAACTCTAATAACTAGACCCATTTCCCTTCCTATTAAAGTAAAAATGTAACAAATACATCATAGCCATGATAACCACAATGAGATTCCATATCCAACCCTAAAATAGATTTAATCATTTTCATTATATTCATTTTCATTACGCTTGTGCTTCGAATGGGTATTTATATTATGAGAGGGATACATTTGATGCACTGTCTTGGAGCTTTGGTATTCAAGACAAGTAGTAGAGATCCTTGAAAAATATATTTCCATCAAGTTGATACACAAGCTCTATGTTGTTTATGTGATTGGATGATAGAGTGCTTTGAATTTGATACAGAAGCTATATGTTGCTCTTGTGATTGAGTTGTGATTGGGAGAGTGCTTTGGATAGATATGTGTTTAGATGGAAATATATAAATTTATTAAATATAATTTTAAATATTATTATATAGTCTTAGAGACTGTTTCTATAATTCTCTCTGAAGTGATGTGTAAGTATGTCAACTTATTTTTTTCCAGTGAAAAAATTTAAAAATAAAATATTAAGAAAGACAATGTGTGTTATAATAAAAAAGAAAAAAAAAAATATGCTATACATGTTTAATTAGTGCTTCATATGATGTAATATACTTTCACTTAAAGTAATTAGAAGTAAAAAATATATACGAGTAAGAAATTTAAAATTTTCAAAAATATTTTAACACGTTATTTAAATAAATTATTTGAAGGTCTATGTTAATGAAGTTTTATATCTATATGTAAAAAAAAATAAAAATGTTAAAAGAAAATAATTTAATGTTTTATATAGTAAAACATTTAATGTAAGTTATCCATAAAATATTTTAATATGAATTAATATTGAGATATACTTAAAAATATGTATCATTTGTAGATGAAAAATTTTTATTCTAGAAATTCATGTTAGATATGTACTTACAATAAATTTATGATAATACCTTTAAAAGTTCAACACTAAAAATGATCTTTGTTTCATAAATTCATTTTAAACACTGAACAATAACAAAAATATATAATATATAGGGAAGTGTAATTATGGAAGGATGTTGTCACTGTTGTGACAAGAGGTCAAGATGATGGGCAACGTAGGATTCATTTTCAGAACTACTTGATGATGTGTAACAGATTTGACATGATAATTATATGTACCATCACGCAAACACTTAATTTTGAAGAACTATTTATTTTATAAAATAAAAAATTTGGTATTGAAGACGATGCATCAGATTTATTTTGGTATGATGTAGGGGCATTAGATTCTAGTCAACAATGTGAAGAGTTTCTCACATGTTGTGACTAGAAGGGCCCGAGAAGTTCAAAAAGAAAAGAAAAAAATGTTACCAACAAAGGTGTCAATGCCATTAGCTCTTAGACACTTAGGATAGATAGGATTAGTCTAATAATTGAGGAAGTTATATGGTTGATTCATGTCAATATATTTAGTTTATGTTGATAGAATTAGAGAAATATTATGTAATTAGGCTTTTTAAATAAGAAGAAACTGGTCCTCAAGAAGGAACTGAATAGTCACGAAAAAAACTTATAAATGTAACCTCTGAAACAGAGAAAGGGGAAGTGGGCCAAAGAAAATTATTTGTGAGGAGTTGAATTAATAAATATTGCAAAGTTCTGAACTACTGTTTATATTGGAAATCCCCAGAGGATTCCAACTTCATGATTTAATTGGTTTTGTATATGCTGTGGAGAAATCGATTGAAATGTTTTCTGTGTAGGAAATCAAAAGAGGTCGAAGAGGATGATTCTGTTATCGCAATAGTAAATCTTTGTTTGTTAAAGCTTTGCATAAAAGGTCGTAGCATAGATTCTTGTTTCCTTTATTGAAATTGACTGAATTGATCCACATTTTATAAACAATAGAGAAGTGGCTGTGTTATATACGTTTGACTTAGATCGAATGCATTTGAATGTACATTTTTTGTGTATGAATTAAATGCATGTTAATCTTGTGTGAAGAGGCTCTAAACATATTAGAAATCCATTCTGCTATTGTTATGAATCTGTGTAAGGATTGTTGGATTTGGTTTACTAAATCGATATCGATTTAGTCAAAGTTCCGATACAGAAAAATCATTGAATAGTGAGTATTGAATGCATTTAAAATCCTGTGTGAAGGGATTGATAGTAATCGATGAGGTTTGATCCTTTTTAATGAAGAATGCAAGCAATATCAACATTTGGTTATGGAATACAGTTAAATCTTCATTGAAACTCTGTTTGTTGGTAACCAATATCATCGAAGTTAATCCACAACATCAGAGTGGAGAAAGGAAAGTTTGAAGCAATGAATTGAAATGCAGTAGGAATTCTGAGTTAAATACCATATTTGCTAATAAGCGGTTTTATGAGGTAATACTACTGATTTCACATGCTAATTGGGCCAAGAAGCAGTTTCAAAATTTAGAATGCGATCCAATGAAATTGTAACACGTCATCATAAAAAATAATTCGCATTTTGCAAAATATTTGCGTGCTAAAGATATGTGATGAAAAAAATGTGATTTGCGTTCGATCATTGAGGCAAGGGATCCAAGGGAGTTCGCACGAGAAGTTGATGTATGGATAACGCAAGGTATGGCCCAACGTTCTTTCCATAGATAATTGGTTATTAAACATTGGTTGTGTGGGCCCAAAAGAAATAAGGCGTTGATTAGAGAATTGATTAAAATGTCTTATTTCTAAGAGTTCGAATTAGGCATTCAAATGATATTAAATATCTAAGTTTAAGATTGACTATTCGTTCCAAAGGCTTCGAAAAGTTGGTTCAAAAACATTTTGATGCTATGTTACAAAGGGGTTTCAAAGAAGTAATTAAGTGTTTTAAGATTAAGATATAATTATTTGAAGTACTTTATTTAAAAGTCAAGGACTATATTGTTTGAGGTTTTATGCAAACTTGGACTATGATAAATTTCATTAATAAAATTTCCCAAATTTGATGAATGAAAAAATTTCTAAGGATTGAGATCATACTCCTCTGGAGTTAGAAACAATTGTAAGAAAATCTGGAAGGCTCTCCTTAATGCATGCACCCACACTGCCATCATTTGTGGTATCAGAGCAGGCTTCAGGCATTTTTGCAGTGATTGAACCTACTTCCAAAAATCCAGGAGAAGAAAAAAATCCAGCATGGCTGTTTGAATTGGTAGAGGTGCTGCTAGTAGAAGAAGAGGTAGGCCAGTTGCTAATGCAGACGTATTAGAGACCATGCAGCAGATCCAAGTCAGCTTGGAAGCAATCAAATTAGGACACCCAAGATATCCTGAGGATGTCGGTGAACCTAAAACTAAATAAGAGGCAAGAGAGAATGCTGAGATCACTCCTAAGTTGAGACTCCTTAAATCAGTTCTGGGGTCTACATCCAAGCCTAGAATTGAAGTGTCAAGCTTTGCAGGAGGATTGAATCCAGAAGAATTGATAGACTGGATCAATGAGATGAAAAAATGCTTTTATTACGAAGAGATGGGTGAGGACAAGAGGGTAAAATTTGTTTTAACAAGGTTGAAGGGACATGCATCACTTTGGTGGGATGGAGTGCAAGCAGAGAGAAGGAAAGCTGGTAAAAAACCAATCAAGAATTGGACCAGAATGGTGGCAAAGCTGAGAGGTAAGTTTTTTCCTAGTAATTATCAGCTTACATTATTTAGACATATGCATAATCTTAGACAGAGATTGATGACAGTGAAAGAGTACACAGAATAATTCTACAAAGTGAGCATAAGCACTGGGCAGATCTAGGACACAACAGAGAATATTGGCAGGTATGTGAATGGTCTAAATTTGGAGATCCAGGACGAGATAGGTATTTTGTCTCCTAAGACAGTAGAAGAGGCTTATCAAATGGCCTTGAAAGATGAAGAAAAACTCCTGAGAAAATAGTCTGCCAAAGGAAGAGGTACTTTTCGAGGAAAGGGAAGTCAAGGTGGTAGAGGAAGGTCTACAACACCAAGAGATGGAGCTAGCAGCAGCTCACCTCAGCATGCATCCATAGAAGGTGATGCAAGGGGCAGAAGGAGTTCCTACAGAGGAAGAGGAGGAAGAAACAAAAGAAGAGAAGTGAGATTTTACATATGTAACCAATTGGGACATAAACACTCTGAATACCCAAAGAATATGGGTACAAGTCAGAGAAATGCAATTATTGCTCAGACTGGAGAAGAAGCGACAAGGTTGTCTGAGACAAAAGAAGAAATTCTTCTAGAGAAAGGAGAATCTTTGGTGGTCAATAAGGTTTTTTTGAAGCAAACAAAGGAAGCTGCTGAACCAGCACAGAGGAAGACTTTGTTCTGGAGTGTGTGAAAAGTCCAAGGGAAATTCTGTCAATTGGTCATTAATAGTGGAAACACAGACAATTTGGTCTCTACATAGGTGATAAAGAAACTAAAATTGAAGACAAGGGAACACCCAACACCCTATAGGGTGTCATGGCTTCAGAAGGGACACCAACTGATTGTGAAAGAGAAATGTGAAATAGAATTGCAGATGGGCATCTACAAGGATAGGATCATGTGTGATGTGATGCCTATGGATGTGTGTCACATACTACTAGGTAGACCTTGGCAGTATGATAGAGCAGCAGTGCATGATGGTAAGAAGAACACTTACAAGTTCTTTAAGGATGGAATACATTAAAAATTGATACCTATGGAGGAAGGAGAAGCATCAAGCAAAAATTCTAATCCAAATAATTTATTGCTAAGTGGGAAGGAGTACTTACAACAGATTGAAGAGGAAGAGGTAAAAATTGCTTTAGTTTGCAAACCTAAAGTAGTGCTTACTTCTACAAAAATTTCTGATTTTCCAATTGAAATTCAAGAAATGCTGGACAATTATTGTGATATTGTTGTGGATGATTTTCCTGATGAATTTCCACCTGTAAGAAAAACCAGCCATCAGATAGATTTGATTCTAGGATCGAATCTACCAAACAAAGTAGCCTACAGAATGACTCCCACAGAGAATGAAGAAATTAGAAAGCAAGTGTAGGAATTGGCTGACAAAGGTTTGATTAGAGAAAGCTTGAGTCTTTGTGTAGTACCTAAAGTGTTGAGTCAAAAGAAAGATGGAGGTTGGAGAATGTGCACTGATTCAAGAGAAATCAACAAGATAACAATTAGGTATATATTTCCTTTGCCTAGTATTGAAGATTTAGTTGACTATTTGAGTGGAGCAAGATATTTTCCAAAATTAGATTTGAAAAGTGGATATCATAATATTAGGATAAAGGAGGGTGATGAATGGAAAGAAGCCTTTAAAACAAATGAAGGATTGTATGAGTGGTTGGTAATGCCTTTTGGGTTATCAAATGCACCTAGTACTTTTATGAGGCTCATGAATGAAGTGTTAAGGGAATTTATTGGTAAATTTGTAATAGTATATCTGGATGACATATTAGTTTTCAGAAAAACAAAGGAAGAACATTTAAGGCATTTTAATTATATATTGAACAAGTTACATCAAGAGAAGTTGCTGATAAATTTAAAGAAGTGTTCATTCATGAAAGAAGAATTAGTATATCTGGGTTTTGTTGTTTCTGCTGAAGGGCTGAAGATGGATCTAGAAAAGTTCAAGGAAATTTTGGAGTGGCCTTCACCAAAAATTGTCTTTGAGGTAAGAAGTTTCCATGGACTTGCTATTTTTTACAGAAAATTCATAAGGAATTTTAGCAAGATTAATGCACCTATCATTGAAACTATAAAGAAGGACAAACAACCATTCAAATGGATTGCTGAAGCTTTTAAAACATAAAGTAACCAAGAAACCTATTTTAGTTTTTCCTAACTTTAATAAGACATTTCAAGTGAAGTGTGATGCCAGTGGAGGAGCCATTGGAGCTGTATTGAGTCAAGAAGACACACCTGTAGCATATTTCAGTGAGAAGTTGAATGAGACAAGAAGAAATTACTCTTCTTATGAAAAATAATTTTATGCAATTGTGCAGTCATTGAAGAAGTGGAGACATTATTTAATGTCTAAGGTATTTGTGTTATACTCAGATAATCAGGCTTTACAGTATATTATGAAGCAGCCTAAATTGAATCAAAAACATGCCAAATGGGTTGAATATCTCCAAAGTTTTAACTTTGTTTTGAAGCATATAAGTGGTCAAGCAAATAAGGTAGTTGATGCTTTGAGTAGGAAAAGCATGCCTTCTCAGGGAACCCAATTTGAAGTGGTAGGCTTTGATTTTCTTAAAGAACTTTGTAAAATAGATTTGGATATCAAGGAAGCATTTGAACCATGTTGCAACCCTATTTTGATAGACAAAATTTAGTGGTTGGATTATTCCTTGCAAGAGGGTTTATTGTTCAGAAGAAATCAATAGTGTATACCAAATTTTTCCATGAGGGAGAATTTAATCAGAGAGAAGCATAGTGGTGGAATTTTTGGACATTTTGGTACTGATAAAAATTATGAGCAGTTGATTCATTTTTATTATTGGCCAAATATGAGATCTGAAGTGGAAAAATTTGTGAAAAATTGTAAAATTTGTCAGTATGCAAAAGGAAGAAGCCAGAATGCAGATTTGTACATTCCATTGCCTATTCCAGAGAGACCTTGGGATATGGTAAGTATGGATTTCATTTTGGGATTTCCTAAGAAACAGAGAGGAAATGATGCAATTTTTATTATAGTTGACTGATTTTCCAAGATGGCACATTTTATTCCATGTTATAAAACCAGTGATGCTACTCATGTTGCCAACTTGTTTTTCAAAGAAGTTGTTAGATTACATGGGCTGCCTAAAAGTATTGTTTCTGATAGAGATACTAGATTTTTGGGTCATTTTTGGAGGACATTGTGGAAGAAGCTTGCTACTAAACTGAGTTTCAGCTCAGCTTATCATCCTCAGACTGATGGGAAAACTGAGGTAGTAAATAGAAGTTTGGGTAATCTTTCGAGAAGTCTTGCAGGAGAACATCCTAAGTAGTGGGATCATATCTTACCATAGGAAAAATATGCATACAATGATTCACTGAACAGAATTATAGGATAGATTCCATTCCATATTGTTTATGGATTGCACCCTAGAGGAGTATCTGAATTGAGAAACTTGGGAAAGGAAGAAATGAAGAGTGCTGATGGAAAATAATTTTCTTCAGACTTCCAAGAAATACATGAGCAGGTAAAACAAAAGCTACGAGGCAGCAGCATCAAGTACAAAGGCAGAGCAGATTTGGGTAGAAGAGAAGTTAATTTTGAAGTTGGAGATTTGGTTTTGGCACACTTTAGGAAAGAAAGATCCCGAAAGAATCAGTATAACAAATTGAAGTTCAAGAAGATAGGACCATGCAAGATATTGATAAAATTTTCCAGTAATGCTTATGAAATTGAATTACCTCCTCATGTTGGGATATGTCCAATATTTAATGTTGCAGATTTATATCGGTATGAAGATGGTGGCATAGATGAAAGAGCAGTAGATAGAGAGCAAATTGAGTGGGTAAAAAAACTACCTACATCACAGCCATTATAGCCAGAGAAGATCTTAGACAAGAAGGTGTTTAAGAGAACCAGAGGATAGGAATATTTCTAGTATTTGATCAAGTGGAAGGACTAGCCATATGAAGATGCTACCTGGATGATGGAAGTTATGTTGTAGAAGCTGGGAAGTTCTATGAAAGAGCTCATGGATAGGAGCCCATGAAGAAAATTGCCCTCAGGAGTCTAATGCAGGGGCATTAGAGTCTAGTCAACAATGTGAAGTGTTGTTCACATGTTGTGACTAGAAGGGCCCGAGAAGTTCAAAAAGAAAAAAAAATGTTACCAGAAAAGGTGTCAATGCCTTTAGCTGTCAGTTACAGTTAGGATAGATAGGATTAGTCTAATAATTGAGGAAGTTAGATGGTTTATTCGTGTCAGTCTATTTAGTTTCTGTTGATAGAATTAGAGAAATATTATGTAATTAGGCTTTTTAAATAAGAAGAAACCAGTCCTCAAGAGGGAACCAAACAGTCACGAAAAAAACTTATAAATGTAACGTCTGAAACAGAGGAAGGGGAAGTGGGGCGAAGAAAATTATTTGTGAGGAGTTGAATTAATAAAGATTGCAAAGTTCTGAACTACTGTTTATATTGGCAATCCCCGAAGGATTCCACCTTCATGATTTAATTGGTTTTGTATATGATGTGGAGAAATCGATTGAAATGTTTTCTGTGTAGAAACTCAAAAGAGGTCGAAGAGGTTGATTCTGTTATCGCAATAGTAAATCTCTTTTTGTTAAAGCTCTGCATAAAAGGCCGTAGCATCGAATCTTTTTTCCTTTATTTAAATTGACTGAATCGATCCACAATTTATAAATAGCAGAGAAGCAGTTGTGTTATGTACACTTGCCTTAGATCGAATGCATTTGAATCTAAATTTTTTGTGTATGAATTAAATGCGCGTTAATATTGTGTGAAGAGGCTCTAAACATATCAGAAATCCATTCTGCTATTGTTATGAATTTGTGTAAGGATTTTTGGATTTGATTTACTAAATCTATATCAATTTAGTAAAAGTTCCAATACAGAAAAATTGTTGAATACGGAGTATTGAATTCTTTTAAAATCCTGTGTGAAGGGATCGACAGTAATTGATGAGGTTTGATCCTTTTTAATGAAGAATGGAAGCAATATAACCATTTGATTATGGAATATGGTTAAATCTGCATTGAAACTCTGTTTGTTGGTAACCGATATCGTTGAAGTTAATCCACAGCATCAGAGTGGAGAAAGGCAAGTTTGAAGAAATGAATTGAAATGCAGTAGGAATTCTAAGTTAAATACCAGATTTCCTGTAAGCGGTTTTATGAGGTAATACTGCTGATTTCGCATGCTAATTGGGCCAAGAAGCAGTTTCAGAATTTAGAATGCAATCTAATGAAATTCTAATATGTCATCATCAAAATACTTCCCATTTCGTAAAATATTTGCATGCTAAAGCCCTGTGATGAAAACAATGCGATTTGCGTTCGATCATTGAGGCAAGGGATCCAAGGGCGTTCGCACGAGAAGTTGTTGTATGGTTAACGCAAGGTATGGCCCAGCGTTCTTTCCATTGATAATTGGTTATTAAACATTGGTTGTGTGGGCCCGAAAGGAATAAGGTGTTGATTAGAGCATTGATTAAAATGTCTTATTTCTGAGAGTTCGAATTAGGCATTCAAATGATATTAAATATCTGAGTTTAAGATTGACTATTCGTTCCAAAGGCTTTGAAACGTTGGTTCAAAAACATTTTGATGCTACGTTCCAAGGGGGTTTCAAAGAAGTAGTTAAGTGTTTTAAGATTAAGATATAATTATTTGAAGCACTTTGTTTAAAAGTCAAGGAGTATATTGTTTGAGGTTTTATGCAAACTTGGACTATGATAAATTTCATTAATCAAATTTCCCAAATTTGATGATTGAAACAATTTCTAAGGAACGAGATCATACTCCTCCAGAGTCAGAAACAATTGTAAGAAAATCTAGAAGGCTCTCCTTAATGCCTACACCCACACTGCCATCACAGTACCATCATGCAAATAATTTACTTTTAGTTTTGAGAAATATATTATTTTCAACCAGAAAGGTTTATTCTCAAGATTTGTGTATTAAAACATCAAAGGAACGTTAGGACAAAAATAAAAAACATCTCTAGATCATAATACAATGCTAACTGAGATTATATTATATATATGGTTAAGAGTTGTGCTTAGCTCAAATCCTTATGTTTTAATGGCCTAGCTAATGTGTTTCTTATCTTCCTTGGTCACCAGTGTAGATTGGATAGCTCTGGAAACTAGGAAGATGAGAAACTTACCAACTATATCTTGCAAATGGGCAGATTCTAGTCAGCCTTCTCCACCAACTTGTATATAGCAGAGGAGAGGAAGAGGTAAACGTTAGTATTTTTCTGTGTACTTCCGAAGTACTTGGTCTTCATATTAAATATGTTCTCTGTTTGTTTACATAAAATTTTATTTTCGTAATATTCAATTACTATTCGTGTAAAGGTGTTCGAGCGAAATGAATTTATGAAGTAGCAAATGAGGCACTTGATGTAGTATTTAGTTGTTAGGATAAGTGTTTGAAGGTAATGGGTTTATAACAGAAGGAAGGAGGAATTGGATGTTAGTATTTATTAGTAAGAATTATTAATCAGAAATTGGTTTTTAACAGTTAGTTTGTACCTTCTTAATATAATTTTTTATCAAGATTAGAAATTCAATGTCCGCTTATGCAACGATGTGAACATAATAGTTATGGGAGGTTCACCTCACTTGATCAAATGATTTATATCTACATTTTAATTGTATCGAATGTGTTGGAATTTCTGAGTTTTCCAAACACACAGAGGAAAAACAATTCCTCTTTTTCTTAACACAAAGATTTAATAAAAAATTGTGGATAGAGTGATTAAAACACTTCTATTTCATCAAAAAAATACTGTTACAAAATTTGAATTACTTTAGAACTATTTTGTTCTGGATTATAATGCAAATCTTCTGTTGCTACAAAACACAACATTTTTTAAAACTCTGTCTCACTATTCTAACACAGTCTTTTCTTAGCCTTTGGGCTTTCTATGCTTAAAATAGCTGTCTATTACAAAGTTTATATATTTTTTAAATATTTTATATTTACAATATATACATAAAACATATATATAATAACCTAAGTTCTAAACTGAACTTATCGCGACGTTAAATAAAAACTATATTAAAGCTTATGTCGTGGGTTAACAAACATTTATACAAAAGGTTTTGAAACCTTAATACATCTCGATGCATAAAATGTATTAACCAAGGTGTAATACCTTATATAACATTTCATCGCGGATTCCAAAAATCTTTATGGAAACCAGTTAATGTGATTATGGCATCCGTTCAAGGGTTGGGTCACTGTACATTGGATTTGAGCGATAGCGCTTCGATTGGTCGACGACGGACACGCTAGCGGAATTCAAAATTTAATTCAAATTATTTTATAATCTTATAACATCCAGTTTGGGTTGGGCTGACTATGAACCCAAATGGTGCGATAGGCACGCTATTGGCTGTCGGCCTCGCGACTTGGCGGAGGTGGGACTTGTTCATCCTGTAGGTAAAGAGCGAGGTGACGAGGCTTGGGTTCGTGTGAATGACACAGAATTGGTTTGTGAGTTATGGAGTCAACCTATGGGCTCCAAAAATAAGATGTGGCCCATTCAAATTTTAAAAAAAGCACGATAAGGGTTATGGTTGGTGGGGTTTTAATGACGGGACCTGTGTGAATAAAAACCATGGTTTTACACAGAGAACAGGCTACGGCCATTAAACTAAAATTTGGTTTTGCAAGATTTAAAAACCGGAGTTAAATGTGAGGTTGAGTGTATATTAAAAACAAGATAAAACTGTTATTGTTGTTGTGTTCTTCTCCCATCAGAATTGAATTCTTCATCCTTATGCACAGTTGCAGTTGAATTTAATATCTCAACACTGCCCCTTAAACACAACTGCTACTTTCATACATTCCAAAAAACTTCCTGAGATAATTAAAGTTTTTCTACCCCAATGGTTTTGTCAATATATCAGTAAACTTCTCCATTGTTCTGCAATGCTTCAGAACAATTTTCCCATTGTTCACTAGCTCTTTGATGTAGTGATACTTTGCATCAATGTGTTTTTTTCTCTTATGAAACACTGAATTCTTGGATAAAGATATAGCTAATCTATTATCAGAATACATTGTTGTTCCTTTTACCTATTCATGACACAAACTTTTGAACATTCTTGTCATCCAAACTGCTTGACATGCTGTTGTTGTAGCTACCACATACTTTGCCTCTGCTGTTGATAAAGCCACAATTGTTTGTTTCTTATAAGCCCATGAAATGGATCCTAATCCCATATGAGAAACATACCCAGAGGTGATTTTCCTGTCATCTATAATTTCAGCCCAATCACTATCAGTATATCGAATTAACTCAAAATTTTCTGAAGTGGTGTATAAAATACCATACCTATTTGTTCCTTTCACATACATTAGAATTCTTTTTGCTGCTTGCCAATGTGCCTCCTTTGGTATTTCCATAAATCTGGAAATTAAACTTAGAGCATGCATAATATTCGTCATAGTTTCATTCAAATACAGAAGGCTTCCAACTATGCTCCTATATAAACTTGGATCAAAATCCTTGCTGCTGTCTTTGCTAAGTTTTAATCCCATCATTGTAGGAGTAATTGTTTCCCTGCAATCCTCTATGTTAAATCTTTCCAAAACTTCTTTAACATACTCTGCTTGAGAAATACAAATTTTATTTTCATTTCTCTCTACTTATATTCCTAAGAAGCATCTCAGCAATCCCATATTAGTCATCTCAAATTCATCCTTCATCACTTTTATAAATTCTCAATGAGGTAAGAATCATTACTTGTGAATATAACATCATCAACATATAAAAAAACAATTAAAATCTTAAAATATTTCTTCTTGATGTATAATGTGGGTTCTCCTTCACATTTTTCAAACCCATTTTCTAGTAGATAGGGATCTATCCTACTGTACCATGCTCTTGGTGCTTGTTTTAGCCCATACAGAGCTTTCTTCAATCTGCATACCTTGTGCACTTGGCCTTCCTTCTCATAGCCCAGAGGTTCTTCAACATAAACCTCTTATATAAATACTCCATTCAGGAATGATGATTTCACATCCATTTGGTAAAATTTCCACTTATGTTGTGCTGCTATGGACAACTCTGCTCTTATTGTTTCCATTCTTGCAAACGGTGCAAAAGTTTCTTCACAGTCTCTTCCTTGTTGTTGCTTGTAGCATTTGATAAAAAGTTTGGCCTTGTGCCTTTCAATCTTACCTTCAACATTTCTTTTGGTTTTATAAACCCATTTAACTCCAATAACTTCCTTTCCTTTTGGAAGATAAACTAGTTCCCATGTCTTATTTTTCTCTATTGCATTTATCTCTTCATCATAGCATCTATCCATTTCTTATATTTTACTGCTTATCCAAAATGAATAGGATCTTCTACATGACAATATAATGCAAATAAAGAGTTCATACATTCATTTTCTGCCTCTTTCTCATAGATTTCTTTCAGACTTCTGAATCTGGTTCCTCGTTCACTTGTAGAACTTGGTCTTGTAGAAGCACTCAAATATTCTCCTTGTGATGTGCTTGGAGAAGCACTATCATAACTTCTCAAGGGTGTTATCATACCTACTTGTGGTGTCCCTTGTTTTCCTTGAGTTGGTGGAGGCGGTGTTGCTAAGAGGGATGTCTTTCAGCCATTCCTTCCTCATCATCATCATGAGACAGACAACCTTTTACAGTCACTTTTTTCTTAATGCTTCCATCCTAAGCTTCTTCCTCAATAAATTGTACATCTCTACTTATCATAAATTTCTTAGTGGATGGGTTATACAATATGTATGCTTTGGATTCTTCATTGTATCCAACAAATATGCACTTCTACCCCTTTCTATCCAACTTCTTCCTTAGTTGATCTGGAATGTGTGCATAAGCCACACAACAAAAATCTCTCATGTGGGTGACAAACTGTTTTGTGCCACTCCATGCTTCTTACGAAACTCTGTTCATAACACTCTTTGTTGCACATCTATTCAAGACATATGTTTCACAATGTGCAACTTCAGCAAAATATTCATTTGGCAAATGTTTTTCTTTCAACATACTTCTTACCATATCCATGATGGTTGTGTTTTTCCTTTCAACAACTCCATTTTGCTGCAATGTATACATTGCTGTAAATTGATTTTGTATCCCATTTTCTATGCAAAAACGTAGAAATTCTTTAGAGATATATTCTCCTCCTCTGTTCGTTCTTAAGACTTTAATATGCTACCCACTTTGATTCTCAACAAGAGTTTTAAAGTGGCATAGTTTCTCAAACTCTTGACTCTTCAACTTCAATAAATAAACCCAAATTTTTCTCATGTAATCATCAATAAAGATCATCATATAGTGGTTTCCTGCTAATGATGGTGTTTGCATTGGTCCACACAAATATAAATGTACAATTTCTAAGGGTGATTTTGCCCTTATGTTCTTTCCTGATGGAAAGATTTCTCTATGTTGTTTCCACAAGATGCAACCTTCACATAGTTGTATGGTTTTTCAATCAATGGTAATCCCTTTACCATACCTTTTGTGTGCAACAAATTCAGACCTCCAAATTTGAGATGTCCAAATCTCAAATTCCATAACCAGTTTTCGTCTTTTGATTCTCTTTGGAATGTCTCTTGTGTCACTGCCTCCATTGCATCTCCTTTCTTCAAATCTACTCTCATCTTCAGAGGAAACATTCTGTTTCTTCTCATCTTCACTTGTGTAATACATTACTTTCTTGGTGGTTTATCCATGATGGTGAATACATCATCTTCAAGGAAAACATTATACCCTTTCTGAATGAGATGTCCTATGCTCAAAAGGTTACACTTCATATCAGGCACATAATATACATCTGATATGGATCTTCTTTCTCCTTTATTTTTTAAAACACTTACTCTGCCTTTTCCCATGATAGAGACTTTATTGTTTGTCCCCAATGTTACTTGAAACTTCACATTTTCATCCATGATGGAAAACATTGAAATGTTTCCAGTCATATGGTTACTACATCTTGAATCTAGAAACCATATATCTTCATTTTTCTCTTCAGCCATATTACATGCTAAAAATGAATTCTCTTGACTCATATTTTCTTTAGTAAAATTAGCACTGGGTCTACTACCCATGTCACTATTTTTCTTCCTACATTCATTGGCATAGTGCCCATACTTCTTACATTAATGAAATTGGACTTGGGATTTATCATACCTTTGTCCATGTGCTTGATTTTTTCCACCTTGCTAGTTGCTTCTTTGGCTTTGGTTCTGATTTTGGTTGCTACCCCTTCCACTTTTATTTGCAACACTGCTTCTTCCTCCTCTACTTTGGCTTCTGCCTCTTCCTTTTTCTTTGTAGTTTCCTCTTCCTTGACCTCTTCCTCTTCCAAAGAACATTTGGATCCTAAAGGCATGCTCCAAAGATAATTTTGTTGTTCTGCCCAATTTTTGTTCATGTGTCATCAATGATGCATAAAGCTCATGAATAGTAAACTTTGAGAGATCCTTTGTCTCTTCAATGGTTGTTATTATCACATTAAATCTTGAGGGAAAGCTCCTCAATAATTTCTCCACTATTCTTCTTTCTTCTATGGTCTCTCCATGAGATCTCATTTGGACAACCAACCCAATCAACAATGTGAAGAATGAGTCTATTGTATCAGACTCCTTCATGCAAATAACTTCAAAATATTTTCTCATTAATTGAAGCTTTACTGTCTTTACCTTGTCCATACCTTGGTAGGATGTCTAGAGGGTATCCCATGCATCCTTGGACCTCTTGGCTGCTGCAATCCTTGGAAATATGCTTTCATGCACTGCCTTATAGAGATAAAAGAGGGCTTTTGATTCCTTCTTCCTATTACTCTTCATAAAATCCTTCTCTGCCTGTGTTAAGGCATTGCATGCTTGTTCATCTGCTGGTTCTTCTAAACCATCTTCAAATAGCTCCCATAAATCTTGAGAGGAAAACAGGGCTCTCATTGTGATTGCCCAATAGTCACACTTCTTCCCATTGAACTGTGGGAGTTGAGTATTTCCCTTACTCGTGCTTCTGCTGGCTCCTGCCATAGCTAGCTTACTGAACTATGCTAAAAACTTGACTGTGTTTTCAAATAAACCTTTTCACTGCTGAGAGATACACTCTGTCTCTAAAAGACTTCTATGGACTGCACTTTTTAAAAAAAATACAAAACACTATTTTGTAAATACCTGGTTTTGCTAAGCCTTCACACTGCTGGAGAAAACTTCAAAAAATCCTTCTTCCTTCAGCTTCTTTGGCAAATTCAAAGAGCCTGGACTAGCTCTGATATCATGTTGGAATTTCTATGTATTCCAAACGCACAGAGGAAAAACAGTTCCCCTTTTTCTTAACATAGAGATTTAATAAAAAATTGTGGACAGAGTGATTAAAACACTTCTATTTCATTAAAAAAAAGATTGTTACAAAATTTGAAATACTTCAGAATTGTTGTGTTCTATATTACAATGAAAATCTTCTGCTGCTACAAAACACAACGTTTTTAGAAACTTTGCCTCACTGTTCTAACACAATCTTTTCTTAGCCTTCGGGCTCTCTATGCTTACAATAAATGTTTATTACAAATTTTATATATATCATCAATATTTTATATTTACAATATATATATATATATATATATATATATATATATATATATATATATATATATATATATATATATATATATATATATATATAAACCTAACTTCTAAAATTAAATTATCGCGACGTTAAATAAAAACTATATTAAAACTTATGTCGCGGGTTAACAAACATTTATACAAAAGGTTTTGAAACCTTAATACATCCCGACGCATAAAATGTATTAACCAAGGTCTAAGAACTTTTAAAACATTTCGTCCTGGATTCCAAAAGCTTTTATGCAAACTAGTTAATGTGATTATCACATCCATGCGAGGGTTGGGTGACTATACATTGGATTTATGCGATAGCGCTCCGATTGGTCGATGATGTACACGTTGGCGGAATTCAAAATTTAATTCAAATCGTTTTATAATCTTATCACATCCATTTTGGGTTGGCCTGTCTGTGCACCCAAATGGTGCAATAGGTGTGTTATTGGCTGTCGGCCTCATGACTTGGCAGAGGTGGGACCGGTTCATTGCGCGGGTAAAGAGCAAGGTGACGAGGCTTAGGTTCGTGCAAACGACATCGGATTGGATGGAGAGTTATGAAGTGGACCTATGGGCTCCACAAATATGAATTGGCCCATTTAAATTTAAAACAAAGCGTGGTAAGGGTTATGGTTGGTGGGGTTTTAATGATGGGTTTTGCATGAATTCAAACTATGATTTTACACAAAGAACAAGCTACGACCTTTAAACTAGAATATGGTTTTGCAGGCTTTAACACTGGAGTTGAATGCGCGGTTGAATGTAGATTCAAAACAAGATAAAACGGTTGTTGCTGTCGCGTCCTTCTCCTATTAGAATTGAATTCTTCATCCTTCTGCACAGTTGCGGTTGAGTTTAATATTTAAACAGAATGGAAGAATGTGATGGGATTTTATTATAATTTATATAATATTTTAATGTCATGATTATGAAATGTTTAATTTAGTTAGATCATAAATATTTGATTTTGTAAATGTTTGTATTAGTGTTTCTTTATTTATTTATAAATTAGTGTTGGTTTGCCTCAATTTTGGATCTAATATGTATCGGGAGAGGGAAAGATTTTCTTGAAATGTAAATTTTTCTTTCAAATTTTGTATTTTAAAAGTAGATTTGCAGGTCAGATTTCTATTTTGGTGTAGAAAGAATTACTCATATTCTTCAATATTTTGAACTATATGCATTAAAAATATGCTCTCTATATATATACTAGATTGCAGCTCCATATTGGTTAATGTGAAAAGACTTAGAAATCTCTCTCAGTTTGCTCTTTTTATGTTATATATAATTTATGTTTGCTCTTTTTATATTATATATAATTTATGTTGAAAGTTTTTCTAACTTTTAATTAATTTTTTTTTGTTATTAATATTTCTTAAAGTGTCCAAATGTTTAGAAAAATCAAACCTTTTGAGTTGCAAAAAGAAATTCTAATTCCTTAAACATATCATAAATTCCAAGTTAAAATAAATATATACTAATATGATTAAATTAAACATCTCATTAATTTTACTACTAATATTAGCATTATCTTAATATTAATTTTACCCATATTAGTATTATCTTAACATATATATATTTTTAAACCCATATATAATAACAATGTCAATGTTACCTAAATTCACATCTAACAATATCTCGATTGCACGGAGTGCAAATTAAGACGTCTAAACCCATTAAGGCTTCACTCCTTATATTCCAAATTTACAAGTTTGACTCATTTGGTATGATCTCTTTCCTCAGAGAAACCTACCCACAGTTGACTTTCCTATCAGATGACTCTGCAACAAGGAATTTGAATTGTGTTTCATGAATAAGGGATATATGAAAGTCGTAGAAAAAGTGGAAATAATCGGTACCCGTACCAGCGCGGTTCAATAAATGCGAAGTCCTTACCCATAACAAAAGGAAAATATATTAAGCAAAATATATTAGTAGACAACGTCTCTATTTATATCTTGTTTGACTTAAATGTACAATATTACAGATCTAGAAATAATGCAACTTGGCAACTTTCTTTAAAAAGAAAGAAATAAAAAAACAAAATCATTCAAATAGTCTGAAATGGACATAAATTTTTCACTCATTTAATAGCAACATGCTAGACTTACTGTCTAAACATACCAGATTGAGTTTGCACTCAAATTACTCAGTAACTGTTGGATCCCAGTTTTTTCCAAATTTAATTTAAAGATTCACATCCATTTTGCACACAAGGATATAGACGGTGAAATGACAAAACCAAAATCGTTGGCGAACCATGGTCTCATCCCTGACAGGAGGGGACTGATAGACGTCCCTCTTCCCTTCCCGACCACTCGGAATGATCGCTCGTTAAACTCTCAGAGATCCTTAGTCAGCTTTCCAGATTTATAAAATATTCAAGTAGAGAAAACTTTCTGAAACTTGAAATCACAACTATTCCACGACAAAGACTTCCATAATTTCCATTCAATGCAGTGTTACCACCACGAGATTCATGGACAGTACTACGATATCAGGACTTTATAGGCTACTTTCATGCCATAATAGATGGAATTTGAGGGGAAAATCGTTGGTCACCTAGTGATTTTCTGTTAGTTATGTTAATTAAGGTTAAAAAATTTCTATACTCGTTAATATTCTGATCAGACAGACACAGACACTAGAGATGCAAAGACTGTCAAGGATGGTTGTTGCAGATTTGAAATTATTACTCTGCATGGGTTAATATTGTTGACCCAATGACCTATGTATTTGTGATTAGTTTTGGAATTTCAAATTTAATTTATCTGGAAAGTGAAAATTTGAGTATAGATACTTGTTTCTTGTATGATTTTTATTTTACAGTTTATACATATATTATTAAGTGTAAAATGTTATGTGCCATCTTTTTCAAAAAGTTTATTTGTCAAGGGAAATTTCCTCGCTATGGGGATTGAGTAAAATTGACAAGAATGACTCTCCTCTTATTTGGTAGTGAGTTCCAATTATGGGACCCATCGAAAACTTTCACTATTAAATTCTTCAAATACTTATTAATTCTGAAATTGTGGTATGCTAAAGCACGTTAGCCATATACTTTTATTTTAGTTTTTAACTGTGAGATTTTGAACCATATCTATAGAAATTAAATATTCAAGAATTTGGATTTATTAGTACAATTCGGCTAAACAACATTTTTCTTTGTTACAACTTCCCAGCATGTTACAACTTCGCAGAGCTCATTCTTTGAATAAAATGTATCTATGACCCAAATAAAATCAATCACAGTGAGTATTTAAATTGTGAAACTATATATTTAATCATATGAACAAAATTGAAAGCGACCATAGGACTCGATGCAAAACTTTCACTATTAAATTTAAAAAAATGCACATTAATCCTCTATTAGATTTTAAAAAATGAATATTAATTCTCAAATGATGGTATGCTAATGCATATTAACAATATGGCTTTTTTTTGTTTGAAACTTTGCAAATTTGAACCATATACACGAAGAAAAAGACAGTGAAAAAGCTGGATGTATTCTATATGTGTGATCTTTGTCAAAAATGTTATCTATCTAGGGAGCTTTCCTAGCTATTGGCATCGAGAATTTTTTTTTTTTTTTTTTTTTTTTTTTTTTTTTGACAAGAATGTCTCTCCTCTTATTTGGTAGTAAGTTCTAATTATAGGACCCATCCAAAACTTTCACTATTAAATTCTAGAAAAACTTATTAATTCTGTGTAATATGCTCTTTCTTGATCTAGTCAAAGTGGATAGAATCGATACATGGTACTTACCATGGTATTTTCCCAGGGTATTGACCCATGGTATTTGTTGTTGGTTTCTGAGAAAAATAATAAAATAAAGTCTCTAGAAAGTCCATCAAGCCTATAAAAGGGGAGAGAAGCTAGGCATTTAAAATCATTTTGGTATTATCTATCTTATTATGTTTGGGTTGAGAACATGGCCTCGCCAGTTCTAGCATTGATCCCGTGACGAGAAGCCCATGGTGAATTTTGTATGGTGGATCCATCCAGGGTCCACGATTGTGCTTTAGTGTTGTTTTTTTGTTTAAAGAGCAGCTAAGCATGCCATGTGCAGGAGCTTGGTTTTTATTGTATGGGCATGTATTTTATTTTCAAATAATAATATAAATAAAAATGTTGCATTTTCATATCCCATCGATGTTCATGGTTTTTACTGAATGCATATTTATTGAGAACACTAGAATGTGCTAGATCTAACTAAATCACTAAGGTTTGGGATCTTACAGTTGTATCATAGTTGTGCATCCTGCCAGCCTGAGGGTTTTATGTAGGGATCTTCGGTGAGATTTCTTCTCACCGTAAGCCTACATCTTCCAGCTTCGGTGGTATTTGATATCACCCTAGTTGATTTCCTAGTTTTTACGTCTTTTAAGGTTATGAAGAATGAGTAGTGTTGGAACCGGAGAAGATTATGGTTATGGAGAACTCTTTATAGCTATAATTGTAGCAACTATTTTGGTCTCAAATTATAGATAAAT
Organism: Pinus albicaulis; assembly: GCA_034641835.2. Lineage (NCBI taxonomy): Eukaryota > Viridiplantae > Streptophyta > Pinopsida > Pinales > Pinaceae > Pinus > Pinus albicaulis. The sequence continues at coordinate 82,559 of JAXQQM020085488.1, forward strand.
TAGTCCAAATTTGTCCATCACTATTTGTTATTTGGTCTTAAGTAAAGATCTCTCTTTAAAAAAAAAATGGAGTGTGAGAAATATTTTGGGAAATATATATCTATATATATATATATTTTGAGGCTTTGACATCTTGCTACATTGGATTATTTTCACTACTATTATTATTTGTATGTGATTGATTTCCTTATGGAGGCAAAATATTCAAGTCAAGTTTTTAAAAGGATTTAAATCAGTAATATTGAAGAAAGTCGAGGAGAGAAGAAAAAGTATTGAGATCCATTGATGCCAAACAACAATGTCATCATTTTACTTTTGGAAATGCCACAAGAATCAACATAATGATACATCACTCGATTCTATGGGCTACAATACTTCTATGGATCATAGATGATAACAACATACAAATCAGAAGCAAAAGTAGAACAACATGCCTTTCTCTCGAAAGGTCCATGTTATCCTTTAGCAATCAAAAGATATCTGGAAGGAAGATGTAACAAGCAAGTGTCTCTTCGAACTTGGATCCAAATTGCAGGATACAAAGTTAGAATATGTCGTCCTATAGCTGGACACATTAAATATGGATTTGAGCTTGATAGATAAATCAGAATGGGAAGGGTCTAATTGGACCTTGAAGCCATCCATGCTTGCTTTGATACAACCTACATTCTTGGAGCGTTCTTGTGAAAATGTTAGATTCACAGTCGCCTCTTGTCTCAGTAAAATCATAGCCTTAACAGCACCACTATTGCCCTACAATGATGACATCATGAGGAGGACTTTTTGGGTAATGGTAGAAGCACTCCAAGGATTGGAAAACACCACGATTCTTACTTTTTTTCTAGAAGAGCACAATTTTGGAATGCATGGCGAAATTCAGATTCGGTATACTTATGCTGCATCTAGAGTGTGATGACTTAATCCTTCAGATGCTCCAATACTTATGCACTGGAATTACAAAATCTAATCGAAAATTCATCAAAACAAACATGGAAAATATCATGTCTTCGATCTTAGGAGAATATAGGGCCTTCTGCGAACAATTGAGATCCAAATTGTTGGCCATTTGGAGGAAGGATCTAATTGCATCACCTGTTGCTTATGAACTAGATGAGGGGTTGATCAAACAGAGCATCAAACTACTTAGAAAGAAGTTAACCAAGGAGGAACTAACAAAGATTTGTGGAGACAGCAAGAATGAACTAAGGAGGAAAGGCTTATGCTTTGTATGCAAGGGAGTTTGGGCACTTGACCATTCATGTCCAAATAATAAGGACACGACAAGGATAGAAAAATTAGAGACTTCTTCAGATCATGGGGATTCATTAATAGATGGGTTTGTTGGTCTTTAAGAGAGGAACTATGAAGGATCTGAGAAATCAAGTACAAATGGTGAGCAGAAACACCATGCTCTTTAGAGAAACTTGTAGGACAAGCTGATTAGTCAGCTTGACAAAGTACATGATGAAAGGAAAGATGCAATTCCTCCCGATGAGGTGGTAGTTGAATATATAAATGCAACGGAGGACATCTATAAAGAGAATGAGCAATCAGGTATAGACAACAGTCCACCAGTACATCCATGCTTTAAAACCAGAGAGGATGGACAACTGATCCTCACATGTGAAGAGGTCCAGGATGAATACACCCGAGGAGAATCAAATGAGGAGCCAGTAGTAATAAACTGATATGATGAGCATGATAATGCATGCCAACAAGACAAAGATAATATGAAGGATGAGTCACTTCTAAAGGGCCAATCAAAGATTCAACTTGAAGCAGTAATCGTGGGGCATCTAGTGCAGTCAAATACAGGGACATTCAATAGCGCACTCGAATTTACAGTGAAATAATTTCAGGAGAGGATCATGCATTTCAAGACAGATCTTATGTTGTTGAAGCAAAGAGTCTGGACAATCTGGCATAGTGTCTCACAGGGGAACATGAAAATTGAGGAACTCATAGGGAATTGTGCCAAATCATCGACCAAGCTGTCTAGTATTGAGGAACAACTCAAGTCCCTCACAAGGCTGCATGTAGAGTACAATTGGGAGTTCCATAACAATGCTCTACAGGAATACAAAGATAAGGCTTGCAAAACCAACAACCCACCTTTATACATTGAGAAGAGTAGGGCAGAGTTCTCCAAATACATCATGTTGTGTAACCAAGTAGAGCAACATGAATCGAGCATCGAACAACATTAACATAGTAGATTTGCAGATATTCATTCTTTCCCAAGTATGGATAGGCGAGAGATTATGAGTTGGTATTATATTGATGGGTTGATTATTTGAAGGATACCCATAGCTAAGGGAAAACTACAGCTTGGACCATTTGGTGTAGGCAGTGATGGAGAGTTGAAATGGTACCATAACCCACAGGTCCCAGGATTTAGGTGGTATTGGGATCCAGGAGAATCCATTGAGGAAACGATTGGTCAGAGGATTGTTTGGGATCCAACTGTCAAAGGATCCATTCACGACCATTCAACATGGAGGGTACATTGGATTGTATGGGATCCTGGGATCAATGTACAAATGCTTCTATTGTGGATAGAAGTGGATCACTTGAGGACAAGCAATCTTTGGGCGAGAGGATTTGTAATATTCTCTTTCTTGATCTAGTCAAAGTGGATAGAATCGATACATGGTACTTACCGTGATATTTTCCCATGGTATTTGTTGTCGATTTCCGAGAAAAATAATAAAATAAGGTCTCTAGAAAGTCCATTAAGCCTATAAAAGGGGAGAGAAGCTAGGCATTTAGAATCATTCTGGTATTATCTATCTTATTATGTTTGGGTTGAGAACCTGGCGTGGCTAGTTCTAGCATTGATCTTAGGACGAAAACCCTGTGGTGAATTTTTTATGGTGGATCCATCCAGGGTCCATAATTGTGCTTCAATGTTGATTTTCTGTTTAACGAGCAACCAAACATGCCATGTGTAGGAGCTCAGTTTTTATTGTATGGGCATGTATTTTATTTTCAGCTAATAATATGAATAAAAAGGCTGCATTTCTAGATCCTATCTATGTTCATGGTTTTTACTGAATGACTTTTTATTGAGAACACTAAAATGTGCTACATCTAACTAAATTACTAAGGTTTCGGATCTTACATTCTGAAATGTGATATGCTAAATCACATTAACCATATACTTTCATTTTTATTTGTTTTGCATTGTAATAATTTGAATCATATATGTAGAAAAAAAATAGTGAAGAATCTTGATTTATTAAAAAAATTGGGGGGAACAATATTTTTCTTTGTTACAACTTCCCAGATGTTTGAACCTTCCAGCTTTCATTTGTCGAAGAAAATGTATGTATGATAAAAAGAAAATCAATCACATTTATGGAATACAATCTCAGAAAAGAAATCTTCATTTTTTAAAAACTGAGCATTTACGTTGTGAGATTATTTATTTAATCATATGAAAAAAATTGAAAGTGAGCATAGGACTCGAACAAAAAATTTCACTATTGATATTTAAAAAAACGCATATTAATTCTCAAATGTAAAGCATACCGCCATTAATTCTGAAATGGTGGTATGCTAAAGCATAATAACAATATAGCTTTTTTTTGTTTGAAACTGTGCGAATTTGAACCATATACAAAAGGGAAAAAACTGTGAAGAAGCTGGATGTATTAGTAGAATTGGGATTCCCTGCATTTATTCGTTGAAGAAAAAGTATCTATCATAAACAGAATGTCAATCACAGTTATGGAATAAAATCTGAAAATAGAAATCTTCATGTTTAAATAACTCAGTATATACATTGTAAAACTATTTATTTAATCATATGAAAGAAATTCTACAAATGGCAACAATGTCCTTGTCCATGTATAAATAATTTTGCACATATACGTTTTCAGCGAAATCAGTACTTCGGGAAATAAATAGCGAAGAATCTGGACTTATTAGTAGAATTGGTATTAACAACATTTTGTTTTCTTTGTTAAAACTTCTCAGCTTTTATTTGTTGAATTAAAAGTATCAATGATATAAATAAAATCAATCACAGTTAAGGAAGAAAATCTGAAAATACAATATTTACATTGTGAAAGTTTTTATTTAATTATATGAATTTTTTTTACCATTTCAAACAATGTCCATGTGTAAATAATTTTGAACCTAAAACCAGTAGACACTCTGCCTTTTAACTTGTAAAACAGCCGTTAAAAATTACGACAGGTAGCTTAAATTATTTGAAGTCAAATTTACGGGTTTACGTTTATTTTTTTATTACTTCGTCACTTTTTGAAGTTTTGAAAATCTTATTCACAATTGAATACATTATTAAAAATAAAATCAGGGTTAATGGGAACTGTGATTTTCTGATAAAACGCTAAGTCTAGGGACATAAGCAGAGGCCGTTGATTGAAACTTACCCACCATATTGCAGGTTCAAATTCATTCCCTAGTTCCAATCCACCCCGTCACTATCATCCCACAAAATTACTAACCAAATTTTTGGAGATGTGAATGTAGAAACAGCCTACACAATCCATGGCTTTGGTCTTGTTGATGTTATATTACGATTAACTCATTTAGGGAATGATATGAAATTCTTCTAGATAAAAATCTCAATGCTGGTAGAAATCAGTCCCACACATTGGAGATAGCTTTTGGAGTTTCGCAATCTCTCGACGGCCCAAACAACACACAATGGGATGGAAGGATAAGGATAAACAAAATATTTTATCGTTTTATATGAAATAACAAAATTGTAGAGTATCACCATATAAATAGTGAGTCATAATAGGAAAAATATATAACTTTCATTGTTACATAAACTAATAGGAAAGAATTGTCCGTAGATTTCCTCGTATAATTGTTTGAATCCTGCTTACAATTATCTGTTACTGTTAAAACGTACGAAGCCACTGCCAATATTTGCCAGGTTAAACTTTGAAGTATCCATGCTTAACCTTTGAAGTATCAATGCTATCAGTGGCTGTCAGAAATCATGAAAGTGTGACGATAAGACATTATGTGTAGAAAATTTGTTTGAGAATATGAATATAGTAGAAGACAATCAAGCAACACAACAACCTTTCGTGAAGAATGTCAAACATGACCCATATTCACTGCACCCTACCGACTTAAGAACCAACTTCCAATCTAATTTCTAGGTGATGATTGTACATATTTTTAGACATGTAATATGTTTAGATCATATATCTAACTATATGTAAAAACATTTAATTTCTAAAGATTAATTAATAAAAATTACAATTTTTTCAAAAAAAGTTATTTATGTGTTTAAAAATGAAATTTAGATGTTTAAGTAGCTTAAAATTTTGTTGGTAAAAATATAATTATACTAAAGGAGGGAATGGCCTAGAAAGAACTTAGATTCCTTTGAATATTTTCTGAGCTTAGATTCCCTTAAATATTTGCTAATCATATGGTAAGTCTACCAGTTACATTATCTAACCCAAAAGATAACACTAAAAACTTATAATTTAAGTAACATTTACATAACTAAATGTCATAATAATTACATAACAATTTAATATCATGTTAATATTGATATTGAAGTTGATTAACCCATATTAACTTTTTATTATCCATATAAACTATTGATGAGGACTTCTCCCATCAGTTAGTAGATAAATATATATACATTGCTGATAGATTTAAATAAATAAATAAAATTAATTATATATATATATATATATATATATATATATATATATATATATATAATTTTATGACTGGTTGAATTAGTTTTTGATAAAGAGACAGAAATTCAAAAATATTAACTCTTAAAAATTATCTAAAATTTTGAACAGATATTTTCACACAAATATTTTTCTAAAACATTTTGTCTTTAATAATAATTAAGAATATTAAAAAAAATTATATATTAAAATAACATGAATTTATGACTACATCTTTATCATGTTCAATATATCATGCCGATCCAAATTAGGTGGGGAATTGAACTGGTAATTTCACATCAAGAAGTGCCTTATCATCTTTTATCCAAGACCCCATAAAAAATATTAATTTCTAATTTTCAAAAATAATTAACAAATAATATTACAATAATAATAAATTAAATACTCCAAAACATTGAAATAAATTTACTTTAAAATTTATGAATTATTTGATTTTATTTATCCACAAGTAAAAGGTTTGAGTAAGCTTTTATTAAGCATTATCTTTCGAAGCTTTATTGATATAAAGGGACAATCTTTCAATGGAGAAAGAAGTAATAGAAGTTGTCCTTCCTTAAGAGTTATGTTGTTTGTATTGGTTTAGCCAGAATTATATTTTTAAATTTGAAGCCATTATAATAATAATGTTATGGTTATCTATTTATTAAAATTCATTATGTTATTAGTAATAATTTGAAAAAAAATAAAAAGAATGATAATTATTCTTTTTAATCATTCATAATAACCTCAATTAAGAAATTAAAAATTTGAAAACATATATACCATCTATAAATTATTTGACACAAATAATATTTATCAATTCTGTAACCCAAAATGTAACAATTGGTTTAACATTAAATGATGATTAAGTATATTGTTAAGACATTAAGGCATTAATTAATATTTATATTGAAAATAGTACATTATGAACAGAAATTAATTTTTGATTGATAAAATTAAATACGGAAGTGAATTCTATAAAAGAGAAATAGACGGATGGTAAAAGTAATTCAAGAACTGAGAGTTAGTTGAACAGAATCAGTTCAAACAGTTACCCAACCTCTAGGGATAAAGGGCTATCCCAGTGAGGAAAGGGGTTTATGTTTGATAACCGAAGAAGGAAAAATTGCAGAGCAGAATTTTGATTTAGTGTTACCAGTGGAATACTCTGACTTCTAAAAATTGATTGGAATAAAGGACTGGGCCGAAATATCCTGAGGACTCTTCCAAGTCTTTTGTCAACTCTTATAGCTCAGACTTGGAGCACGGGGGAGAGACAAGGATGTGATTGCATCTCTCGAGGTAGAGAGGAACATCATCAGTTAGCAGTGGAAAAACAGATAAGTTTCAATTACTGATAATTACTATTTGTTCATGTATTCTTAGGTTGTGAAATTATGTGGAAACGCATGTGATTCTATTTTACAAGAAAAGGATTAATTTAGAACAATTCAATTACTATTAAATACTAGACAGAGAACCATTAACACCAATCCTCAAGCGAGGTTTTGTGTAAATCGCTCCCTGTATCTATGATATTACACGGACATAAATGGTCCAATCATGTTAACTATGATACAGAAAACTGTAACAAAAAGAAAAAGAAACAAGAAAATATAATTATGCAAATATTATAACTATGTCTAAATGACTGTAAGTAGAAATGCGTTTTTTTTTACTTTGTGCAAGTTGTCCCCTTAAAATTCAGTTTAATGCTAGCCTTAGTATGAAGAAAGAATACTTTGCTGTGTAATGCTAAAACTGGAAAAAAACTAAATAATTAAGCTATAGAATCTCTTTCTGGATTTACAAAAAAATAATTACGACAGAAGTAAAAATTGCACCTGAAATAAATAAATACAAATCAGTTTTCCTTAACATAACAGGCTATAAGAAAAGTTTCTTATTGTCTACGGTATCTATTAAAATGTAGAAGGCTGTAAAATATTTATTTTATACTCTAGAGATTTTGAGATTAATATTTTCATGAATAGAATAAGAAATACTACACTGCTTTCTCGAAGGATTTCTAGTAGCACAAAAAGATGATAGTGAGGAAAAAACAAAGACTAGTATGGAAGGAATAACTGCATGAAAATCTAGATGCAAAATATAATTGAAAGACACTATAAGAGAACTTATTATTGGACTATAAAACCCTGTAGACACCAACAGTAATGTTTAACAAATAAAATTCCATCATATATATATATAGATAGATATATATATATATATATATATATATATATATATATATATATATATATATAGATAGATATAGGCTGGAATCTTACAACACGGAAGGAAAATAATACAGTCCAAACTGAAAGCTTGAATATGATAAGGGTACGTCTAGAGACTTGTCAGATACCGCACATTCATGTGTGCTTAAAAGATACATAAATAACATTTGTTTACAAAAAATACTGCTACAACTAGCTCAAACTTAAAATAATACTTAGGAACAGAGTTCCTTGAAATCCCAGTGTTTGAGAATACAAAATGTTAAACCAAATTTCGTTTAGTATCAGAAACTCTGAGGCCATTGAGTGCAAAGTACCTGTTGAAGTAGGATTAAGAGGTTAAATAATTTGAAGAGAAGTGCAATGGGATGTTTCTGCCGTAAACCCAAATTAAGAGTATACCTGTGACAGTGCATGTAAAAAGGGGTAAATGCCATAATGTAAACACCACAATAAATAAAAAAATATACTCTTTACAACATAAACTAGAAGATTACTTGTGTAAGATATCCCCTCGAAGTGGAAATCCATGTTACGGGGTAAAAACAACAATTTTGGTGAATATCACAGCTTCGTGGCAAATTATACCACATAAAATTAAAGTGTAAGGATTGGGGTTTACCAAGAAACAATCGATGGCATGTTCACCGTGAGAAGGTAGAGTGGGAAGGCAAAACTTGTGCGTCATGGCAACCTTCTAAGTGTAAAAAAAAACAGAATTGTAAAACTTAGAGAGAGAGGAAAAATGTGGGAAAAATTTGTAAATAATTCCTACAGGAATAACCCCGAAGTAAAAAATTCAACCTGCGAGTTTAAGTATATCCTTTCTCGAAGAAAAGATAAGAAAATCTATAACATATATTGTGGAGCTACTTACCAGTGAAGGGTTATGCATCAGAAGGGTTGATAACTATGGAAATGGACCTGCGAAACAAGTTGCAGAGACTCTAAGAGCTCGTTGAAGAAGCAGAAAGAGACATCACCGAATAACATAGACGGTTATAGCGAGGGGATCATAGATTAGTTCTGTAAACCCTAAGTTTGAACAACCATGGGATCTCAATACCTTGAGATCGACGGTGGGGAGAATGCACAATTGTCCATCCTTCAATCAATGCAAGTATCGGGAGTGGAGCTCCATTGGTAAAAGAAATATTCTCAAAAATCTAAACTTTAACCAAACCAAAGCTAATATGGTACTTAATCAATGCAGTAAATAAATAAAATTTTATTTTCACATACAGTTCCGAATAGTAAGAGAAGGCGAATATCAACTCGTACCATAAAGTAGATTTCTGTCAGATCAATTTCAATTAGTTGGCTAAATCATTTAAATTTCCACTTGTTGATAATTAAGAGTGGATCTTCAAGTTACCATGGTGGAGTTATTATCATAAACGCTATACATGTTAGAAAATCCATCATGGCGGTGTTGTGTAACATTATAATTTTAGTTATAAGAAAGGTTAAACGATGTAAGTTAAAAAAAAAAATATGTGAGTATTCTTGTATGTTACAAGTGGTACCAGAGCAACGTTCGCACAATGGGACCCTAAAGGGACAACTAATGATTAATTTTTGTGTACACTGATGCACAGAGTAAAGAAGTATATACAAGAGACATTATGTGAAGGGGTAAAACAAAAACACCATCATAAAACACGGGGGAACCCCAACCCTGACCAGAAATGAATCCGGAGATGTGGGTGCAGCTGAGTGTAGATCAACACCAGCAAACAAGTAGATTTCTCGAAGAACAAGAACACCAAACTAGCATTCTGTTAAATACGGTACAGAAACTACAAGAAGAAATGGTGAGGGTTCGAAGCGATAATGCATGTTTGATGCAAGAACAGTAGGGGATATTCAGAAGCCTCTCAGATAAAAAAATCAAGGAATAGAACAACCGAGTCCGGACATAGACATGGAAGAAGGAAATGAGTAGCAAGAAAGAAATCATAACACTGAAAAAGTGGAAAGAAGTCAGTGTCAACGAAGTAATAGAAATAAAAACTATAATGAGGTTGAGTCAAATAATTTGTTCGAGCAGAAAGAAGTTAAGAGACAGAAAGTAGAACTACAAGGAGAATTTTTAAAGATAAAACCACCTACATTTGATGGAGTAGAGGAGGAGGTGACTGAGGCATGGCTAATAAATATGAACAAGTATTTTCAATTTTACGAATATAGCAGCAACTTTAAAGCCAGATTGGCCATTTATCAGTTGAGGGAGAAGGCCACATTATGGTGGGAGGAGGTGAAAAATTTCAGCAGTATAGATGATGAGGACATAACTTGGGATTCATTCCAGCAGTATTTTAAAGATAAATACTTAACTCAACCCTTCTATGAAAAGGTAAAACATTTCCTGAGTATTTTTCCGAGTTATATGAAGGAACAAATTGAGTTTGTGAATCCAAAAACTATTGATGACACAATCTGGAAGGCAAGGATGTGTTACCAAGAAGCTAAATCAAAAGGAGAACAAGGTAAAAGATGGCAAAAAAATAAAGAACATAAGGGAAATTCTTCTTTCAAGAAAAATAGAACCATTGATTTCAAGAGTGCTGCCAGAAGCTCAGTTAGCAAATAGTTTGGAAGGAATCATCATAGAATAAATGGCCTACAAAAGGTAAACCCATGGAAGACTCTAGCAAACCAGAACAATTACAAAATCAGAAACCACCTTTACAGTGTTGGGGGTGTGGTGAGGCACACTACTACAGAAACTATCCGCAGCAAGGAAGAAGCGAGGAAGTTACTAACTTATAGGAGGCCTCAATAGTGGGAGATGTAGCTAGAAATGTACCCAGAATTAATGCAACCCTAGAAGATCGATAGGCAAACTACGAACCAACAATGATAGAATTAGAAGGTAAATTACTATCTCAACCTGTTTCTATTTTGGTAGAACCAAGTGCAAGTTTAAGCTACATAAGTCCCGAAGTAGTAGATATTTGTAAATTTCAGAGTCAGAAATTTAGAAAACAATGGCTAGTACAGTTAGCCACGGGGGCAAAGAGGAAAGTTTGCGCTAAAATTTCGAACTGTGCACTAGAAATTAGTGGACAACACCTAACTATAGGTCTGAATATATTACCTCTAGGTTCTTATGATGTGCTACTTGGTATGGACTGGTTGGAGAAGCACTGGACATTGGTAGACTGTAAAGAAAAAATTATATACTACAGAATGCAACATGGAACCCATAAAGAAATTGAAGGTATAAAGAAACCTCTGCAGCTGCGTTCAATCGCAACATCTCAAATGGGTAAGCACATGTGGAAAGGATGCCAGTTATACGCCATCCAAGTGGGCTTTATAAATTCCAAAGAAAATACTCCAATGATGGAGAACATTTCGATAGTGCAAGAGTTTATGGACGTACTTCCAAAGGAAATACCAGGCTTATCTCCTAGAAGGGAGATAGAGTTTATTATTGAATTCATACTTGGATCATCACCAATTTCAGGGACACCCTACTGAATGAGCGTACTAGAATTAACTGAATTAAATATGCAGTTACAAGAACTATTAGATAAAGGGTATATCTGACCAGGTGTATCCCCTTGGGGAGCACCAGTGTTGTTTGTGAAGAAGAAAGATGGAACCATGCGAATGTGCATTGATTATCTCCAGATTAACAAATTAACTGTAAAAAATAAATACCTTTTACCATGGATTGATGATCTGTTTGTTCAAGTGAAGGGAGCTACAATGTTTTCAATAATAGATCTAAGGTTGGGATACCATCAGATCAAGATAAAAGATGAAAACATAAATAAAACTTCTTTTCGTACCAGGTGCAAACATTACGAGTTTGTGGTGTTACCTTTTGGACTGAATAATGCACCAACAACATTTATGAGGCTAATTCATGGTATATTTCACCCCTTTCTGGATAATTTTGTGTTAATATTCGTTGATGACATTTTAGTTTATTCCAATAATGTGGAAGAACATAAAGAGCACTTATGGATAGTGCTGGAAATGCTATGAAAGCATCATCTATACGCTAATTTCAGCAAGTGTGATTCCTTCAAGGAAGAAATACAGTACCTTGGTCATGTTATCTTTGCTGAAGGTATTGCAGTTGACCCGGAGAAAATTAAAACGATTATGGAATGGAAAGTACCTCAGAACATGGTAGACATCTGATCCTTTATGGGTTTGGCCAATTATTATTGGCAATTTATTGAAGTTTTTTCAAAAATTTCTTTTCCAATTACTTCCTTACAAAGCAAGGGAAAAATATTTAGATGGACAAAGGAATGTTAAGACAGTTTTGAAAAGTTGAAACTGTTATTGAGTCAACTCTAGTATTAAGGGTAGTAGATCCTAATAAAGAGTTTGAAGTCTGCACAGATGCGTGTAAATAAGGATTTGGGGCAATTTTGTCACAAGAAGGTAAGGTTGTTGCATATGAATCATGGAAACTGAAAGAGCATGAGAAACGATTCTCAACTTATGATTTGGGGCTAACAGCAGTGGTGCATGCACTCCGAGTATGGAGGCACTACTGTTGTGGAGGTAAATCCCCTCTGCGGACAGAATCGATCCCTACTAGCCCAGACCGGGTCTAGCAACAATCGTTCACGCTATAGTGGAGGTTCCTAATTGCAAATAAACCAACTAGCGATGAAGGCTTACCTGGAATCCAACACTGTCGCTCGTAGAGAAAGTAGCGCTCCCATTCCTTAGCTCCGACAGATCGCAATCCTCATGATCTCCGTCATCGGACACCTGCACACGCCAGAAACAAAACAAATGCAAGCGTAAAATCCAGTATATGCAACTATATGTCAGTCAGAGAAGACATAACTCATGATCATCATCAAGAACGAGAGTGGAACCATAACCAATAGTCGCTTATCATTAATCAATCAAAATAAGAATACAACCATAGCTCTGACGCTGAATTATCCTTCGAAGGGTCGTCAGCAGAACGTGTCTCAATAAAGCCTGTTAGGGATGGGACAAGCCTCTCTCTCTGGATGCATCAACGATGATCTCCTTGCTTGGATTTTGCAGTAAGGGAATGGATCAAAGCTCTTGCAGCATTAGGCTCTTGGGAACTTGGAGACTAGCTTGCAAAGGGAATGAGCAAGCTTACAGATGGATGAAGGGGAGTTGGGATACCTATAATCATGGGATTGGTCCTATCCTCAAGGAGACTTCCATGAGAGGTGGCAAACCACTTCCTCTACATGGAGATCCGGAGCCAAACCTCCCAACTCAAATTAGATACGAGTTTTTGGATCAGTTAGGACGAAACTTCCACCATTTATTTTTAAAAAACACTCCTTAAAATGGCTGGCGCGAGTGAAAATCTAGGACAAAGCGCCAATTGGCGCACCCTCTTTGAAGGATTTCCCCCATTGGCGCGGGTACTGAACTAGCTGCCCGCACCAATGCAAAAAGGGGTGTTTTTAGGGTTTTTTACAAGGAGTTGTCTTCAGGGAAATGAAAGTACATGTTTAGGGGAATGCCATGAAAGTTTTTTCAAGTTATGTCACTGCTCACAGGTCACGGAATGAGCCCTCCAATTGTGCGGGATGGGGAATCATAGGACGCGTGACAAATTTCTATGTACGATGCCCATTTAGCATGAGGCCCGAGAGAGAGAGAGAGGGTGAAATGCTTTACGAGAACATGTCCAATCGAAAACACCGTCAGTTTTAAATACCGTTACAGAGAGAAGTACAACTAATATCTCAAATACATGATATACACTAGAGGCCAGCTATAGAAGGGGAACATGTAATAATCCATCCTATATGGACGTAGCCATCCAAAGGAATGAAGGACGAAATAGATTCAGTACCTGTATGGTCGTAGCCATCCAATCAGTGAGTCATGTAACTAATCATAAGAATCCACAAAATCGCAGCCTGGATTATAACAGACAAGAATCTAGGGTCTTGCGCTCCATCTCAACCCGAACAAAGTGCTCACATGAATAAGAGTCAAGTCAACATGCAAGCAAACACCTGTCCATTACCACCAATGATGAAAGTTGTTAACAGTATGCAGAGGTACCACCAATAATGAGAGAATGGTCCTCAAGGTACTATAGGTACAATCCACGCGTGTGAATCAATGAGCTAACGTTGAACACTGACAATCACTCGATCGGAGGCCAATGATGAAAACCTCACGTCAAACGCGAAGAACCTGCCATTGAGGCATGCAGGCTCCAAGGTACCAGAAGGGAGTCTCTAGATCAGCTTCCTGGATAATGAGCTGAAGTTGACAGGAAGTGATCTTGATTGAAGGTGGGCCATAGTGTTTCCCACATCATCGATGCGAGACAGAGGAACATAATGTCTTTTTGAATCAAGATCAGATGATAATTAGAGGAAGGTTGATACTTGTAGAGGTCAACTTGTCTTCAACATATAGGCAGCACAACAATGGATTTGGCAGTATTTGACATCAAAAGATCAGAGGTCACGATGACGAGGCAAAGAATAGATGAGAGGTCAAAAGGGATGACCCAAACCCACGAAGGCAAGTGAAAAACGAGATGAGATGTCCCCAACCCGACACGAATGCAAACAAGTGCCATGTTCAAGAGCGAAATACTGCCGAAACGACAATGATGTTGGTTCCATTTTCCCCGCCATTTCTGGCGAGTACCTCTTTATTTTTACACAAGATTGAAGAGGATACCATATGCTTGTCATATAAACACGTCCTTCGGACGAATCCATCCTAGTACATTTAACGAGCCCTAGGAAAGAGAAACTCAAATATCGTCATTATGACCGAATCTAATTTCACTTCCGTTTAACGAGTCTGACAAAGGAAGAACTCGATGTATTTTCATGTTTAGAGAGTTTTAAAAGACAGTGGAAAATTAAACTCCAAAGGTCCCTTTTCGTAAATAGTTCCTCAGATCCGAAAAGGGAGAAAACTATGTCTGAGGAAACCTCCTAGTCTCAATAGGCTAGGGTATTCCTTTTTCATAAATAATATATCCCAGCCCGAAAAAGGGGTAAACGTATACTGGGTAGATGTCGTTTCACAACCACTTTAACGATATCGAAATGACAAGGGACTCGGCAATATTTTCATGTTTAGAGAGTCAGAAAATAGCTGAAAGTTGACTCCTCCTGGAGGAACGAGTGGTATAAAAAGTAGCAACTAGTTCCGATAATGGTGGAACTGCTCAGAACAAGTAAAGGTTAAGAGGCTGGCTAACAAGACCACTCATTGCAGTGGTTCCTCAGGAATGGTTAAAAAAACCAAGTGAAGGCATATGATCGGCCAAGCAGATAGTGACGATGGAGTGAGAAAACCAAGGCTCATCTGGCAAAAATAGACTGATAAAATAGCAATCACAAGGGGTAAAATGGGAAAGGTTTCATTTTTACACAAGCTTGAAACAAAGATAAACTATGCTTAAAAAAGTAAGCATGCCCCCAGCATGGTGACTCAATCCGAGGTACATGCCCCCCAAGCTTCAATCCATATGAAAGGCAGATGGAGTGAAGGTTCAATTTATGAGATCTAAGAAAGACTTAACTGGGATTTTACGAGATCTGATCAAATATTTGAATTGAACAAGAACGTGTTTCATTATTTTAACGAGGTTGAAAAATTAAAATAACTATCCTCAATAAACCTTGTTTCATGGTTTAAGGAGCTTGGCACAAGACAAGGAACTATATTCTGACGACCTTGTTTCATTTTTTAAGGAGCTTGACACAAGACAAAGAACTTTGCTCCGATGAGCTTGTTTCATTTTTTAAAGAGCTTGACACAAGAAAACGAACTGTGATCTGACAGACTTCATCATAATGAACAAGAAGTCATTGGTTCCAAGATTTTCCCATCCGATCGAAGGAAAACGTCTCGGAAATCAGGACCCTATGCCCCCAGCACACTATGTATGACATCATCATCACTAAGTACAAGCATAGGGTAGGTAGCCACATATTTGACCCGCAGGGGGCAAGACACAGTCAGTGGACAGCCAGAAGGGCTGGAGGCGGCCACCGCTTACATCGGGGGACCAAAGAACAACAGCTAATCAATGGTCACGATCTGTCCTTCATGTGGAAAACAGACCACACGAAAAAGGGAGGAGACAAGTTCTCCCATGGCATAGGTGTAATCGTGCCCCAAAAGCAGATTGAAATCCAAGAGGCCTGGAACAACCATCACGTCCATATGGACGGTTTTACCTCCCAAAGTAACAGGTAACTTTGAAAGGATCCCTAACGGTTGACTATTTCTTCTGTTAAATGCCAACAGATTCTGCGTAACAGGTGCAAGAGGTGGTGAACCGAACACTTGCCAAGTATTTGAGGATAAAATACTAACAGATGCGCCTTCGTCTATAATGGTGCTGGGTACGACTAGACCAAAATTATGTATTGTGATCTCGAAAGGCACATAAGACGGAAGATGGTATCCTGCAAATTGATTCCAATCAAAGGAAGCAACCAAACTACTTGGAGGGGCTACCATCGAACCAAGAAGGTCTTCCCCTGGTGTTATGGAAGAAGAAGGAGCATCCTCCATGACTTCCATCTCGAAGGTGGTGTACCGTAGACGGGGCCAGCTCAACCGATCCCATGACCAATGGTTGGTCGGGGATGGATTCCTGAATTTGAATTTTCGAGGGAGCGGGATCGACCAAAGATGACTCTTGACCAATCATAGGATCGGCTGGTGGAGGACTCAAAGACAACTTCTTATAACCAACCGGGAGGCATGGTGTAGAAATAACTGAGTTGTCCATAACTCGCTTGGCTTCATCCATATACGGACAAAGGTGAATGGCATGGTGCCCTTCACACAACTTACAGGGATTGGTAATCTTACCCTGCTTCTTAGGAGTTTTACCAACACTAGCTGAAGACGTGCCCCCAACCTGACTTGGAAATCCAAGGCACCACGGACTGTTGACCATACTGAATCTTGGGAATGCTAGCCTGCCAAGAAGATGGTTTCCGTGCACAACATGGCAAGGAACTTGACTTTCTGAGGGTTGGAAGGTTTATCACGAGAGGCAAGTCAAAGCGTAGCTATACATTTAGCCTCTCGCTTATCGGACTTCTTCTTCTTTGTCTTCTTCTTCTTCTTAGCCACCTGGTTACTCGAATCCAGGCTTTCACCAGGCGAAGTAGAAGATGAGGACGCAGAAACAGGCGAAGAAGGGGAGAGGTCCACCTTGGAATCAACATGATGTTGTTCTGTCGGAGGAACTGACTGAACAGTAACGGAGTTATTCGGGACAACAGAGGTTGAGAACAACCAAACAGGCAACCCAACAGTTAACCCGGGAAGGGACAACGTCGCCATGTAAGGAGCACCAACATTTCCAAAAGGAGGAAAATGACCAGGATTCCCATCGGAGGGGATTCCTTGGTTGGTGAACTTTGGAAAATTTTCCATCGTAAACGATCCAAAACAACACCCTAAGGAAACTAACTTTAACCAGGAATATTTCGTGGGTAGTTAATTTTTAAAACATTGAAACAAAACTCTACCATTTCATATTTTAAGAGTCAAGAAACAGGAAAAAGGTGACTCTATCACTTTCAGATTGGAAACAAGCATGAAATGACAAGCGCTTGATGACCTTTTCAAATTTAATGAGTCAAAAAATATCAAAATGACTACTCAGGAATTCTAGGCAAAGGGTGTACCAAATAACCGTGAACTCCAATATACACCTTGGTTTCAAAATGAAGGAGAAATCAACCAAGGACTTAACGTACGTGCAGGAAATCTCCCCGAATGTTGTGTCCGGTGTATTACGAGTATAGGGCGGCAGACTCGGCTTCCTATGGATAAAGGATGGAAACCTAGTGGGGTCTCCCTTTATATACTCGACGATACGGGGTAATAAACATACCATAATAGTGTCATTTTAAAGCCAAGAGGAGCGATCCACAGCTACTAGGTTTAAAGAAGTCGAAACACGTCTCTAGCCTAGACCACTAAAAATGTTACAAGCAGTGCTCAATGCCTGGAGGTAAACTCAATAAATTTAATGTTTATCTTCTGACCATGCTTTAGTTTTCGTGCCCCAGCGAGCAGGATGTCCTCTGCACTCCTGGTATGTGTAGCTTCTTCATATGAGAAAAGAACCAACTGGCTTTCTGAATGCTATCTGTAAAGGAAGCTTCAAACAATGATGCAACAAAAATCAATACTGAAAACGAAACTTTTTCCAAACTAGATGACTTTCACTATCCAAAAGTAGTCTAAAACATTCAACGATGCGAATTGTGCAATGTAATCTATGCAAAAACCTCTTTTTAAAAATGGCTATAATTGTGGTAATCTATTCAATAATTTTCCTTTTTCTTTTCAATGATATGAATGTAAATTCAAAGGCATTTTTCGATGAAATGAGAATCTACTTAATGCATGCTTTTAATGAAAGAGAATGCACTCAATGCGATTTTTAGCTTTCAATCATTAAACAATGTAATCTAAGTTTAATGATAAATCTCAAAAAATACTCTTCAATGCAACGTGATCTAATTCATTTTAACGAAAAGCAAACTATGAGACGAAAACTAAAAAAACGCAAATCTCCTTAATGAAGGATGAATGCAAAAGAGATGTAAACAAACACTAAGAATGCAATCGTTGTTTAAACACTTTGTAACGAAATCCCCCAAAAGGCGACAAAACATATGAGGTCAAACACAAAGAGGACTTCCAAAGCAAGAGATCAAAACAAGGCATTCATTCCCTTTTACATCAAAAAATCATGGAAAGAATACATTCCAACCAATGAGCAATGTAATCTATGCTCATACAGTGAAAAGACCGGAAGGGAAAGACACACTGGTGAAGGATTTAGGGAAAAAGTCTCAATTTTCATACATCCTGAAATTGGCTCGACTTTGTCACCGATAACTAGCGCTAACCGGCGCGGGACTTGCTCACCGGGACAACTAGCGCCAGCGGTCGAACACATGGGTTAACTGAAAACAAAAGCAACGCTGAAAATGAAAAAACAAAGAATTTTTCTCACCCAAGACCACTCATCACTTGCCAGATCAAAACAACGAAGGGGCAAAGTACTGACCAAAAGAAACTTCCGAACAAGGGTAAACCCTAGCACCTATAGGAGATGGCGCGACTGTCTGGCTGTAATCCATGCCAAACAGGGAATGGCGCGAGTGATGAACTGGAAAACTGCGCCAACTGGCACGACTGTTAGGGCTAAACTCGCGCCAATCAAGCCAACTATAAAAAGGTGAAAATTCAGAAAAGTAGAGGTCAGATTTGATCCTCTCGGGCTGAACCAAAATCCAAACACTCAGAAAAGAGCCAGCCAAAAGAGCCAATCAAGCAAGCAGAATCGAGAAACAACCGAAAAGACAAGACAATACTCCAAGTGTTCAGTTCATAAACTAAACCGGAGATTGACTGAAGCAGCTTTGATCTATTTCGCTAATGTAGAGCAATAGTGTTTCGAAGGCTATCTGGCTAACTTCAGGCTCCGTCTATAGCTTACAAAGCAGAACAAAAACAAGCTAGACAATCCCCAGCAGAGTCGCCAATTTGTGGTGGAGGTAAATCCCCTCTGCGGACAGAGGCGATCCTTACTAGCCCAAACCGGGTCTAGCAACAATCGTTCACGCTATAGTGCAGGTTCCTAATTGCAAATAAACCAACTAGCGATGAAGGCTTACCCGGAATCCAACGCTGTCTCTTGTAGGGAAAGTAGCGCTCCCATTCCTTAGCTTCGGCAGATCACAATCCTCACGATCTCCGTGATCGGACACCTGCACACGCAAGAAACAAAACAAACACAAGAATAAAATCTAGTACGTACAACTATATGTCAGTTAGAGAAGACATAACTCATGATCATCATCAAGAACAAGAGTGGAACCATAACCAATAGTCGCCAATACAATCAATTAAAAGAAGAATACAACCAGCTCTAGGGTCGACTCCTCTTTGAAGGGGTTGGTTTAATGTTTCTCGATAAAGCCTGTCAGGGATGGGACAAGCCTCTCTCTTTGGATGCATCGACGATGATCTCCTTGCTTGGATTTGGCCTTAAGGGAATGGATCAAAGCTCTTGCAGCATTAGGCTCTTGGGAACTTAGAGACTAGCTTGCAAAGGGAATGAGCAAGCTTTTATAGATGGAGGAAGGGGAGTTGGGATCTCTATAATCATGGGATTGGCCCTATCTTCAAGGAAACTTCCATAAGAGGTGGCAAACCACTTCCTTTACATGGAGATCCGGAGCCAAACCTCCCAACTCAAATTAGATACCAGTTTCTGGATCAGTTAGGACGAAACTTCCGCCATTTATTTTTAAAAAACACTCCTTAAAATGGATGGCGCGAGTGTGACTCTGGGACAGAGCGCCAATTGGCACGCCCTGTTTGAAGGATTTCCCCCATTGGCGCATGTAATGAACTGGCTACCCGTGCCAATGCAAAAAAGGGTGTTTTTATGGTTTTTCACAAGGAGTTGTCTTTAGGGCAATGAAAGTACATGTTTAGGGGAATGCCATGAAAATTTTTTCAAGTTATGTCACTACTCACAAGTCACAGAATGAGCCCTCCAATTGTGCGGTATGGGGAATTGCAGGGACGGTGCCAAATTGTTGTGTAACAACTACTTTCCTAGAAAAAGGTTTGTAATTAAAACTGATCATAGAATTTTAATCAGTTATTTTAAGCAAGCTAACCTCAATTATCGCCAGGCAAGGTGGAATTTTTTCTTGAGCGAGTTTGACATTGATATGCAGCATGTGAAGGGTAAGGAGAATAGAGTAGTTGATGCGTTAAGTATAAAATTGCATGGTGTCTATGAGTTTTACTATAATTAGGTTGAGTGAATATTTTTGGAGCAAATAAAATCAGAAGCTTAAAAAGATCCTGAATACCAGTTTATGTGGCAGCAAGCAAAGGAGTTTAGAAAACAAGGAGAATCTACTGATTACGAAATTAATAAAGATGGGTTGCCAAATTTCAAAAAGAGGATTTTGTTCCAAACAGAATGAAGTTGAAGGAACTAATTCTAAATGAGCATCATCAAAGTAACTACTCTAGACATCCTGGGTATCAGAAGATGCTAACATCGATTAGGAAGAACTACTTCTGGCCACGTATGAGAAGAGATATTGCATAATATCTAAACAAGTGTTTAGAGTGCCATCAAGTGAAAGTAGAACACTGGCACCGAGCCGAGTTAATGTAACCTATACCAGTACCCAAGTGGAAGTGGGAGGTGATATTTTTAGACTTCATCACTGGTTTACCAAGGTCAAAGAAGCATAATGATTCTATAATGGTAGTGGTTGATCAATTAAGAAAATCAACATATTTTATACTAGTGCAGTCCACCTATAAGACAGTGCAAATAGCAGATATATTTTTGCGTGAGATCTTTAGACTGCATGACATCCCAAAGACTGTGAAATTTACTGAGTGGGATGTGAAATTTACTTCAAGCTTCTGGAAAACATTATTTACAGGATTGGGAACTTAAATTAATTTAGCACCACCTACCATCCGCAGACGGACAGACAAACGGAGCGAGTAAATCACATCTTAGAGGATATGTTACGTATGTATGTAATGCAACAACCAACTAGGTGGGAACAATATTTGGACCTAGTGGAGTTTGCATACAATAATGGATATCATGACTCTCTTAAGATGAGTCTGTTTGAAGCCTTATATGGGCGACAATGTAGAACTCCTATTAACTAGAGTAGTCCATAAACCAATCTAATGCTTGGACAAGAAATGCTAGCTGAAATGGAGTTAGAAGTAAGGAAGATCCAATAGAATTTGAAGGCAGCTTAGGATAGATAGAAAGTATATGCATATAAAAAAAGGACTTATCGTGATTTTGAGGTGGGAGACCATGTATTTGTAAGAATCAAACCAAATAAAAGCACTCCAAGGTGGGATTCTTGCGCCAAGTTGGCACCTAGGTTTTGTGGCCCTTCCCAAATATTCAAAAGGGTAGGACTCGTGGCTTACCAATAGGCACTGCCCGGTCATATCCGTGTACACAACATATTTCATGTATCGTTATTGAAATAATACATTCATGATACAAAGCACATAATCCACTAGCAGAATATTCAGGTAAGATATGGATACAAGACTTGATTGGAAATGTTGGGCTTTTTGAGAAAAAATAACTCAAATATTGTTGTTTGCAGGTCAAACTAGACGGTGAGTTTCTGGTCGAGCCTCAATGTATAATCGATCAGAGAGAAATAATGCTCCAGAATCAAGCCAACACTCAGGTTAAGGTGCAATGGAAGCACTTTGGCCACCGTGAAGGTACCTGGGAGGGTGAAGGATTTGTTCGGGAAGCATAGAAAGAACTATTTGTCGGAGTACAATGAGAACACTAAGGACGGTGTTCACTTCTAGGGGGGAAGTTGTAACAACTATTTTAACATTAACTGAAGATTAAGTATATTGTTAAGACATTAAGACATTTATTAATATTTATATTGAAAATAGTACATTATGAACATAAATTAAATTGTGATTTAATAAAATTAAATATGGAAGTGAATTCCATAAAATAAAAATAGAATGATGGTAAAAGTAATTCAAAAACTGAGAGTTAGTTGAACAGAATCAGTTCAAAAAGTTACCCAACCTCTAGGGATAAAGGGCTATACTAGTGAGGAAAGGGGGTTCTGTTTGGTAACTGAAGAAGGAAAAATTATAGAGAATAATTCCCGATCTAGTGTAACCAATGGAATACTCTGACTTCTGAAAATTGATTGGAATAGAGGATTGGACCAGAATGTCCCGAGGACTCTTCCAGGACTTCTGTAAACTCCTATAGCTCAGACTTAGAGCACGGGGGAGAAACGAGGATGTGATTTCCTCTCTTGAGATAGGGAGAAACATCATCAGTCAGAAATGTAAAAATAGATAAGTTTCGATTACTGATAATTATTAGTTTTTCATGTATTCTCAGGTTGTGAAATTATGTGGAAACGTATGTGATTCTATTTTACAAGAAAAGGATTAATTTAGAATAATTCAATTACTATTAACTACTAGACAGAGAACGGTTAACACCAATCCTCGAGTAAGGTTCTATGTAAATCGTTCCCTGTATCTGTGATATTACACGGACAGAAATGGTCCAATCATTTTAGCTATGATACAGAAAACTATAACAAAAAAAAAGAAACAAGAAAATATAATTATGTGAAGATTATAACTATGTCTAAATGATTGTAAGTAGAAATGCATTTTCTTTAACTTTGTGCAAGCTGCCACCATAAAAACAAGATAAATGTTAGCCTTAGTATGAAGAAAGAATACTTTGTTGTGTAATGCTAAAACTGGAAAAAAACTAAATAATTAAGCTATAGAATCTCTTTTTTTTATTTACAAAAAAAGAATTAGGACAGTCATAAAAATAGCCAGAGCTTGAAATAAATAAATACAAATTGGTTCTCCTTAACATAACAGGCTAGAAGCAAAGTTGCTTATTATCTACGGCATCTATTCAAAAGTAGAAGATTGTAAAATATTTATTTTGTACCCTACAGATTTTGAGAGTAATATTTTCATGAATAGAATAATAAATACTACACTGCTTGCTGGAAGGATTTCCAGTAGCCCAAAAAGATAATAGCGAGGGAAAAACAAAGATTAGTATGGAAGGAATAACTGCATGAAAATCTAGATGCAAAATATAACTAAAAGACACTATAAGAGAGCTTATTATTCGAATGTAAAAACATGTAGACACCAGAAGTAATGTTTAACAAATAAAATTCCATCATGTATATATATATATATATATATTTTGTCTAGAATCTTAGAGCGCAGAAGGAAAACAATACAGTCCAAACTGAAAGCTTGCAATATGATAAGGGTACGTCTAGAGACTTGTTAGATACCGCACATGTATGCATGCTCAAAAGATACATAAATAACATTTTTTTACACACAATACTAATATGTATAGCTCAAACTTAAAATAATACTGAGGAACAAAGTTTCTTAAAATCCCAGTATCCGAGAATACAAAATTTTAAGCCAAATTCTGTTTAGTATTAGAAACTCTGAGGTCGTTGAGTGTAGAGTACCAATGGAAGCAGGATTAAGCAGTTAAAGAATTTTCAAAGAGAAGTGTAATGGGAAGTTTTCGCCATAAACCCAAATATGGAGTATACTTGTGACAGTGCATGTAAAAAGGGGTAAACGGCATAATGTAAACACCCAAGAAAGGAAACAATAAATAAAAATATATATTCTTTACAATGGAAACTAGAATATTACCTGTGTAAGATATCCCCTCGAAGCTGAAATCCATGCTACTGTGTAAAAACAACAAGTTTGGTGAATATCACAGCTTCCAGGCAAATAATACCACATAAAATCAAAGTTCAAGGATTAGGGTTTATTGAGAACCCACCAACGACCTGTTCGCCATGAGAAGCCAGAGTGGGAAGGAAGAACTTGTGCGTCATGGAAACTTTGTAATTGTAAACAAAAAAAGATTTGTAAAACTTAGAGACATAGGAAAAATGCGTAAAGAATTCCTACACTAAGAACCCCGAAGTAAAAACTTCAACCTGCGAGTTTAAGTATATCCTTTCTCGCGGAAAAGATAAAAAAAGCTATAGCAGATACTGTGAAGCTACTTACCGGTGAAGGGTTATGCATCGGAAGGGATGACAACTCTGGAAATGGATCTACTAAATAAGTTGCAGAGACTCTGAGAGCTCCCCGAAGAAGCATGAAGAGACATCGCTAAATGACTCGGACAACTGCGGTGAGGGGGTCATAGATTAGTTCCAAAAACCCTAAGTTCGAACTGCCATGGGATCTCAATACCTTGAAATCAATGGTGGGGAGAAGGCACAACTATCCATCCTTCAATCAATGCAAGTATCATGAGTGGAGCTCCATTGGTAAAAAAAATATTCACAAAAATATAAACTTTAACCAAACCAAAGCTAATACGGTCTTTATCAATGAAGTCAATAAATAAAATATTATTGTTACATACGGTTCCACAGAGTAAGAGAGAGCGGATATCAACTCGTACCATAAAGTACATTTCTGTGAGATCAACTTCAATTGTTTGGATAAACCATTTAAATTGCCAGTTGTTGATCATTAAAAGTGGATCGTCAAGTTACCATGGTGGAGTTATTATCATAAATGTTATACATGTTAGAAAATCCATCGTGGCAGTGTTAAGTAATATTATAATTTTAGTTATAAGAAAGGTTAAGCCACGTAAGTTAATTTTTTTTTATGTGAGTATGCTTGTATGTTATACAAAATATGTATTTTGATAGGGTAAATAAATAAGGGTTCGGTCTTTACTTTTCTAGCCTGCTTTGCGTTCCCAAAAGTGTTGGTATGGGTTCTAAGTTAAAACTAATGAAGCCATGACCAATATATTCCAATTTAGGGTACCAATCTCACAGCAGCCAGTGATGAATCACTGGTTTGCTTGAAATTATGAAAACAGACAATCTAGCAGAAGGCTTTAAATTTTCCTATAATACTGTAAGTGGGTCCCACATGTACACTATACCAATCGAATAACTGGGTCCTACGTCATTTGGAATAAATGGGTCCAACTTTAACACAGTGAAGTTGACGCAATGATTAGACAAGCAAAGCCAGGCATGGTACAACGCCGATGCATGGCTCGAACATATTTAAGAAAAGATTACGTCGGTGCAGGACTGGAATATATCTAAAAAGTTGGTGAAACTTAAGTAAAATTATGACAGGATGGTATAATGCTGATGCACAAATGGAATAAACTAATTTTGCTGAGATAATTAGAGGAATGGTCCCGAACATTTTTAATCAAATTCAATTTTCTCAAATAATAAAGAAGTGAATATAATATATATAATAAAAAAATATAAATTCAATTATAAAATTATTAAAATTATAATTTAAAACAAAAAGTTTTTCCATCTTATAATCACCATTTTTACACCATGATATTGGAAATTTATAGTGATTTTTAAATCTCTTTCGTTAATGATATATACCATCATATCATTTACATGGATCAAGTAATTAGTTTTCAAGAGATATGCTACACAAATAGTCTTTTTACTTACATCATATTATATATATAAGATTTTATCACTAAACAAATTTCAGTTTGAATAAATTCTAAGGTATAACCAATCTCTTTTGTTTATATCTTTATAGATAATTGAAATTCCATATAAATTATTAATTTTCAATATCACTTTTGAAGACTAAGATTTTTTAGATTTAATCTAAAGTATACCCTTTTTTGGTTCATATACATATAAATAATTCAAATTCCATAAAAATTATCATTTTCCAATACCAATTTTGAAGACTCGGATTTTTTTAAGTTTTGAAAATATATTTTAAAAAATGTATCTAGATTGCTTTTGCTTCTCACTTGAATAAGCATTTAAATACTGAGAAACTGAATAATGGCTTATTAGATATTATATGCTATTTTATTTGATAAATTTATTAATATTTTTATATTTAAGAAATGATATTAACTATAATATAATTTAATTATCAATTATACTAATATATTTTAATTATCCTT
This sequence comes from Pinus albicaulis, assembly GCA_034641835.2. Classification (NCBI taxonomy): domain Eukaryota; kingdom Viridiplantae; phylum Streptophyta; class Pinopsida; order Pinales; family Pinaceae; genus Pinus; species Pinus albicaulis. Next base: position 109,030 of record JAXQQM020085488.1, read on the forward strand.
TATATTAATTTACTTATTAATGATATTAATATATTTTAATTATCAATTATATTAATATTTTAATAAATTAATTGTAATAAGTTTAAATCAATTTAAATTTAACATAAATAAATCGATATTATTAAATAATTTGATATTATTAAAACCCAAATATATATATATATATTTTAATTATTTAATTTCATATTATATTGAAAAAAAAATATTTTACGCTCTTATTTTTTAATATAAATAATCATTATTATTTTATTATAAAATAAATTTATAATATTTGATGCAGCAAGGCTGTAAATTTCCACATTACGTGTGGACTTCTATTTTGTGGGCCCACAGAAATCGATGACCAATCATGGTGGATCGCAACTTCGTAACTTTGCAAACTTATCTCCTCGCAACTTCGCATCTTCGATAATTTTCAATTCCTGTGATCGCCGCTATACCTTATCACATTCGATGTGTGATAGTTATCTCATCACATTGCCACCTCCCATCCTTATCGCATCGCAACTTAAACCACTTGTCTTGCGATGTCTTAACATGTAAAGATAGAAATCGTTGATGTGCGATATTCCACTGGGGTTGTGATTTTATCTCCACTGTTGATCTATGCTAGATCTAATGGTCCATGTTGTAACTTCACTTATCCCGCATCCAGACAACCCTTCTTCGGATGCGATGTGTGATGGCCGATGCGCGAACTTCAAAGCTTGGCTCGAGTCTACAAATTTCGATTTATATATCATTTTGCATAAACCTATAACATGGAAACCCCACTGTGTGTGATACGATATCCATACTTCAACAGAGAAATTTAAAAAAGAAGAAGATAGTTTAACACATATAGAAGAATTAAAATAAAAGAACACTTGGAATTAACAGTAGTGAAAATGTACAGAGTCTGGCCCTTGATGGTTGGATTATTACGTTTCTTATCTTCTTCGTCCACTCCTTTGTCACATCTTTCTCACACCTCTCTCACACCTATTCCCCCCTCACTCTCTCCTATTCACACTTACATATACTCGAAAGCGGTTTTATAGCCTTTTATTAGCTCCCCCCAAGCCATTCTAACAACCTAATCCTATTTTAAAACTAACACACTCAATATTCAGATTATATTCTAACCCTCTATTAAATATGTATAAAAAAACACATAAAAAACAATCTTTAAGAATTCCAACCCTCTTTTGAAAATAATGATTGACTTGTCTGGTTAGAAAATGTAATCTCGGTTGATGCTCCTACATCAGACACTTGGGGAAGAAAAGATTGATTTGTCAATGTTTCAGGATCCATATTAAACTCTTGTAACTATGCTACTGTCACCCAACTGGCATCTTCTACTGGTTGTCCCTTCCATTTGACTAGATACTGGTAATAAGTCTGTCCTTTGGTCTTCTTTGTTGCTATTTTCTCAAAAATGGCTCCCACTTATTTCTTTGTTGTCTTTGGCATCTTGTCCTTCCAATTCAAAGTCTGGTCCTATTCTTCTGTAGGTTATTTTTGTAGTTCTTCCTTTGTTCCCTTGTATGGGTACAAATCTGCAACATAAAAGATGGGTGATATCCCAACTCCTGCTGGTAACTCAATCTCGTATGCATTTGAGGAAAATTTCCTCAAAATTCTACATGGCCCTATCTTTTTCATTTTCAATTTGTTATAGGTCCCGACTGGAAACCTTTCCTTTCTTAGATAAACCATGACTAAATCATCTACTCGAAACTCCCTTTCAGTCCTCTTCATATCAGCCCTTTTCTTATACTTTTGGGTGTTTTTCTGTAATCTCTGCTTAACATCTTCTTGCAACTTCTGTATCTGTTGTGCAAATTATTCAGCCTTTGCACTCCTTATCTCTTGTTTTCCCAAATCTTCAAGTTCATACACACCTCTTGGATGCATCCCAAAAACAATCTGAAACACAATCATCCTGGTAATCCAGTTAAGAGTATCATTATAGTAAAATTTAGCTTGAGCAAGTTCTAAGTCCCATTGCTTTGGATTTTTGTAAACAAAACTACTTAATATGTTTCCCAAACTCTTGTTCACCACTTCAGTTGGCTCATCCGTCTAAGGATGATAAGCTGAAGTGAAACTAAGGTTTGTACCTAGCTTCATCCATAGATTCCTCCAGAAGTGGCCTACTAACTTTGTATCTCTGTCTAAAACAATAGTCATAGGCAGTCCATGTAATATTATAACTTTAGAGAGAAACAAATTAGGAATGTAAGTTGCATCACTAGTTTTCTTACAAGCAGTAAAATGAGCCATTTTAGGAAACTTATCTACGACAACATAGGTAGAATCATGTCCTCTTTGAGTCTTTGGCAAACCTGAAAAATCCATGGTGACAGCATCCCAAGGTATATTGGGATTGGCAATGGCTAATATAACCCATCATTTTGGCTTCTTCCTTTGGCATGTTGACAAATCCTGCACTTCTCAACAAAATTTTTGATATCAGCTTGCATTTTTTGAAAATAATAAAAATAAATTACTTGAGAAAATGTTTTATAGTGTAAAAAACGCTCGAACAGTCCTACACTGTGCGTTTTTTAAATCAGATTTTCCCTCATGGAGCATTTATGAATACACAATTTATTTTTCTTAAACAACGATCCCCCTTGAATCAGGTAGTCCAACCACTGGCTTCTATTATGAATCACAGGATTTAAAACAAGTGCATATATTTCTTTAAAATATGTGTCTTCCTTATACATATCAATCATCTCTTCAAACCCCAAAATGACAATCTTCAATTCCTGTAGAACCATATTTACTATGCTCAAAGCATCAACAAATTTGTTTGAATTACCACTTGTGTGTTTTATTACAAAGGTAAAACTCTGCAAAAAATTCACCCGCTTAGCATTATTTTGGTTCAACATCGGCTGATTATTTATGAACTACAGTGCATGGTTATAAGAATAAAACAAAAATTCTTTGGGCAACAAGTAATGCCTCCATTTCTTAAGATCCTGCAAAATAGCATAGAACTCCTTATCATAGGATGAATAATTCCTCTTGGCCTCATTTAAATTTTCACTAAAATAAGCTTTCGGTCTTTGCTCTTCACTCAAGAAAACTCTAATTTCTATCCCACTAGCATCAATCTCAACTTGGAATATTTTATCAAAATTTGGAAGGGCCAAAGCAGGTCATTCAATGACCTTCTTTTTAACAACTTGAAGTTCTGATCTGCTTCTTCTGTCCACTTAAATATTTTGTTTCTCTCCTTTATTGTTTAAATTATTAGTGTATAGATCTGACTAAAACCTCTTATAAACTTTCTGTAAAACCTTGCAAGACCATGAAAACTCCTTACCTCAAATACACTTCTCGGAGTTGGCCAATCTAGTATTACTTAGATATTTTCTGAGTCCATCTTCAAGCATTCTTCTAAGATTATAAATCCCAAGTAAATGAGCTCCTTCTTCATAAAACTAAACTTCTTCAAATTTATAAGAAGCTTCTTCTTTTGCAAAGTATTTAACACCAGCTTGACCTGCCCCAAATTCTCTTCCTTACTCTGACTGAAAATCAAAATTTCATCAAGATAGACTATCACATATTTTCCTTCATATTATTTCAAGACCTCATTCATTAGTCTCATAAATGTAATTGGTGCATTAGTGAGCCAAAAAGGCATCACTAACCACTGATACAAACTATTGTTGGTCTTAAATGTAGTCTTCCATTCATCTCCCTCTCTAATCCTTATTTGATGGTATCCACTCTACATATCTATTTTAATAAAATACTTTCACCCACTTAAAAAATCCATCAAATCATCTATGCGTGGCAATGGAAAACTATACCTGATAGTTATCTTGTTTATGGCTATGGAGTCAGTACACATGCACCACTCACCTCCTTTCTTTGGACTAAGCACGACTGGTACTGCACATGGGCTAAGACTTTCTTTGATCAGTCCTTCATCTATCAACTACTCTACATGTCTTCCAACTTATTCATTCTCCCGATGGGTCATTCAATATGATGTTCTTTTTGGTAAACTTGCAGTAGGTATTAAATCTGTGTGACGAATCATACTTCTGATTGGTGGAAATTTTCTTGGTAATTCATCAAAAATTATGTAAGCATAATCATCTAACAAATTTTTTATTTCCATAGGAAGGTTGTCTAAATTAGTAGAAGTCAGAATTACCTTGGGTTTACCCATGACAAAAAAAATCATTTCTTTCTCCTTCTTGACTTCTTGCAGCAATTCCTTTCCACCAATCACCATAACTTTATTCTCATATGCTCCTTTGTCTGCTTCATCCTTCAAAGGTAGCAATGTGTGCTTCTTTTCATCCTTCTTTATGGTATAGGTATCTTCCTGCCACCATGAATGGATTTTCTGTCAAATATCCAAGGCCTTCCCATCCATACATGGCACACATCCATTGGCATCACATAACATAATATGACATCCTTATATGTATTGATCTGTATCTCTACTTTGCACTGTCATATCACTAAAATGTGATATCCCTTCTGTAGCCATGGAACTTTGTAGGGAGTAGGTTGTACCATATTAATCAACCCCAATTTCTCAACCATCTTTGTGGAAACAAGATTTTCAGTGCTTTGACTGTCAATCACAACTTTGCAATATTTTTCTTTTTATTTGCACACAGTCTAGAATAAGATATTCCTTTGCGCTCATTCCTTTGCTTCCTTCTCTGCCTTAAGAAAAACTCTTTTTTGCAATGAATGCTCTCCTGCCTCAGGTGGATCTTCTTTTCCCATGACTTGAGGATTTTATTCCTTTGTATCAATTACATTCACATTCCGCAAATTTGCTGGTTTATTATGAGGACAATCCCATGATCTGTGTCCCCATTCTCCACATGCTTAACACCGAATTTCTCTTCCTTGGCCTCTATATTTGGGTGCTAATCTCCCTCTACCAAAGTCATCTCTTGGCAGCGATCTACTACTCAAACCTTCTGCTTCATTCAAATAGTTTTGAAATCTTGATCTGAAAGTTCATCTTCTTGTTGCTGGAATTTTACCTGTATTCTTTTGACTTTGTTTTCTCAACATTTTCTCCTCTACCTTCAAATTTGATTTGTAGGCATCCTCAATTGTATTTAGACTCAAGAAAATGATTTCCTCCTATATGTCATACCTTAAACCATTGATGTATCTAGCTACTTCATCCATATCTTCTTCAACATGTCCTACTCTAATTCTAAACTTGTAAAAATCCTCTGCATACTCCTTGATAGTCATTCCTTTCTGCCTCAAATTCTGCAAAAATTTGAAAATATTCAATTGAAAGTATTTTGGCATAAAATTATTCTTTAATTTACTTACCATTTTATCTCATTTCTTGACCTCAGGCTTTCCCTTTCTCTCCCTAGATGTTTGTAGTTGATCCCACTATATAAATTCATGGCTCTTCAACTTGGCAGCTACAAAAGTTACATTCTTCTTATATTTGACCTCTTCCAAGTTGAAGTACTTATCCAAAAAACTGATCCAATCCATCAACTGATCTAATATAAGGTTCCCCCCATATGAAGGAATTTCAACTCTTGGTTTTCCACTAACCTTTTCTAATACCTTGAATAATTTAGTTTTCTCGCTTTCTTCCTCTTCTTCTTCCTTATAAGATTCCTCTGCAGTACTAACATCTCCTTCATTAGGTGCTCTCCTATGAGAAGTCTCCATTGTCTCCTTATTTGTACCAAGGTGTCGAATCTCTTCTAGAAAAACTACATACGCTACGAGTCATCCCCGACCTATGCCAACTCCTCTTCGGGGTGGCATATTTTCCACAATCCTTGAGAACAGAGCTTAGTTTCTGCTCTGATAGAAAATGATGCAGCAAGGCTGAAAATTTCCACAACGCGCGCAGACCAGTAGTTTATGGGCCCACATAAATCGGTGACCAATCACGATGGATCGCAACTTCACAACCTTGAAAACTTTTGTCCTCGTAGCTTCGCAACTTTGATAATTTTCAATTCCTGCAATTGCCGCTATACCTTATTGCATTTGATGTGTGATATCTATGTCATCACATCTCCATCTCCCATCCTTATCACATCCCAAATTAAACCTCTTTTCTTACGATGTCTTAACATGTAAAGATAGAAATCGCCGATGTGAATTATTCCACCGGGTTGTGATTTTATCTTCACTCTTGATCTATGCTAGACCTAACGTTCCACGATGTATATTCACTACTTGCGCATCGAGTCGGCCCTTCTTTAGATGCGATGTGCAATGGCCGATGCATGAACTTCAAAGCTTGGCTCGAGTTTAAAAATTCTGATTAATATATAATTTCACATAAACCTATAACATGGAAGCCCCACTGTGTGCGATGCGATATCCGTACATCAACAGAGAAATTAAAAAATGACATTTTAACATAGACAAAAGAATTAAAATGCAAACACACTTGGAATTAACAACAGTGAAAATATATAGAATTTGACCCTTGATGGCTAGATTATTAAATTTCTTCTTCTCTTTGTCCACTCTATCACATCTCTCTTACAATGCTCTCACACCTATTCCCACTCACCGTCTCCTATTCATACTTATATATACCCAAAAGCAATTTTCTTTGCCTTTTATTAGCTCCCCGTTGAACCATTGTAACAACCTAATCCTATTTTAAAACTAAAAAACTCAATCTTCCAATTCTATTCTAACACTCTATTAAATATTTATAATAAAAAACATAATAAAAAAAAAAAAAAAAAAAAATCTTTAAGAGGTCTAACCCTCTTTAGCAAATAATGATTGACCTATCTGGTCAGAAAAGGTAATCTCGATTGATGCTCATGTATCAATATTTAAAATAAATTTGAAAATATTATACTAATATTTTAATTATAAATAAATATAATATATATTTTAATTATTATATTAATTATACTTAGTTAAAAGAGACTATATATGATAGTGGATAACCTTCACTATACTACTTACATTAGAAATATAGATCCATGCATCCAATTCTTAGAGCAGTTGATACACCTAATATACCATGAAAACAAGTGCAATATACCATGGGAAACCAAATATACCATGAGAAACACTCCGATGTGGTCATGTTATAAATCTGAGGCATAGAATTATTAGAACAATTGATACACATAATATATCATAAAAAACACGGAGATGTAGTTACGGTGGCCATGGTATAAATTTGATAGGCATTATTATTAGTGAAACAATTTTTTATTATAGTTTTATTTTTTTTAAAAATTTCTGATGAATGTTGTCTATTTATTTGTTTATATTATTAAATAACATATTATATGTATTATTGTTCAATTTTTATTTTAAAAAAATATTGTTTTCTAAAATGTAGTTAAATTATAAAATATTACTCAAAAAATTAATATTATAATTATTTTATATTATGTATAAAGATTAAATATAGTTAATTGTCTTTTTTTTTTATTATCAAACATTTATTTATGTAATTTCAGAGATTTTATAAATTATGTTGAGCTATTCTTTAAAGTTATTAGACACTTTGGTCAAACCTATTAACTATAATATATTTTGAAGAGAAGAAATAAATTTCAACCTTGAACATAATGATTTGGAGTGAAGTAGACCCTTATAAATAATAAAACAAGTTTGAATCTATTCCTAAATAAAAACTTGGAAGATTTCTAACATTCTAAAAAATAATATTAGATTAATGATACATTTTGGAAAAATTCATAAACTTGTCATAAACAAGAAAGGTAGAGCTCTTCCATAAACACCTTAACACTCTAAAACTCTAATAACTAGACCCATTTCCCTTACTATTAAAGTAAAAATGTAACAAATACATCATAGCTTTGAGAAACACAATAATATTTCATATCCAACCCTAAACTAGATTTAATGATTTTCATTAGATTCATTTTCATTAAGCTTGTGCTTCGAATGGGTATTTATATTACGAGAGGGATACATTTGATGCACTTATCTGAGGTCTTGGAGCTTTGGCATTCAGGACAAGCAGTAGAGATCCTTGAAAACTCTATTTCCATCAAGTTGATACACTAGCATGTTGTTTATGTGATTGGATGATAGAGTGCTTTGAATTTGATACGGAAGTTATATTTTTGCTTGTGATTGAATTATGATTGGGAGAGTGTTTTAGATATGTGTTTAGATGGTTACAATAAAAAAGAAAAAAGAATATGTTATACATGTTTAATTAGTGGTTTATATGATCTAATATATTTTCACTTAAAGTAATTATTTGAAGGTTTATGTTAATGAAGTTATATGAATATCAAATTCATATATATAATATGTTAAAAAAAATAATTTAATGTTTTATATAATAAAATATCTAATGTAAATTATGAATAAAATATTTTAATATCAATTAATATTGAAATATATTTAAAATATGTATGATTTATAGATGAAAAAATTGTATTCTTAAAAATTCATATTAAATCTGTACTTACAATAAATTTATGATAATACCTTTAGAATTTCAATACTAAAAATGATCTTTGTTTCATAAATCCATTTTAAACACTGAACAATAACAAAAATATATAATATATAGGGAAGTGTAATTTTCTCATCCTGCCAGGCTCACTATCGCGCGTTCACGGAAGGAGTGTTGTCACTGTTGTGACAAGAGGTCAAGATGATGCTCAACGTAGGATTCATTTTCAGACCTACTTGATGATGTGTAACAGAGTTGACATGATAATTATATGTACCATTACGCAAACATTTAATTTTGAAGAACTGTTTATTTTATGAAAGAAAAAATGTGTTATTGAAGACGATGCGTCAGATTTATTTCGGCACCATCATACAAACACTTTAGTTTTAGTTTTGAGAAATAGTTTATTTTCAACCAGAAAGGTTTATTTTCAAGATTTGTGTATTGAAACATTGAAGGCACGATAGGACGGCAATAACAAGCATTTCTAGATCATAAAACAATGCTAACTGAGATTATATTATGTATATGGTTGCTAGCTGTGCTCGGCTCGACTCTTTAGGTTTTCATGGCCTAGCTAATGTGTTTCTTATCTTCCTTGGTCACCAAAGTAGATTGAATAGCTTTGGAAACCAGGAACATGAGAAACTTACCAAATGTATGTTGCAAATGGGCAGCTTCTAATCAGCCTTCTCCACCAACTCGTATATAGCGGAGGAGAGAAGGAGCTAAACGTTAGTATTTTGCTGTGTACTTCAGAAATACTTGGTCTTCATATTAAATATGTTCTCTGTTTGTTTACATAAATTTTTTTTTTCATAAAATTCAATTACTTGCCGTGTAAATGTGTTTGAGCGAAATGAAATTATGAAGTAGCAAATGAGGCACTTGATGTTAATATCTAGTTGTTAGGATAAGTGTTTGAAGGTAATGGGTTTATAACGGAAGGAAGCAGGAATTTGATGTTAGTATTTACTCGTGAGCATAATTAATCAGAAATTAGTTTTTAACATTCAGTTTGTACCTTCTTAATATAATTTTTTATCAAGATTAGAAATTCAATGTCCGCTTATGCAACGATGTGAACGTAATAGTTATGGGAGGTTCACCTCACTTGAGAAAATGATTGATATCTAATTTGAATGGTATCGAATGGAAGAATGTGATGGGTTTTATTATCATTTATATAATATTTTAATGTAATGATTATGAACTGTTTAATTTCGTTAGATAATAAATATTTAATTTTGTAAATATTTGTATTGGTGTTTTTTTATTTATTTATAAATTAGTGTTGGTTTGGCTTAATTTTGGATCTAATATGTATTAAGAGATTTATTTTAAATGCAAATTTTTCTTTCAAATTTTGTATTTTAAAAGTAGATTTGCAGGTCAGATTTTTATTTGAGCATAGAAAGAATTACACAAATTCTTCAATGTTTTGACCTATATGCATTAAACATATACTCTCTCTATATATACTAGATTGTAGCTCCATGTTTAATATGAAAACACTTAGAAATCTCTCTCAGTTTGCTCTCTTTATATTATATATAATTTATGTTGAAAGATTTTGACCCATAATTAAATTTTTTTGTTATTAATATTTCTTAAAATGTTAAAAATCAATTCTTTATAAAACACCAAATATAAAAAAAAAATCAAATCTTTTGAGTTGCAAAAAGAAATTTTAATTCCTTAAACATCTAATAAATTCCAAGTTGAAATAGATATATATTAATATTATTAAATTAAACATCTCATTAATTTTACTATCAATATTAATATTATCCTAATATTAATTCTATAAAAAATTAAATTTAAAAGAAAATCAAATTAGACATGATATCACTTTCTTGATCAATTATCAATATATATATATATATATATAAAGCGATATATAATAACAATGTCAATGTTACCTAAATTCACATCTAACAATATCTCGATTGCACGGAGTGCAAATTTAATAACTCTAAACCCATTAAAGCTTCACTCCTTATATTCGAAATTTACAAGTTAGACTCATTTGGCATGCTCTCTTTCGTCAGAGAAACCTGCCCACAGTTGACTCTCCTCGTCAGATGACTCTGGAACAGGGAATTTCAATTATGTTTCATGAAGAAGGGGTATATCAAAGTCGTCATTGAGAAAAAGTGGAAATAATAGGTACACGTAACAGCCCGGTTCAATAAATGCGAAGTCCTTACCCCTAACAAAAGGAAAATATATTAAGCAAAATATATTAGCAGGCAACGTCTCTGTTTATACCTTGTTTGACTTGAATGTACAGTATTACAGATCTAGAAATAATGCAACTTGTCAACTTTCTTTTAAAAAGAAAGAAAAAAAAAAAATCATTCAAACAGTCTGAAATGGACATAAAACTTTCGCTCATTTTAATAGCAAGATGCTAGACTTATTGTCAAAACATACCAGATCGAGTTTCCGCTCAAATTACTCATTAATTGTTGCATCCCAGTTTATTCCAAATTAAATTTAAAGATTCACATCCATTTTGCACACATGGATAAAGACGGTGAAAAGACAAAACCAGAGTCGTTAACGAACCATGGACCGATAGATGTCCCTCTTCCCTTCCCGACCACTCGGAATGATCGCCCGTTAAACTCTCAAAGAATCTTAGTCAGCTTTCCAGATTTATAAAATATTCCAGTAGAGCAAACTTTCTGAAACTTAAAATCACAACTATTCCACGACAAAGACTTCCATACTGTCCATTCAATGCAGGGTTACCACCACGAGATTCATGGACAGTACTACGATATGAGGACTTTATAGGCTACTTTCATGCCAGAAGAGATGGAATTTGAGTGGGAAATTGCTGGTCACCCAGTGATTTTCTGTTAATTATGTTAATTAAGGTTAAAAGTTTTCTATACTAGTTAATATTCTGATCAAACAGACACAAGACACTAGAGATGCAGAGACTGTCAAGGATGGGGGTTCCAGATTTGAAATTCTTACCCTGCATGGGTTAATATTGTTGACACAATGACCTATGTCTTTGTGAATAATTTTGGAATTTCAAATTTAATTTATCTGGAAAGTGAAAATTTGAATATAGATATTCTTTTTTTATAATTGTTATTTTACAGTTTATATATATATTATTAAATGTTAAATGTTTTCTATATCAACTAAAATTATGTGTCATCATTGTCAAAAAGGTTATTTGTCAAGGGCACTTTCCTAGCTATGGGCATTGAGTAAAATTGACAAGAATGACTCTCTTATTTGGCAGTGAGTTCCAATTATGGGACCCATCGAAAAATTTCAGTATTAAATTCTACAAATACTTATTAACTCTGAAATGGTGGTATGCTAAAGCATATTAACGATATACTTTGATTTTATGTTTTTAACTGTGAAAATTTGAACCATATGTATAGAAAAGAAATAGTGAAGAACATGGATTTATTAGTAGAATTCGGCTTAACTACATTTTTCTTTGTTACAACTTCCGAGCATGTTACAACTTCGCAGCACTCATTTTTTTTTTGAAAATATTAAAGTCACTTGCGTACTCGTGCAGGTACAAACAAAGTACAACAAGGGCAGCAGAGAAGGTTGAGTGCGCACCACTGTGCATTTAATACAGGAATGGAGAAACCGTAAGGATGGAATTTAAGTTTATGGGCAGCAACCTCCATTGCAAGGATGAAATTAAATTTTTTGTTTACGGAACGCAGCCTCCATAGCAGATGAATTGAAAAAGGTCGTGCTTCAACTACGCAACAACAGAGTTCATTGAAAAACAATCATTTCGGGCTTTTAAGCCCTCAACAACCAAACAACCAAGTTTTGATTCACGCGCCAAGTATCTTTTAAACTTATGAATGGGCCACGTCATCTGTGGTCCCCACCACTTCATTTCCAATCGCAAATATTTTTGTGTTAGTGTCTTGTTGACATGAAGGAGTTCCGATGCGATGAGATGTTGTGACATCGCACATCACCTATCGCAAAGGAACGATGTTTATTCGCATTTTCAAAATATATTACTACCGATATAATTTATGCGATGCAATATCGGCATATCGCAATTGCCATTCTCAAAGAACCAACGGTCAGATGTTATGTTTACCATCGATGTCACGATGCGATGTGGTCCCACCACAATCGCTCATCGCACATTGCCAATCTGCTGATCTGCCTATCACTTAAGTTTTTCGCTGATGCCGATAACACTCATCACTCATCGCAAGTTTTTTTTCTCTTAACCATTCTGACCTTCACAAAGATGTTTCGCCGATGCGATGATATGATGTCTGCTGTGGGGTCCATTGCACATCGCAATCGCCAAGTCCAAAGTTTTGTCAACAAACCATTTGTCCCATTGTTCCGCCGATCGCTGATTGCAATGTGGGCTCCACTCGCATATCGCGCAAATAAACTTTTTGTTTAAAACCTTTTATATTTTGTTTTATGTAATGCCGCGCCATATATATAAAGTGTAAAACCTGTAGGCTCAATGTGTTTTTATATTGCTGTGTAATGAAAAGCCCGTAGGTAGAGAAAAACACAGTAAGACCAGAGAGCACTTTTTTGTGTGTTTTGAGAGACAGTGAGAAATTTGTTTTGTGAGCACTGCGTTTGTAGCAGTCAAACACATTTTGTAATCCCACACAATGGAAGAAAATTTGTAATAGCTTTGTTTTGCTAATGAAATAGAAATCATTTTATGTCATCTCTGTCCAGCATTTCTCTGTGTTAAAAGAAGAGAATTTTTACTATCCCTATGTGTTCAGAATACTCAGAAATTCCAACTTCCTTCAAGAAAATGTATTTATGACAAAAATAAAATCAATCACAATTATGGAATAAAATCTGAAGATAGAAATATTCATGTTTAAAAAACTGAGTATTTAAATTGTGAAACTATGTATTTAATCATATGAAAAAAAATTGAAAGCGATCATAGGACTCTATCCAAAAATTTCACTATTAAATTTTAAAAAACGCATATTAATTCTCTATTAAATTTTAAAAAATGCATATTAATTCTCAAATGGCGGTATGCTAAAGCATATTAACAATATGGCTTGTTTTTGTTTGAAACTTTGCCAATTTGAACCATATACATGAGGAAAAAGATAGTGAAGAAGCTGCATGTATTATATATGTGTGATCTTTGTCAAAAAGGTTATCTGTCTAGGGAGCTTTGCTAGCTATTGGCATTGAGAATATTTTTTTTTTTTTTTTTTGGGACAAGAATGCCTCTCCTCTTATTTGGTAGTGTGTTCCAATTATAGGACCCATCCAAAACTTTTACTATTAAATTCTTGAAAAACTTATTAATTCTGAAATGTGATAAGCTAAAGCATATTAACCATGTACTTTGATTTTTATTTTTATTTGTTTTGAACTGTGAGCATTGAACCATATATCTAGAAAAAAAAACACTGAAGAATCTGGATTTATTCGTAGAATTAGGGTGAACAACATTTTTCTTTGTTACAACTTCCCAGGATGTTAGAACCTCCCAGCTTTCATTCGTCGAATAAAATGTATCTATGATAAAAATAAAATCAATCATAGCTATGGAATACAATCTAAAAATATAAATCTTCATTTTAAAAAAACTGAGTATTTACATTGTGAGATTATTTATTTAATCATAGCTGAAAATAATTATATTATTTTATGTATTAATGGAGAAAAGGTTACAAAAATTGTAACGTATCTCCTTAGTTTAGGATTTGTTCCTAGAATTTAGGAGTTTGTTTGCAACTTCCTGATTTCTTGTGCTGTACTTAATGATGTAATTTCTGATTCATGAATGTAGAGTGATCTTTCCATTTGAGTGTAGTCTCCAGGTGAGTACTGGACCTGGAGACTACACTCAAATGGAGAGATCACTCTACATTCATGAATCAGAAATTACATCATTAAGTACATCACAAGAAATCACGAAGTTGCAAACAAACACCTAAATTCTAGGAACAAATCCTAAACTAAGGAGATACGTTACAACTTATGTAACCTTTTCTCCATTAATACATAAAATAATATAATTATTTTCAACTCCCCCCCTTAATGGAGAAAGGATTATCCTGAACTCCTAGCATCCTTCTCAGAAATTCAAACTTCACACGTGCAAGAGGCTTGGTAAAAATATCAGCCATATTGTCACAAGTTTTACAATATTCAACACATATTTCTTTTGACTGTAGTTTCTCTCTAACAAAATGGAACCGAGTGTCAATATGTTTGGTGTTCTTATGAAACACTGGATTGTATGCTAGTTTAATGGTACTCTGGTTGTCGCTTTTGATGGAATTTGAGTTTTTCTGTTCTTCTCTCGCATCATTGAGAAGCATTCTCAACCAGATCACTTCACACGTAGCTGCACACAATTCTTGGTACTCAGCTTCACATGAAGATAATGCTACAGTGCTTTGCTTTTTGCTGCTCCATGCTATGACCCTGGATCCTATGCTGAATGCGTAACCTGTGATAGACCTTCGATCATCCAGGTTACCTGCCCAGTCTGAATATGAAAAAAATGCTAGAGTAACATCAGATGAGTCAGTGTATAAAATGCCATAATTAACAGTACCAAAAATATACCTCAACATTCTTTTTGCTGCAACCTAGTGACTTTCAAGTGGTATTGACATGAATTGGCTCAACACACTAATAGAGTATGCCAAGTATGGTCTAGTTGTTGTGAGATATATCAAACTCCCAACTAGTTGTTTGTACATAGCGACATCCACCTCCTTAGTGCCATCGTCGCTGCATAATTTCAAATTCTGCTGCAATGGTGTTGTTGCTGACCTACACTGATCCATGCCAAATTTTTCCAGCAGACTTCTAGCTTAATTTCCTTGAGTAAGAAAAGTATGACCAATATCTCTCCATACTTCCAATCCTAAATAGTAATGGAGACTTCCGAGATCTTTCATTTCAAAAACTTGTGCCATCAGCCGTTTGATTTCTTTGATTAAATTATCTGCATTGCCTGTTATGATCATGTCATCCACATACAAAGAAATCAAAATAATCTGCCCCTATTTATTGTACTTGGTATACAAATTTGGGTCATTCAAACTCCTATGAAAACCATGCTCTAAAAAGAAAGAATCAATCTTTTCGTACCAAGACCTGGGTGCTTGTTTTAAGCCATATAGTGCCTTTTTCAATCTACAAACAAGATGTTCCTGCCCCTTCTTTACAAACCCTTTAGGTTGTACTAAGTAAATTTCTTCTTTTAATTCACCATTTAAAAATGCAAATTTAACATCAAGCTAGTGTAGCTCCCAATTGTGTTTAGTTGCTAGAGAAATAAGCATTCTGATAGTATTTAACTTTGCTACAGGTGCAAAGGTATCATCAAAATCTATATCTTCTCGCTGTGAGTACCCCTTTGCAACCAACCTAGCTTTTAGTTTTTCTATACTTCCATCTGCATTCATTTTTGGTTTAAACAGCCATTTACATCCTATGGGTGTTTTATCTTTAGGCAGTTCAACTAAATCCCAAGTGTTATTTCTAATGATAGATTCAATCTCTTCATTCATTGCAGCACTCCATGCCTCAGATTGACTAGCTTACTTGTAATTAGGGGGTTCTACAATGTTCAAAATATTTGACATCAAAGCATAGTATTTCAATCTAGATGGGTTTTGAGTCTTCTTACCTGATCTCCTTGGTAGAGGACTTACCTCAAATTTGTTTTCTTCAGATTTATTTGGGCTTGCATTCTCACCTTCTTCCTGTTCTTCTTTCTGCTCTTCTTGAACCTATTCATGAAACACTACATCCCTTCTTGCAAATATCTTACGAGACTGAGGATTGAACAACTTATATGCCTTAAATTCAGTACCATATCCAACAAAGATGTATTTGATAGCTTTAGGGTCTAATTTCTTCCTATCAGCTTTGGGTATATGGGCAAATGATTTTGACCCAAATACTCTTAAATGATTTACTGCTGGTTTGAGTCCATATAGGGCTTCAAAAGGGGTTTTGAAGCCAACATATCTGGTAGGACTTCTGTTCTTTAAATAGACAGCAGTATTAAAAACTTCTGCCCAAAATATATTAGATAGACCCTTACCTTATAACATGCTCCTTGCGCACTCCACCAAAGTTCTGTTCTTGTACTCTGCCACTCCATTCTGTTGTGATGTGTGTGGCACTCTAAATTTCTGCACAATCCCATGATATTTGCAGAATTTCATGAATTCCCCTAACCTGTATTCTCCCTCTTGACCAGAGCGGAGAATTTTTATGCTTTTTCCAAACTGTTTTTCCACCAAGGTTTTAATTTCTATAAAATACTGGAAAGTTTGACTCTTTTTACTTAGAAAATAAACCCATGAATATCTAGTGCAATCATTAGTAAATAACAGAAATTAATATGCTCCACCTAGCGACCTCGTCTGCATAGGTCCGCATATATCAGTATGCACTAGTTCTAGGATATCTCTTTCCTTCCTTCTATCATGCATAGGAAACTCTTCTCTATACATTTTACCTAAGGCACAACCATCACAATTTAACTGAGTACTGTGAAAGACAGGGAGTCCCTCGACCATACCTTTTCTCTGTAATAACATGAGGTCCTGCAGATTCAACTGACCAAATCTCTGGTGCCAGAGTTGTTCGGCTGTCGATCCACCTGCAACCATGGCTCGTTGTGGTATACTTTTTACATCCAGTCTGTATAGGCTTCCTACGCGCACGCCTGTTGCAACAATTTCTTTCCTACAATCCTTTATAGCACAATGAGTCTTGAAGAATTCGACTTGCATATCTTGATCAGTTATCATGGATACAGATATCAGATTTTTCTTAATTCCATGTACATATAAAACATTTTTAAGACGACTAATATCACCATTTGGTAACTTTACCGGAATATCCCCATAGCCTTTAATCTTGTATCCACTATCATCTCCTAAATAAATTTTTGATCCATATGTACTTTCTTCAAGAGTTTCAAAACATTCCTTCTTTCCTGTCATGTGAGAGGATGCACCAGAATCGACATACCACATGTCGTCCTCATTGGATGCTGAAAGGGCACAGTCAGCTGTGAACAGTGGAAGTTAGTGACTGAGATCTTTTCGTACCAAACCCAAATAAATCTGAAGAAAACAAATTTGAGGTAAGTCCCCTACCAAGGATGTTACAACTTCCCAGGATGTTAGAACCTCCCATCTTTCATTCGTCGAAGAAAATGTATCTATGATAAAAAGAAAATCAATCACGGCTATGGAATACAATCTAAAAATAGAAATCTACATTTTAAAAAAACTGAGCATTTACATTGTGACATTATTTATTTAATCATATGAAAAAAAATTGAAAGCGATCGTAGGACTCGATAAAAAACTTTCACGATTGATATTTAAAAAACACATATCAATTCTCAAATGTAAAGCATACCACCACTGATTCTCAAATGGTTGTATGCTAAAGCATATTAACAATATAGCTTGCTTTTGTTTGAAACTGTGCGAATTTGAACCATATACATGAGGGAAAAAACAGTGAAGAAGCTAGATGTCTTAGTAGAATTGGGATTCCCTGCATTTATTCGTTGAAGAAAAAGTATCTATCATAAAAAGAAAATCAATCACAGTTATGGAATAGAATCTGAAAATAGAAATCTTCATGTTTAAATAACTCAGTATTTACATTGTAAAACTATTTATTTAATCATATGAAATAAATTCTACGAATGGAAACAATGTCCTTGTCCATGTATAAAGAA
Source organism: Pinus albicaulis (assembly GCA_034641835.2). NCBI lineage: Eukaryota > Viridiplantae > Streptophyta > Pinopsida > Pinales > Pinaceae > Pinus > Pinus albicaulis. The sequence goes on from JAXQQM020085488.1 coordinate 127,212, forward strand.
TTTTGAACATATATGTTTTCAGCGAAATCGGTACTTATGGAAATAAATAGCGAAGAATCGGGACTTATTAGTAGAATTGGTATTAACAACATTTTTCTTGCTTTGTTAAAACTTCTCGGCATTTATTTATCGAATTAAGAGTATCAATGATATAAAGAAAATCAATCACAGTTACGAAAGAAAAATCTCAAAATACAATATTTACATTGTGAAAGTATTTATTTAATTATATGAAAAAAATTTACCATTTCAAACAATGTCCATGTGTAAATAATTTTGAACCTAAAACCGGTAGACACTCTGCCTTTTAGCTTGTCAAACAGCCCTTAAAAATAATGACAGGTAGCTTAAATTATTCGAAGTCAAATTTACGGGTCTACGTTTATTTTGTTATTACTTTGTCACTTTTTGAAGTTTTGAAAATCTTATTCACAATCGAATACATTATTAAAAAAAAAAAAATCAGGGTTAATCGGAACTGTGATTTTCTGATAAAACGAAGTCGAGGGACATAAGCAGAGGCCGTTGATTGAAACTTACCCAACAGATTGCAGGTTCAAATGCATTCCCTAGTTCCAATCCACCCCGTCACTGTCATCCCACAAAATTACTAACCAAATGTTTGGAGATGTGAATGTAGAAAGAGGCTACACAATCCATGGCTTTGGGCTTGTTGATGTTATATTACGATTCACTCATTTAGGGAATGATATGAAATTATTTAGATAAAAATCTCAATGCTGGTAGAAAGTTGTCCCACACATCTAAGATAGGTTTTGCAGTATCTTAATTTATCCACGGCCCAAATAGCACACAACGGGCTGGAAGGATGAGAAGCATAAACAATATATTTTATAGTTTTATATGAAGTAACAAATTGTAGCGTATCACCATATAAATACTGATTCGTAATAGGAAAAATATATAACTTTCATTGTTACATAAACCATTAGGAAAGACTTGTCGGTAGGTTTCGTCATATAATTGTTTAAATCCTGCTTACAAGTATATGTTCCTGTTCAAACGTAGGAAGCCATGGCTAAAATTTGAAGTATCAATGCAATAAGTGGCCATCAGAAATCACGGAAGTGTAATGATAAGACATCACGTGTAGAAGATTTGTTTGAGAATATGAATATAGTAGAAGACAATCAAGCAACACAACAGTCTTTTCATGAAGAATGTCAAACAGGACCCATATTCACTGCACTCTACCGACTTGAGAACGAGATTTTCAACTAATTTCTAGGTGATGTTTGTACATATGGTGAGACATGTAATGGACCCATATTCACTGCACTCTACCGACTTGAGAACCTACTTCTCAACTAATTTATCTCTCTATCGCAAGGGTTGGAGTGGCCCAAAAATAATGCTATCACTGGTAATTTTGAGAGCTTATATACTTTAAAATAATAACTATGCTTTTGAATAATTGCTACTCATCTAATAAGTGAATAAGTGTGTGAAATATTTTAAAAGAAAAATTATCTAACCCAAAAATGGCACTAAAAACTGAAAATTCAAGTAACGATTACATAACTAAATGTCATAATAATTACATAACAATTTAATATCATGTTGATATTGAAGTTGACCAACCCATATTAGCTTTTCATTATCCATATAGAATTGACGAGGACTTCCTCCCAAGTGTATAAACTTTAGTGATAGATTTAAAGAATAGATTTAAATAAAGATAAAAAATTAATTATTTTTATTTTTAAAGTTTTTTAAATAGTTTAAAATATATAGTTTTTTTTTTAATAAAAATGTTAGTTATCAAAATTTTAATTAGATTAAGTTGTTTATGGCTCACTGAATTAGTTTTGTTGAAGAAATGGAAATTCAAAATCACTTAAAATTTTGAACAAATATCTTTTACATAAAAAATAGCTAAAACATTTAGCTTCAACCACTTTTCATCTCATGAATAATAATTAAGAATATCAACACACAAAAATAAAAAAAGTGTATATAAAAAAACACCAAATTCAAATAATAAATAAGAATGTTATTTTATTTTAAAAATTATATATTAATTTTCAATTTTAAAAATTAATTAGCAAATAATATTATAATAATAATAAATTAAATATTCCAAAACATTGAAATAAATTTAATTATTTTATTTTTGTAATCTCTTGTTTTTATTTTACTTAATAATATATAAATGACTATGACACATTTAGAATGAAAAATGAATGAGGCATTCATTAATGATATTTTAATACTTAATGTTTATTTTAAGAGATTAATTTAAATAATAACTTTTTTGAGTTAAAAGAGGATGTAGCTCTGTAGTAAATAATCCAAGCTGACAGTTACCTTTCCAAAAGGATTTAAGGAAATATATTAAGAGGGAAAGGGGTTCTGTGCATATGGAATGGGGGTTAAGCAATAGATCTCAGTTGTCCAAAGCTAGTGGGTGAACGAGTGGCGCTCAAAAATTACCCATATGAAGTGAAGACTGGACTTAGTCTTGTCTGACTTCTTGTCTCAGGAAAACACTTTAGTCCTGTTGTGGAGAAAGGGGGAGAAGAGGCCATAATAGCCTTGCTCAAGGTTGGTCAAGTTATCAAACACGTATTTAAGTGAACCTAAGTATATTGTTTAATACTGGCATTTAAAGTACAGAAAAATAATACTACTTCCATTTTCATTTAGAAGTGCAGTAAAGAAAATTACTAGAATAACAATGCAATAATTTCACAGAATAGAACAATAGATATATATTGCCATACATTCTGAGATAGATAGTTGAAGTAAACATTGACGCATTTTCTGCTCAAAGAAAACCAGTTCAATTTTTATTCTCTGTATGAAATATAGAAATTAAAGTTTAGCTTTTCTTTCTCTGTGAGAATATGTAATGTACCTCTATTACCACTAATTTTTTTTTTTTGGCATTAATATCTTATTGACTAGGATGTATTTCCAAAACTTATGTCTCAAATCGGGCCATAACCTTTATATTGAGGTATAATTGACTTTCCAAATTATATACTTGGTTTTGGCATATGATATATATGCATATGATACGATATATGATATAATTTCCACATATGATAACGATCATTTCCATATAATTAATATATAAGTAGATGATATATATATTTCCTTTATATATATATATATATATATATATATATATATATGTCTATAACTAATCCTCGTATACCATGCACTAACCATAAAAGTGTACAATGCGCTAACCATAACAGTGACAAACATTATGGTATGGTTTTCTAACCACGTTATATAAAACGTAAGGCATAATGTAATTCAAACATTTGTACACAACGATCACACAATCTCGGACAACATATTACACAAATAGATTTTCATTTAAGACCCTAAGGGTTTTCATTTATTTCGATCTGAACTCTCGTATCATTTTAGAGGTTCATCATTTCGTTTTGCATACGTTGGTTTGGCCAGACCTTGGCGTTTAAAGTCTGGGGTGCCAATTTAATAAAGGTTATGCCACATCGGCTTTGGTTCACATGTCTATACGTTTTGAACGATAAGCCATTCCCACCCAAGCGTTTTCGAGACTGTGGCCTATTAAATTTTTCAGCAGTACGCTACCTACTCTTGTTGACAGCTATGGAGAAAGTATGCTCGGAATTTAATTGTTTCAGTTCCGCCGAGTTTTTCGATCCCCATGACTGTCGTTGTGATGACGACAAGTGTAGGGCGTTGGCGTGTTACGGTTTTGTTGATTATGGTTACAGTTGTTCTGTAATACATACAATGGATAACTCTATTCTTTTCTCTCCCTCCGAACGAGCGATGCGGCCATTCCTTGGCTCGGCAAATTGATGCAGGAGTGGAGTTTTTCAGAGAGGGTTCCTTTGTTCCATTCTCCCCACGCCGTCTCTCGGCTTGTTGAGGTCGTTTTCTCCCACAGTCTATTGAAACTCCGAAATCGTGGGTACTTCTGGCTTCAAACGCAGGTAACTTGTTTGTTCGGGGTTTTTATTTAGTTTGATAATCATTTAACTGAAATCATTTTACTATTATGAAATCTTTTCAATCTTTTCATCAGAAGTTTGTTCCAGTGTTTATGAAATTTTTAAGAGTATAACAATTTCGTTTATAGTGAACTAAAATTTCTCCTGCACGTGGTATAACCCCGGTTCCTGGGAGCGTCTTGCAGAAGAGCTTTCGCTCCGCAATATCTCGGCGTTCAGGTAATACCCTTGAGGATTGATTTTTCGTTCCTTCTTCTTTGGTTATGTATCCTTTATTATATGTTAATGGCTGTAGTTTTTAAGTTGGGGAACGACTTTAACTTTTGTTGGTTTCTAGTTAGTGATACCTGAATTTTTACATTTTTTTCATTTTCTTGAATTGATATACGCACTTGACTCTTCCCGCCATCACATTTTCGCGGATTTATAATACATCTTCTCTTGTATGTGCAGGTGCCAGTTCGTATTACCGAGGTGAAGTCTTTCATCTGCTCACTTTGCTCCCTGTGTATATCCTAGCCTCAACTACGCGGATTTCTCGCACAGGTTGCTTCATGTACTAATTTGAAACTTCTACTTATACTTACAGGTCAGTATTCGTGGCATTCTCCTAACTCAGATAACTTCCAGATGAAATGCTTGATGGCAGGAATTTGGTTCCTGAAATTTTCGTGATGGAACGATGCCATCGTTACTTGCTATAGACGTTTGGTTTTGTCAATTTCAGACATATAATGGATAAAATTTTGTTTCTAACTTACACTGAGAAAGGTGTTTATCACCGGCGATAGTCATCTCTGAGTTTTAAGTTCTGTTGTGTTTAATGATGGTTTTATTCGGCATTTATGCCGAGACACGTTATGCTTCTGATGCTACTCTTTTGTCGTGGAAACATTGAATATATATTCCAGATTGATATATATATATATATATTGCATTTTCTGGTTAATTTGATTTGAATTAGTTCTCAGCATAATATATCTATTTTGTTGTGATACCGAAAGACAGTGATTGACTATGTTAAAAGCCTTCAGTTATTCATCATGTCCATTTTAGACTTGTTCTATACCCATAATGTTCCCCTCTATTGGGATTATATAATGAAATTTTCAATATTTCCAGTCTTACTATAGGAAGGTATGTGGCTATACTGTAGAGTTAGTACATTTAATTTCTCCTGTAGGCTTCAATTTGTTATCTCCCGCATTTAAAAATATTCAATGTCTGTTAAGTCTTTTTATATCTACTTAATTATTACAGTGTCAACTTTTGTATTGTTAACATTAACTAATCACATGCGGCAAGGATAATACATTAAAATTGATGGGCAGCTAGCTATGACTCTCCCATAATGAAACCCAATTTTTATGTTTGTTATATAAGAACTGTTCAGATTAATCCTCCATTCTTATTTATAACCAGAATTTCAGGTGACAGTTGTCTACCTCCCAGGGTTTGTGATTGCTGCCTTATAACACATGTATGAAATATATTTCTGTACTGGTTAAGTTTTCAATTGATTCAACTACTGATTTAATAAAACAAGATTCAGGGTACTTTTATTATGTCAATACGCTTCCATGTATTTATAGAAATATTTCCTTGCTCATTACATGTTCCATTTTAAATGCATCCATGATAAAGTTGACTGGGTTTGTCTCAATTGGAGAATCTATTTTAGGATATCTCAATATCCCTAAATTGTACATGCAGCAACATATTTATATTTTTTTTTTCTTTAGGATCTAAAATATTTCATTTCAACAACTACTTAAAATTTCACTTAAGTCACTCTTGGGAATTTTTCTTTTTATAGTATCTCCAGAATTAGACCCAGGTTGGGTTTAGACATTCTGGTGGATAATGTTCCTAAGCTATTGTTCTTACTACCATACAGAGGGTAGAATATTTTCTTCTGCTATCTACTTCTGTTAAAAGTAGGAACACAACAGACTTCAACCATTGCTCCTTTCTCTGTCCTTAGTGCCGAATGATTCATTTCTTACTGTTCCTCTCTTCTTTTTGAAGCAGATTAAAGTTACAGATAAATTTTTTCTTAATATAATTACTCTTACTCATACTAAAGACTGATAGGCCAAAATTTCCTACAGTTGAATTTCTTCTCTACAATTACACAGAATATTGAAGGTGAATTCCTGATATCAAATTCTGTGGAAGAAAACATTTAAATTTTAATACATAAGTTGTTAATTATATGTAGCCAATTCATACTACAATAAATAAAATCCCTGGGTGGTTTAAAAACATACCACTCATGCAGTAGACCAACCTCCCAACCGTAGAGTTCCTTTTTCTCCCAAAACACACCCCCGAGCTGAGACCACCTCCACCATAGATCAACCTCTGATCTGTTTAGGAGCAGCTTATTTAAGCTAATAGTTCCCCAAAGCCTGTTTCTAATTCTGCTTCCAGAATAGCAGGAAGCTTTTCTTCTTGTTTGCTTAGGCTTCCCATTTTTGGGATTCTTTAAAGCTGTTTTATGCTTTCCTTCAGCTTTTCCAGCTTTTCACCTCTTCCCAACTACTTTCCTCATCATTGGGGAAATTTAGATTCTTCCTCAAAATTTAAATTAGAAATAATTCCTCTCAAGGATTTTTGAAGGATTGTGGAGAATAGTTGCCTTATCCATCCGCATGGATTTAGCAAGTGATCTCAAAATCTCATTTTTGGTCAATATGCACACCAGTATTTTATTCATTTCCTCAACTTAAATATTAAATTACATTCACAATTTATTTATCCTTTGGGGTCCACTCCCCTTAGGATTAAAGTTCAAATGTCTAACTTTAAAATTCCAACACATAAATGAGGGGTGTTACATATTCCCCCTCTGAAAATAAACACCGTCCTCGGTGTTGTTATTTAACTACTAGAGTTCATTTTTCAAACAAAAATGGATATATTTCCATCATTTCAGTTTCTCTTTCCCATGTAGCTTCTTCAGCAGTAAAGTGCTTCCACTGCACTTTTACTCTGGCTACTGTTCTGTTTCTCAATTCAATTTCTTCCCGCTCCAATACTTGAAGCGGTTCTGGCAGAAACTCCCCTTCTGGCTCCACCTGTACAACATTCCAATCAACTATGTGAGAAGCATCATGCACATATCTTTTTAATAACGAAACATGAAACACATCATGAAATCTAACATGGGGTGGTAAGGCCAGCTTGTAAGCCACTAGTCCCACCCTTTCTAAGACTTCAAATGGACCACAATATCTAGGAGCCAGTTTCGCACAACTTCCAGCATAAAGTGTGCTCTTTTTGGGTTTAATATGCAAATACACATGATCTCCCAATTTGAATTCTCGATGCACTCGTTTCTTATCAGCATAGTTTTTCTGGTGATCTTGTGCTATCTTGATGTTTCTTTGTATCTGTTTGACAATTCTTTCCATCTCTTGTAAGGCATCGGGCCCCAACATTATTTTATCCTCTGGTTGGCTCCAGCTCAAAGGAGTACGACACTTTCTTCCATACAGTGCCTCAAACAGACTCATCTTGATAGAGGATTGTTAGCTGTTATTATAGGAAAATTCAGCTAAATGCAAATACTCTTCCCACTTTGATGGCCTATCCATCACATACATTCTCAGCATATCCTCCAAAATTTGATTAGTCCTCTCTGTTTGCCCGTCGGTCTGAGGGTGATAGGCAGTACTAAAATTCAACTTAGTACCCATCCCTCCAAACAATCCTTTCCAAAAATCTGCTGTAAACTTAGCATCTCGGTTTGAAACAATTACCTTTGGAACCCCATGAAGCCTTACTACCTCCTTCAGAAACACATTCGCTACTTGAGCTGTCCCAAAGGTAGATTTCACTGGTATAAAGTGGGCAGCTTTTGTTAGAGTGTCTACTACTACCATTACAGAATCATGCTCATATTTGGTTTTGGGTAACCTTGTTATAAAGTCCATGGAAACTGTGTCCCATTTCCATTCTACAATTGGCAAAGGGTTTAAGAGACCTGCTGGATGTTGATGCTCAACTTTGACTAGTTGACATTCCATGCACCTACTTAAATATTCTGCTACATCTCTCTTCATTCCTGGCCTAAACAACTTCTTTTTCAGGGCTGTTAACATTTTCTGATATCTTGGATGTCCTGCATATGGCTGTTTGTGATATTCATCCAGAATTTCTCTTTTTAAGGACTCTACATTGGGAATACACAACCTATTTTTATAATAGAGCAGCCCTTTTTGGTTTTGAGTGAAATCAGTTTTCTCATTTTTCTGTAGTTTCACCAAGAGTGTTTCATAGTTTGGATCTTGATTTGCTGCTTTTCTCACCAACTCTTCTACTTCGATCTGGGCACTACTTCCAAGGCTGTTTATATTCTGACACGCATTCCTGCTTAATGCATCAGCAACTTTATTTTCTTTTCCCTTGATATGTTTTATGTCCATATCAAATTCACTTAAAAAGGACAGCCATCTGGCTTGCCTTGCATTCAGATCAGTCTGGGAAAAGAAGTATTTGAGACTAATATGATCAGTCATCAAGGTAAACTTTTTCCCAGGAAGATAGTGCCGCCATATTTTCAAAGCATGGATAACAGCTGCTAATTCAAAATCATAGGCACTATAATTCTGTTCATGTATTTTCAGTTTCCTAGATTCATAGGCAATAACTGAATTTTCCTGCAAAAGGACTCCTCCCAACCCCTATCGACAAGCATCTGTGCACACAAAAAAATCTTTATCAGGATCTGCAATCTTTAGGATAGGGTCTGTAGTGAGTTTTAATTTTAATTGGTCAAAATTGTTTTGGCATTTGTTTGTCCATTCAAATTTGACACCCTTTCTTTGTAATGATGTTATGGGATGTGCTATAGCAGAAAATCTCTCCACAAATCTGCAATAATAACCTGCAATCCCCATGAATGATCTTACTGTTGAAACGTCCATTGGTACAGGCCATTCTTTTATAGACTTTATCTTTTCAGGGTCAACCGCAAGGCCTTGTCCAGAAATAATATGGCCCAAGTATTGAATCTTATCCTTATAAAATTCACATTTACTGAACTTGGCATATAGCTGGTTTTCTTTCAGAGTTTGCAACACTATTCGCAAATGTCCTCTATGTTCCTCCTCATTTTTGGAGTAGACCAAAATATCATCTATGAACACAAGAACAAATTTATCCAAATACTTATTTAGCACACTGTTCATCAGACACATAAATGTGGCAGGGGCATTTGTCAATCCAAAAGGTAAGACTAAAAATTCGTAGTGTCCATACCGGGTTCGAAAAGCTGTTTTGCTGATGTCTTCTTCCTTGATTCTGAGCTGGTGATACCCAGTTCTTAAGTCAATCTTCGAAAATACTGAAGCCCCTCTCACCTAATCAAAAAGATCATCAATTCTAGGTAGAGGATATCTATTCTTAATGGTCAACTTGTTCAGTTGGCGATAATCAATGCACATCCTAAAAGTTCCATCTTTCTTTTTCACAAATAAGACCGGTGCTCCCCAAGGAGACACACTTGGTCTAATGTAACCTTTATCTAGCAATTCTTGCAATTGCATTTTCAGTTCCATAAGTTCAGGAGGACTCATTCGATAGGGGGCTCGGGAAACAGGTGTTGCTCCCGACACCAGATCGATTGTAAAGTCAATTTCTCTTTTGGGGGGAAGATGAGGAATCTCATCTGGAAAGACTTCTTTAAATTTCCTTACCACCGGTAAATCATTCAACAGATTTTCTCTAGTTTTCTGTTCTACTTCCTCCACATGTACTGCATAAACTTGGTATCCTTTTCTAGCTGTTCGTTTTAATTGTAGGGCTGATATTTGTCTTACTGAAATGGATTTTGGTTTTCCTTTGAGAATAAAAGGTTTCCCTTCTTCATCCACACAATGTAGGGTTTTATCCCAGCAATTCATCAGGGCTTTCTTCTTCTCCAGCCAGTCCATTCCTATCAGCAAGTCATAAGAACCTAGAGGCAATATGTTCAGATTTACTTCTGTTTGACAATCATTTAATTTGATTTCTGTTCTGGGTAATTTATGTGTTACCTTTCTCTTAGTTCCAGTGGCCAGCTGTACCAACCATGACTGCTGATATTTTTCAGGTTTTAGATTACATTTTTCTACAATTCCAGGACTAATGTAACTCAAAGAAGCACCTGGATCAATCAAAACAGTAACAGGTAGGTCAAAAATCTTACCCTCCATTTCCACCATGGTTGCTTGATGTTCTGCTTGCCGATTTTCCAAGGCTGCACTGATAGTTGGTATATTTCTGGCTATGTCATTTAATGTTGTCGCTTCTCGCTCTCTCCTGATCATATGAATGTTTCGATGGGGGCAGTCCCTCAAAAGATGGGGTTCTCCACAGCCCCAACATTTCAAGGGTTCCTTCATTCTGACTGTCCCCTCCTTTTTATTGTCTCCATCTACTTGTTTTGAAGCCACTTGGGATTGAGCAGTTTGGCTTTCTTTGGGTTTATTAAACTTTTTCCGCTGATGATCTCTGCCAAAATTCTTAAAGTATGCTGGTTTTTGTCTTTTCCCCTTGAACTCCCCCTTGTTTAACCAGCTTCTTCCTTGTTCAGCCTTTCCTTTAAACTACTGATAGCATAATCTCGCTTTTCTAACAGCTTCGTCCATTGTCTTTGGGTTTTCAAACTCAATTTTCTCTTTGTATATGGTAGGAAAACAATTCAGAAACCTTTGTACTTTTGCCTTTTCTTCCCTAATGTAGGGTAAATATCTCAGCAGATTTGTAAACTTAGTAACAAACTCATCAATAGTGAGCTGTCCTAGTCTAAGTTCGTGGAATTCTTTTGCTTTATCATCATAATAACGCTCATTCAAATAACGATTTTTGAACTTAACCTGAAAATCTTCCCAAGTAACTATCTTTTCATCAATGGCATGCACCATTTTCGTCTCCTCCCACCACAAGGTAGCTTTACCTTGTAGCTGGTAAACAACTAATATGGCTTTCAGATTGCTCTCATATTCATAAACTTGGAAATACTTAATCATGTTCAGCAACCAAGCTTCAACATCTTCCTCCTTCTCTCCATCATAGGAGGGAGGTTTGATCTTCCGGAATTCTCCCTGTAATTCATTTTTCTGTTGATACTGCTGCCTAGTAGCCTCATCATCATCAGACTCATCAATATTTCTCTTTCTGGAACCTTCGCCTTCTTGGCTGTTCCGGGAAGTTAGTTCTCTGATGAGCTTTCCCTGCTCCTTAGTGGCTGATGACAACCTGTCATTTTGGCTTCTTAGTTCAGCCAATTCTCGTTGCAACCTGTGCAACATAGCCATCATTGGAGCATTGGGATCTGGTGTACCAAACTCATCACGCAGATCCACATAAATTTCTTCACCTTCCGCCATTTCAGCACCACTGTACACACTCATAACACAGATCAGCAAGATTATAAAAAGAAGAATTTTCCAACCACTCATTTATACAAACCACACTCAGCAACAGTGAGCACACTAACAATAGCCCATTTTTATAACTTGGGCTCCGATACCATTTGTAATGTACCTCTATTAACACTAATTTTTTTTTTTTTTTTTGGCATTATTATCTTATTGACTAGGATGTATTTCCAAAACTTATGTCTCAAATCGGGCCATAACCTTTATATTGAGGTATAATTGACTTTCCAAATTATATACTTGGTTTTGGCATATGATATATATGCATATGATATGATATATGATATAATTTCCACATATGATAACGATCATTTCCATATAATTAATATATAAGCAGATGATATATATATTTCATATATATATATATATATATATATATATATATATATATATATATATATATATATATATATATATATATATATATATATATATATATATATATATGTCTATAACTAATCCTCGTATACCATGCACTAACCATAAAAGTGTACAATGCACTAACCATAACAGTGACGAACATTATGGTATGGTTTTCTAACCACGTTATATAAAACGTAAGGCATAATGTAATTGAAACGTTTGTACACAACGATCACACAATCTCGGACAACATATTACACAAATAGATTTTCATTTAAGACCCTAAGGGTTTTCATTTATTTCGATCTGAACTCTGGTATCATTTTCGAGGTTCATCATTTCGTTTTGCGTACTTTGGTTTGGCCAGACCTTGGCGTTTAAAGTCTGGGGTACCAATTTAATAAAGGTTATGCCACATCGGCTTTGGTTCACATGTATATATGTTTTGAATGATACGCCATTCCCACCCAAGCGTTTTCGAGACTGTGGCATATTAAATTTTTCAGCAGTACGCTACCTACTCTTGTTGACAGCTATGGAGAAAGTATGCTCGGAATTTAATTGTTTCAGTTCCACCGAGTTTGTCGATCCCCATGACCGTCGTTGTGATGATGACAAGTGTAGGGCGTTGGCGTGTTAGGGTTTTGTTGATTATGGTTACAGTTGTTCTGTAATACATACATTGCATAACTCTATTCTTTTCTCTCCCTCCGAACGAGCGATGCGGCCATTCCTTGGCTCGGAAAATTGATGTAGGAGTGGAGTTTCTTAGAGAGGGTTCCTTTGTTCCATTCTCCCCATGCCGTCTCTCGGCTTGTTGAGGTCGTTTTCTCCCACAGTCTATTGAAACTCCGAAATCATGGGTACTTCTGGCTTCAAACGCAGGTAACTTGTTTGTTCGGGGTTTTTATTTAGTTCGATAGTCATTTAATTGAAATCATTTTACTATTACGAAATCTTTTCAATATTTTCATCAGACGTTTGTTCCAGTGTCTATGAAATTTTTAAGAGTATAACAATTTCTTTTATAGTGAACTAAAATTTCTCCTGTACGTGGTATAACCCCGGTTCCTGGGAGCGTCTTGCAGAAGAGCTTTCGCTCCGCAATATCTTGGCGTTCAGGTAATACCCTTGAGCATTTATTTTTCGTTCCTTCTTCTTTGGTTACGTATCCTTTATTGTATGTTAATGGCTGTAGTTTTTAAGTTGGGGAACGACTTTAACCTTTGTTGGTTTCTGGTTAGTGATACCTGAACTTTTACATTTTTTTCATTTTCTTGAATTGATATACGCACTTGACTCTTCCCGCCATCACATTTTCGCGGATTTATAATACATCTTCTCTTGTATGTGCAGGTGCCAGTTTGTATTACCGAGGTGAAGTCTTTCATCTGCTCACTTCGCTCCCTGTGTATATCCTAGCCTCAACTACGCGGATTTCTCGCATAGGTTGCTTCATGTACTAATTTAAAACTTCTACTTATACTTACAGGTCGGTATTCATGGCATTCTCCTAACTCAGATAGCTTCCAAATGAAATGCTTGATGGCAGGAATTCGGTTCCTGAAATTTTTGTGATGGAACGATGCCATCATTACTTGCTATAGACGTTTGGTTTTGTCAATTTCAGACATATAATGGATAAAATTTTGTTTCTAACTCGCACTGAGAAAGGTGTTTATCACTGGCGATAGTCATCTCTGAGTTTTAAGTTCTGTTGTGTTTAATGATGGTTTTATTTGGCATTTATGCCGAGACACGTTATGCTTCTGATGCTACTCTTTTGTCGTGGAAACATTGAATATATATTCCGGATTGATATATATATATATATATATACTGCATTTTCTGGTTAATTTGATTTGAATTAGTTCTCAGCATAATATATCTATTTTGTTGTGATACTGAAAGACAGTGATTGACTATGTTAAAAGCCTTCAGTTATTCATCAGGTCCATTTTAGACTTGTTCTATACCCATAATGTTCCCCTCTATTGGGATTGTATAACGAAATTTTCAGTATTTCCAGTCTTACTATAGGAAGGTATGTGGCTATACTGTAGAGTTAGTACATTTGATTTCTCCTGCAGGCTTCATTTTGTATCTCTCGTATTTAAAAATATTCAATGTCTGTCAAGTCTTTTTATATCTACTTAGTTATTACAGTCTCAACTTCTGTATTGTTAACATTACTAATCACATGTGGCAAGGATAATACATTAAAATTTATGGGCAACTAGCTATGACTCTCCCATAACGAAACCCAACTTTTTATGTTTGTTATATAAGTGTTGTTCAGATTAATCCTCCATTCTTATTTATAACCAGAATTTCAGGTGACAGTTGTCTACCTCCTAGGGTTTGTGATTGCTGCCTTATAACACATGTATGAAATATATTTCTGTACTGGTTAAGTTTTCAATTGATTCAACTACTGATTTAATAAAAGAAGATTCAGGGTACTTTTATTATGTCAATACTCTTCCATGTATTTACAGAAATATTTCCTTGCTCATTACATGTTCCATTTTAAATGCATCCATGATAAAGTTGACTGGGTTTGTCTCAATTGGATAATATATTTCAGGATATCTCAATATCCCTAAATTGTACATGCAGCAACATATTTATATATTTTTTTTCTTTAGGACCTAAAATATTTCATTTCAACAACTGCTTAAAATTTCACTTGAGTCACTCTTGGGAATTTTTCTTTTCATAGTATCTCCAGATTTAGACCTGGGTTGGGTTTAGACATTCTGGTGGATAATGTTCCTAAGCTACTGTTCTTACTACCATACAGAGGGTAGAATATTGTATTCTGCTATCTACTTCTGTTAAAAGTAGGAACACCACAGACTTCAACCATTGCTCCTTTCTCTGTCCTTAGTGCCGAATGATTCATTTCTTACTGTTCCTCTCTTATTTTTGAAGCAGATTAAAGTTACAGATAAAATTTTTCTTAATATAATTACTCTTACTCATACTAAAGACTGATACGCCAGAATTTCCTATAGTTGAATTTCTTGTCTACAATTACACAGAATATTGAAGGTGAATTCCTGATATCAAATTCTGTGGAAGAAAACATTTAACTTCTAATACATAAGTAGTTAATTATATGTAGCCAATTCATACTACAATAAATAAAATCCCTGGGTGGTTTAAAAACATACCACTCATGCAGTAGACCAACCTCCCAACCGTAGAGTTCCTTTTTCTCCCAGAACTCACCCCCGAGCTGAGACCACCTCCACCATAGATCAACCCCTGATCTGTTTAGGAGCAGCTTATTTAAGCTAATAGTTCCCCAAATCCTGTTTCTAATTCTGCATCCAGAATAGCAGGATGCTTTCCTTCCTGTTTGCCTAGGCTTCCCATTTTTGGGATTCTTTAAAGCTGTTTTATGCTTTCCTTCAGCTTTTCCAGCTTTTTACCTCTTCCCAACTACTTTCCTCATCATTGGGGAAATTTAGATTCTTCCTCAAAATCTAAATTAGAAATAATTCCTTTCAAGGATTTTTGAAGGATTGTGGGGAATAGTTGCCTTATCCATCCTCATGGATTTAGCAAGTGATCTCAAGATCTCATTTTTGGTCAATATGCACACCAATATTTTATTCATTTCCTCAACTTAAATATTAAATTACATTAACAATTTATTTATCCTTTGGGGTCCACTCCCCTTAGGATTAAAGTTCAAATGTATAACTTTGAAATTCCAACACATAAATTGGGGGGGTGTTACATATTTCATCTCATGGCTTCGTCCCAAATCTGCCTTACGCAGACCCCTCTCTCTCAGACCCTACTCTTTCTCACCCACCCACTGACTCCTATGGATGCTAGCCCCCTAGCACATACTCCCAATCCCAGTTTCTCTATCTTTCTTAACCTTTGGGATAAGAAAAGGGGTGTCGATGGCTACAACATGAGACTGAGAAGAGTTTAGTCTCCCCATATCCTTGCGCACAAAGCCCTGAGAGCTCAAGTTGGAATTTTTTTGTTGTACCACTGTTCTCTCCTCCTCTGATCAGGTGATCATGTCCTAAGTGAAGAAAATGCTCAAATTTGGAACTGCTCAGAATTGGTTGAAACCAGAACAAATGGATAGGCCTCGTCGATACGATCCTGTAGCCGTGAACGACACTCAAATCCGACACTGTGTGTGAAAGTTATTCAAATTTGAAAATTCAAAATTTCATGCAAAAGACCAGTTTGACTAGGGCTGAATTTGATTAAAAAAATAATATTCCACGGAATATTTTGAGAATATTCCATAGAATATTCCATGGAATATTCCTTCAGCAGAAAATCAGGTCTCAACACTTGGCATATGCGGATTGGAGGATTTTTATGATTGTTGGTTTTGGACCAATCAGTATCCGCCACGTGGCAGGCTCGGAGGCCGCCACATGGCCCCAAGACTGAACATTTTTCTGTGGAAAAAATTTATGGAGTTGGAAGGATTCGACCCTAGGTCGGGTGGCCGCCAGCCCACAGGCCCAACCAGCTTGCCCACACGTTGGTTCTTATTATACAATGGACATATTTCATATTTAAATTTCAACAATGTTTCGGTTGGGGCGGAAAGGGGGCCAATCCCCTATACATATAACCGTAGGCTCAAAACCCTGACCCTCTCTACACCGGCGGTTATGACAGTCACGGTTAGTTGATGTTCACATGTTCTCCGATGACATTTTTGTATGACATTTAAATGCCACGGTTTTATAACCGTTGCCTCCAAACGGTTCCGCCGACGGTGGATTAGTTGGTCCATGTGACCACTACCACCTAACCATAAAAGTTAATGCTAATGGTTCTGAAAATTTAGGCAGAGCACGCCATTCTGGGGGGACTTTGCCATAGTTAGTGGGCTTATATCCAGTCCTCCCAAGTTTAGTGGAGTTTCTTTAGGCCAAATTGGACAAAACTTCAGTTGGTCATAACTTTCACATTACTAAACCTTTTTGAGCGAATTTTTTTATTTTTATTTATTTATTTATTTATTATTTTAATTTTTTTAATTTTATTTTTAATTTTTTTAATTTTTTTTCGGGTATTCTCAGCATTTTGGAGTCATTGGAATAGGTTTCAGAGCCATCAGAGGTTTCTTTCAGCCATTTTTACTTCAGAGAAGCATGGGGAGCCATCAGGGCCTTGAGGGAAACGAAGCTGCATTGGACTACACTTCACTATTTTAGGTGAAATCAGAGTCATTCTTAGTTTTTTTCTATGTTATGAATTCATTTTCACAGCTGGTTTGGTCTTTTTATGCCTTTTTCTCACTATATTACCAATTTGGGCATCATAATATATCAAGGACATGCCCATTGGGAGCCTTGGACCCGGCAGATGTAGCCCAGGAGGGGTGAAATGCCTCATCATGTTGTTGTGTGTTTATGGTGAAGTTATTCTATTGTGTTATTCTGTTGTGTTATTCAGATTAAAATTGTTAAACAATAAATTAAAACAACACTCCCTCACACCAAAATTCATAAACAGTTATCAAAAACACTTTGTTTCACTTGCAAGACTATCCAAACACTTTGCACACTTAATTTAATGGAAATGAATACTTTGAATAGCAAAACAAATACTTTCATTTTCAGATCAATTGGTATCTGAGCTCAGGATTAGAGCCTTATAAGCTAGAGTTTTTACTCATCATTTGTTTTGTGCAAAGATTAAGTCATTTGTTTGCAAGTTTTGATGCTTACTAGGCTAAAACTGAAGAGAGGTGAAGGAAACTTGGTTAGTGCAAAAACTAATCGACAACCAAGAAGGGTCAGAGAACCACCTCCAAGAGCCCTAGAAGTAGCTACAAGCATGTCTTCAAGAGAAGGAGAAGCTCCTGAAGAGATGGATCCCGAGGAAGAAGAACAAGTTTTCCGGAAAGCTTTCTTTGATATGACTGAAATGGTAAGTATCCTCTATCAAGAAAGAAATGATAGGATTGCTGGAGAAGGGTCTAAAAACAAAAAAGAAGGAGAGGGTTCATCAGGAGGAAAGAAGAGTAATGATCAGTCTAAGAAAGGACATGGAGGAAATGGTGATCCACCACCTCCATCTTCATCCTCTTCCTCTACATCGTCTTCCTAGACTTCGGTAAATCAGTCACATAAGTCGAAAACCACTGGTAAAAATCCTTTTTTAAAGCTTGATGTCAAATTTGAATTGCCCATGTTTAACGGTGAAGTCAACGCAAAGAAACTAGACAATTGGATCAGACAATTGGAAGTTTATTTAAGGATTCAAAACCTTCATGATGACGACACCAAGATACAAATAGCCTCGCTAAGAATGGATGGAGCAGCATTGGTGTGGTGGGAAGCCAAGACCAAGGATGAAATCAAGAAAAATGGTAAGATTACTTTATCATGGATTGAATTTATTTCCGCAATCAAGAAGCAATTTTATCCTTTAGCTCATCTACAAAAGGCTATAATGAATTGGAAAAACTTTAGACAGCTTAAGGAACAGAATGTGCAAGACTATACCCAGGAATTTAGGAGAAGAGCACTCTTATTAGGGGTAGACTTACAAAGTCGAGATACTTTGCTGAAATATATAGGTGGTTTGCACAGTGACCTTAAACATACTATCCTTATGTTTAATCCTACTAGTCTAGACGAAGTTTGTGTACAAGCTACGCATTTAGAGGCTAGAGGGAAAAACACTTTTGATGTGAATGAGGGTAGTGATTTTAAAGGCAAAGGAAGAAAAAGGATTGCAAAATCTAAAAAGGAAAAAAGGAAATTATTTTGTAAGAATTTTTCAAAAACAAGCCACGATGAAGACCACTGTTGGAAGCTTCATTCGAAGCTAAAACCAGAGAAATATAAAAACAAAGACAAAACCAAAGAAAAGGGAAAAATTGTTGCAACTGTTGAACAGGACTTAGGGTCTGAATTAGGTGATGAGACTAAAAGTATCGCCATGGTATTAAAGAACATAAAGGGGAAAGAGGATGTACAAGAAACAAATCCCAGTTCTAGCACATTAAACTGTCACAAAGAAACTTAAAATGAAAAGAGGAGGATAGAGCTATTTCATGTGAGGATAATATCAAACCACACAAAGATAGACATACTTTTTTATAGTGGGTCTCAAGCTAATCTCATCTCAGAAGACTTGGTAAAACAGCTGAAACTTGAGACAATTCCACATCCAAAGCCTTATCCACTTGGGTGGATATGCAAGGATGCAAAATTACAAGTCTCAAGAAAGTGCATCTTGTGCTTCGCTATAACAACTCATTATGTTGATTGGGTTGAACTGGATGTAGTACCGCTTGACATTATAGGTGTTGTGTTGGGTAGTCCATATTTATTTGATAGAAAGGAAATCTTCCATCTCCATGAGAACAAGTATCACTTGTTCAAGGATGGAAAAGAGTACATTGTGAGAGCAC
This sequence comes from Pinus albicaulis, assembly GCA_034641835.2. NCBI lineage: Eukaryota > Viridiplantae > Streptophyta > Pinopsida > Pinales > Pinaceae > Pinus > Pinus albicaulis. The sequence goes on from JAXQQM020085488.1 coordinate 146,396, forward strand.
ATAAGAAGAAGCTAGAATCTTCTTTAGTCCATGCAGGGCAATTGAAAAAGCTAGTTAATGCAAGTCAAAATCTAACTTTTTTGATGGTTAAACAACAAGATTTTGTACCTTTTCCTTTTCATGATATTGCTGATATAAATGATGATATGTTTCAGTCTGATAACAGTTCGTCTTTGAAAGAAGATAACAATATGTTGTACAAGGTACCTTTGGTGTCGATTGATGCAGAGAACAAAGTGACGGTGCAAAGCAGTGCAAGAGTCCATGAGATGGAAAGGCATGCAAGAAAAGAGGGCATACAGTTCAGCAAGGGTCATTGCTGGTTTCAGAATGGTAGATTGGTATGGCGATAAAACTTGGTCGGGAATCGGCACAAGTATAGAGCTCATTCAGAAAAAATTCGCCATGTGAACAGTTGGCAAGGTGAAACTTATGTTCAGTCTTCTTTGAATTTTGACCATTGTAGAAATAGTATGTTTTCTGCAAACTATAGTTGCTATTCTAAAAATTTCAAGAATTTGCATCATGACTCAGTCAATGTTAGCAACGGTCGGTCAGTGAATTCAAGGAGCAATTTATCGTTTTATGAGAAGCTCAATTTGATGAATTCAGGAAGATTTCAGTGGTTCAAAGTTGGAAGAGTGGAGAATTAGTCTCCTCATTTTCATTTTACGTAATCAGAGAGATTTTTTGGGTCCAAAAGCTTCCCAATGGGGAGTTGTGATCAGGTGATCATGTCCTAAGTGAAGAAAATGCTCAAATTTGGAACTGCTCAGAATTGGTTGAAACTAGAACAACTGGATAGGCCTCGTCGATACGATCCTGTAGCCATGAACGACACTCAAATCCGACACTGTATGCGAAAGTTATTCAAGTTTGAAAATTCACAATTTCATGCAAAAGACCAGTTTGACCAGAGTTGACTTTGATTAAAAAAATATTAAAAAATAATATTCCATAGAATATTCTGGAATTATTCATTGGAATATTCTTTCAGTAGCAAATCAGGTCTCGACACTTGGCATATGCGGATTGGAGGATTTTTATGATTGTTGGTTTTGGACCAATCAGTATCCACCATGTGGCAGGCCTAGAGGCCGCCACGTGGCCCCAGGACTGAACATTTTTCTGTGGCAAAAATTTATGGAGTTGGCAGGATTCGACCCTGGGCCAGGTGGCCGCCAGCCCATAGGCCCTACCGGCCCGCCCACATGTTGGTTCTTATTATATAATGGACATATTTCATATATAAATTTCAACAATGTTTCGGTTCGGGCGGAAAGGGGGCCAGCCCCCTCTACATATAACTGCAGGCTCAAAACCCTGACCCTCTCTACACTGGCGATTACGAAAGTCACGGTTAGTTGATGTTCACATGTTCTCCGGCGGCATTTTTGTATGACATTTAAATGCCACAGTTTTATAACCGTTGGCTCCAAACAGTTCCGTCGGCGGTGGATTAGTTGGTCCATGTCACCACTACCACCTAACCATAAAATTTAATGCTAACGATTCCGAAAATTTAGGCGGAGTGCGCCATTCTGGGCGGATTTTTCCATAGTTAGCGAGCTTATCTCCAGTCCTCCCAAGTTTAGTGGAGTTTCTTTAGGCCAGATTGGAAAAAACTTCATTTGGTCATAACTTTCACATTACTAAACCTTTTTTAGCAATTTTTTATTTTATTTCGGGTATTCTCAGCATTCTGGAGCCATTGGAATATTTTTTAGAGCCATTAGATGTGTCTTTTAGCCATTTTTACTTCATATAATCTTGGGGAGCCATCAGGGCCTTAAGGGAAACGGAGCTGCATTGGACTACACTTCACTGTTTTAGGTGAAATCAGAGGCATTCTTAGTTTTTTTCTGTGTTATGAATTCATTTTCATATCTGGTTTGGTCTGTTTAGGAATTTTTCTCACTGTATTACCAATTTGAGCATCATAATATATCAAGGACATGCCCATTGGGAGCCTTGGACCCGACAGATGTAGCCCAGAAGGGGTGAACTGCCTCATCATGTTGTTGTGTGTTTATGGTGAAGTTATTCTACTATGTTATTCAGATTAAAGTTAAACAATAAATTAAAACAACACTCCCTCACACCAAAATTCATAAACAGTTATCAAAAACACTTTGTTTCACTTGCAAGACTATCCAAAAACTTTGCACATTTAATTTTATGGAAATGAATAATTTGAATAGAAAAACAAATACTTTCATTTTCAGATCATCCTCCCTGAACTGATCTATGATCCTATACACAAACAAGGTTTCCATACACCTCCTAGGTCCATCCTAGAGGTATCCCTTACCCGGCAGACCCAAATTCTACTGCATGCAAAGCCCAACCACCAATCCTAAAGCAACCCAGAGGGAGAGACCTGTTATCACTAAATTGAGGCTGATGGGCTACTTCAACAATAAACCTAGACTAACTATTTCAAACCTACTTTTGGCTGGAACATAGCCTTTCTAATCTGAGAGTGCTCTCTCAAAGATATGAATGTTATTTAATAGATAAAGATTAAAATATTCCTAACCCTTAAATGTATTTGGAATGTTTTTATGCGGGTGAAGGATGCAAACAAATGGCTGCCATTGGGCATGGAGTCAGTGAAGAAACTCAATCACATATAAAATATCTCTCATGGAAGTTGAGGCATGTGTATTCTCATCAATACATAACATAAGCAACAAAATAAATGTATAAAGGAAGTTGGAGAATATTTAACCATGAATTCCAAGTAATTACACACAAATTAAAATGAAAGAGGATTGAAAGAGTCTGTAAGACATGTTGGAATCACGATTGCCGTTAGACCAAAACCCGCAGGCATTAGTCTCCGCTACAATCGCCAAAGTTAGGATCCACGAGAGGTGGTTAGTCCATGTCGCGAAACACATGGGGAGCGTTGAACCCAATGTCCAACAATCTCCCCCCCAACGTGAGCTAGGTGAATTTCGAACTTGAAACCTATCGCTCTGATACCACTTGTTGGAATCACGATTTCCCTTAGACCAAAACCCGTAGGCATTAGTCTCTGCTACAATCTCCAGAGTTAGGATCCACGAGAGGTGGTTAGTTCATGTCGCAAAACACATGGGGAGTGTTGAACCCAATTTCCAATAGGACAAACACATACAAGAATACATGATGAATATCAGGTGAGAAATAAGTTTTCTACAACTGTATTATTACTCACAGAAAAAAATTACAACAGTAGCTTGTAGCATTACATCAATCAACCCTTTCTAACTCTAAAACACTCTCATTTATAGAGTGAGGACTCATACAAATTATTTTCCACCTTGCTAGCTTCTAATGCCCACCTCAAAGACCTATTTCAAATAGGATTACATCACTTGGAGACTTCCTAGGGATATTTTTGTTTTGCAGAGTTTGAAAACAAAAAGGAATCTTCTTTCATTAAATAACTCAACAAATGTCTTTAATAACTCTTATCAACTACAACTAACTAATTTTCTAATTGTACTAGACTGTTAATGTGTCATCATGCCATGTGGATGCTGATTTGGACCTCTTTCAAGTCGAATTTTACAAATTTTACACAAATCTGATTAGTGAAAATTATGAAAAATAGGCCCAAAAGATGAGAACACAATTTCCAAACCTTGATGGATTTGTATAAACTGAGAGAGATTTGGGTATATGCACTTGTCATGAAGAAAAACCTCCTTCATATTTCCAAAATGGTTTTTCATTTGGTCAGAAATTTAAGTTGAAGTTGACTGCTAAAACAGTCATGTATAGGAAATTTCAGGAGAGTTCGTAGTGTTTTCATTTCACCACTTTTTGCATAAACTTTGAAATTTTTGGTTGTTGGAGGGCCTTAATTGGGTCTAATAAGCTAAATACATGCCTCTAGCACCCTCTGCCATGTATTTTTGAAGGATTTTTATCTTAAGGAAACCTACAACGAGTTCATAGCAAAAACTCAGCCTCAAGCTTGGAGCACGCTACGAACTCACCTAGCTTGGATTTTTTTTTGTACTTTCTTATTCTTTTCCCAAAAATCATCTTTGCAGCTTTCATATGTCTTGTGATGATATCTTAAGACAAAAAGTGACCAAAAATGTGTTGCTTACCATATTTAACATCAACATCTTGCATAATCACTTTAAGACCCTTTTTCTTCAATTCAGCTTGTACCATCTCCATCGAACCAAACTAACATGATGAGGTGTTAGAAAAATGATACACTGGAGTTAAGACCTTGTAAACCTGAATTGAGATGGTAATCCTTCCAATGGTGAGGTGGAAAAAGTGATGTGATGTTATGCTTGATGATGTGTCCAACATGATGAGCTGACAGCCCAATCATCTTCCATAATGAGTGTTATGACTAAACAAAGTCTCCATTGGTACACTTTAACCATTATAGATAATTGATGTCCTTCAAAAATACATTTAATGCTCGAAAAAATTTAGAATTCTCTCTCGCTGCAAAAACAAAGTTTTTAGGTAAGTTCGTAGCGAATTCTGACTGTTTTACACTGATTTCGCTATGAACTTTGGTATTCTTGTCAAATTTCACTGTAATGACCAGATTTGCTCATGTATGAGATATTTTAGGATCTTTCTTTGACATTGACTCCTATCACATGAATGATGACCATTAAGACCCCTCACATATGTGCATTTTTTGAAAATTTTGAATTCAAAAGACCCTATTCAACTCTAAGTGATTCAACCTAATTAACTTAAGACCAACCAAATTTTATCATGGATAACAATGACTCCAATGGGGATGTTGCGCCCCTGTGGTGCGGCAAAGAACCAGTAGCTCCAATGCTTTATTCATTGGGCAATTCCCAACCACTTGTCATATTCTTTAGCCTGTATTCGATCCTTGATATGCTCTTGAAGCAAAAACACTTGTACAAACTAAAACTTGCAACTACAATCTTCAAACAAAATGCTGAAAGAGATGCTTGCCCAGCAAGCTTATTTATGTACATGCCAATCCTACTCTAACAACTGAAGAACAAACTTTCAATTCAAGCAATATGAAACCTCCAGTATAACCAGTCAAAGAGTTGATCCAACACCTGGGTTTCTTGATTGTTCTTCAGTGGACCATCTATTAGCAACTCAGAATAAAAATTGAATCCATAAGCTGAACTTATAAATGAAAGAAAATCCACCTTCACTAATGACTGAAATAGGCTTACCAAAGGATCTTGATAATCATGAAAATTTCATCTTTTGATGATGTTGTGGCCCTATAATTCATAAGATTAAAAAGAATGAACGAAAGAGGACAACATCAAAACGCTTTGGAGTCCAGGACCTAGCCTTCCTAGACTCAGAGAGGGCTCTCTCTGTTTTTTATGATTTATGATTTAGCTTGATGGTTATAAATGTTGATATTAGGCTAGTTATAGAAATTATGAGGGTTGTTTGTTTGATTGATTGGGTGGTTGGACAGACAAAGATGCTGAAGCTAATCCGTTGGGCTATGGAGTCATAAAAGGCTGAATTGTGCATCAACTTTTCAAGGGCATTCATAGGGAAAGCTAACTATATAGACTGGATCTTACTAGTAGTGTGAAATGGGAAAGGAGGAGGAGATTAAAGTTCAACATAAATGCAGAGCAGACCATCTCTGAATTTTTCATTCAGGTCTCAGAGGAAAACATTAAGATAACAAACACAGACAAAGTTAAGGTCCTCTCTTAGCAAATCTTAATCTAAATTTTATGTTTTGAAATCAGATAAATTGATGCACAGTATGAAAAGACAGAGGAAAAACATTTACGCTGAGGAAAAAAATCACCATTAGCATAGCTCAAGAATCCTGTGAACGGTATCTTCTTATTGATGCCCAGCGTAAATAGTTACAGTACTCCAATAGTTCTTACAATGCAAGTTCCAATAGGGTCCAAGTTTCCAACCCTTGACACTGCTAAGGAAGTCAGTATTTAACTAAAGACTAAGTTGGTTGCCCTATATTACTTGGAAACCTTTCATTTATTACAATTTAAGCAGAAAATGGACAAGTGTGGCCATGCAAGGCCTGATCAGACATAACTGACAACAACCACCTCTGGAATTAATTCTGGGCAACTCTTCATAGATCTAAATGCTTCAATGAAACTTCGTAAGATCAAACAGTAGACCTGAAGGTGGTTGCGATTGTCACGAAGAGGCAAACCATGGTGGCTCTGACACCTGGATATGTTTTGCATAAAAATTGGCGTTGGGTAATAAAATTTGGTGCAATGCTGGCCACTTCCATTGATTGGTTACGGTGTCGATGAGTTTGCTGCCTTTTCCATTTTTGTCGTTATAACATAACAATTTTGCATGAATGCCCTTTGCTGCCCGACTCGACCTGTGGTGTTTATTTTCTACCTGAATCCTTCTTACCATGTTTCAACCCTTTTTAAACAAAATAGCGTAAAAACTCATATACCCGGACATGAAAATGTTTAGATTTTAGTTTTGAAGCTGCATCACATCTGCACACTTCGCAATATTTACCGTTTAAGTTATGAAGAATGTAATCAATGATGCGATGCGATGTAAAGTGGGTGGTGACGTAGTAGGTAAGGTGGGACCGGACCGCAACCCGCAGATCGCAAATCCTAAGTTTTCTTATGAGCGCGGGGGTTAAATTCTAAAACTTGCGAAGTGCGGGGAGAGGGACCCACCTCCATCACAATTGCAAGTAGGAAAGCTTCTATGGTAAGGTAAGGTTTATTATTCAAGTGGCCTAAAGTGGGGGGTGGAGCTGTTGTGGTGGGGAAAACTGCATCGCAAGTTAAACCAAATACATTACGGAAGCTTCAAAGGTAAGTTAACAAATGTGTGATGCAATATATCACGAATCGATGATCGCAAGTGTTAAGGTTTTGTTGTGATGCAAAACATTATACTCTGCGAAATGCGATGGATCGTAGGGAAAGGGTTATGTGTCAGGGAGGAATGGCCCACTTTAATGACAATCGGGGAAATTGGAAGCGGAGGTAAAACAATGATATAGCAGTGAAAAAAGGTAAAGTGGAAATATAAATTAGAAAAGGTAAGGTCTAATGTTTTGAAAGTAAAATGAAAAGAAAATGGTTTGTAATGCGAGGGAATAGGTCGGGACATGAGAGTCGAGGGGGAAAAAATGAAACTTGGGATAAAAGGAATAACTTAGGATAAAAATGAAATATGGAAAACTAGATGCACTCGTGAAGAAGCAAGAAGCTCCAATTTGTATGCCATAGTACCAATGTTTTGCAACACCTTGTAAGGATCATAGTACTTTGGCGATAATTTATTATCCTTCTTAGCTTGCTTGAGGGACATTTGTTTGTATGGTTGTAGTCGTAAAAATACCCAGTCTCCTACCTCAAAAATTCTCTCCCTGTGATGTTGATATGCCTATTGTTTCATTCGATTTTGTGCCAAATTCAGGTTATCCTTTAAGAGTTGGAGAACTTCTTGCTGATGCTCGATGTGATCTTCCACTGCTTGAACCTTCTAGTTTTCCCTTAAAGATGATGTGATGGATGGTGGATGATATCCATAAAGTGCCATAAATGGGGTCATTTTTGCTGCAGTATGGAAGGAAGTGTTATACCACCATTCAGCGAGAGGTAACCACTTGACCCATTGTGTTTGTTTATCAGATACAAAACAACGAAGATATCCTTCCAAACATTTATTTACTATCTCGGTTTGACCATCGGATTGAGGATGATAAGATGAGCTATGAGCTAATTGAGTACCCAAACAAGAAAATAACTCCGTCCAAAAATTTCCAGTAAAAATGGGATCTCTGTCGCTCAAAATAACCCTTGGGTTTCCATGTAGCTTTTGAATTGTGTCTATAAATGTAGTAGAAATTGTACTTGCTTTAAATGGATGAGATAATGCACAAAAGTGTGCATACTTGGTAAGTCTATCAACTACCACCATGATGACACTCTTTCCTTCGGACTTAGGTAAACCTATGATAAAATCCATTGAAATCTCCTCCCAACATTTACTTGGAATGGATAAAGGTTGTAGAAGACCCGGGGTCTTAATTGTCTCAACTTTATTCTGCTGGAAAACCAAACATTCCGCCACAAACTTTTGAATATCAGATTTAAGGCCATCCCAAAAAAATTCTTTCTTCACCCTGTGGTAAGTTTTTAAAAATCCTGAGTGTTCTCCTAAAGGAGAAGTGTGCAATTCCAGAAGAATCTTTTGTTTTAGTTGGGAATTCTTACAAAGATATAAGCGATCTTTGTACCATAAGGAATCATTTTTCCAACTAAATGTATCAGATGTACTAGGATCTTGCCGCAACTTTTGAATGAGTGTCCATACTTCTTTTTCCTTCTTCCATTCATCTCTTGCTTCAGTTATCCAATCTGGTTGGATAATAGAAATGGCACAAAGCAATGCTTCCACCTCTTCATTCTTTCTTGAGAGTGCATCTGCAACAACATTAAGCTTTCCTTTTTTGTAGATTATTTCAAAGTCATAACGCAACATCTTTGTGACCCATTTTTGATACTCTTCTAAAGATAGTCTTTGTTCCAAAAAGTGTTTAAGACTATCATGATCAGTTTTTACCTTGAAGTGTCTTCCCATTAGGTAAGTTCGCCATTTCTTTAGTGCATGCAGTATTGCTAACATTTCCTTCTCATAAATAGGTTTTTGTAAATACTTTCCTTTGATTCGACGACTTTCAAAAGCAATGGGTCTTCCTTCCTGCATTAAAACTGCACCAATTCCATTTCCTGAGGCATCACATTCCACAATAAAGGTTTTTGTGAAGTCTGGCGTAGCTAAGACCGGTGATAGGCACATTGCCTCTTTAAGATGTTCAAAGGCCTTAGTTGCTTCAGGAGTCCATGAAAATGCATCTTTCTTCAATAATGTTGTTAGAGGTGCTGCTATTCTCCCATAATTCTTAACAAACTTGCGATAATACCCTGTTAACCGGAGAAATCCTCGCAACTGTTTATGGTTGTGGGGAATTTCCATTCCTTAATGGCTTTAATTTTGTTAGGGTCTACATTAACACCCTCGTGAGATATAATAATCGTATATTCCACCTTCGTACTCCAAAGAAACATTTGGATGTTTTTGCATATAATTGTTTTCTTCTTGATATGTCCTTCTATCTTGAGAGTTTGAGGAGTGGTAATTTCTGCCAATGCATTACACGATATGGTCGGACTCATTTCTTCCTCTTCTAGGGTTGGTTCCTGGTGTATATCCTCTTATTTTGAAGGTTCTTGTTCATTTTCTTCTTCCTCTTCACAATCTATGTAAAATAATTTCTTCTCTACACACTTATGACCTTTAGTGTATTTGCTATCACAACTGTAGCAAAGCCCTTTTGCTCTTTTTTCTTCCAATTGTTGTGGTGTCAACCTTGTAGGTTGTGTAAATCTAGGAGTAGCAACACTTACCTCTTTATAGAAGTGAGTGGTAGGCTTCCTTGTTGCCATAATTTTACATTCAATTTTTCTTGCCAACCTGAATGCCTTCTCCAATGAATCAGGTTCCAAAACGCGAACTTCATGTTGGATGTTATCCTTTAAAGTGCCTATGAAGAGATCAATCCCGTGTTCCTCTGGAATATCAGTTACCCTTATATTCAATTTTTGGAATTCCTCAATGTGCTGCCCCACTAAACCCTTTTGTTTGAGATTTATCAATTGGCTAAAGAAGGTGTTGCTCTTTGTATCCTCATAATGTGCTATCATTTCTTCCGTAAAAATTGACCAAGTGACAATTTTTTTACAAGAGCAAAGCCATCGATACCATACAAATGTATTTTGTTCTAAATATAAAGTTTCAATGCATACCTTTTGTGTGTTTTGCATGTTATGGAGATCAAAATATTGCTCCATCTGTAGTATCCATGTTACAGGATCCTTTCCATCAAACTTCCTCATATCCATTTTTGGAATATGGTGGTTCTTCCCGCCAACATTAGAGTTTATGAAATCACGACTAACATTTATTTTGTTCTCATCATGAGTTTCCTCTACTATCTTTTCACCATTAGGAAACATTTGTTGTATCAACTTTGTCAAACCTTCCATGTCTGCTTTTAGATCATTCTTCATGTTTTCCATTTTTTCATCGATCTTAGCTTCCATGTCATCCATCTTAGATTCCATGCCAACTTCCATGCCATCTATCTTAGCTTCCATGCCATTCTTCAAACCATCCATATTAGATTCCACGCCTTTCTTCAAACCATCCATCTTAGTTTCCACGTCTTTCTTCAAAACTTCCATGTCATTTTTTTTTGCTCTTTGCGAGAGCGAAATTTGTTGCACTTGCTCTTGTAATTTTGATATGTCATGTTGCCATTCTTTGTCTTCATGAGTCATAGTAGGGCCTTCTGTGTTGGCTTAATGGTTGTTGAATTATTTTAGGGGCCATTTTAGAATCCAATACTGATATCTATTTTACAATATGCCCTTGGAATCAATTCAACTTGATTCTTCAAACAAGACTTCTGCAATTCGGAAAAAAAAAATACACAACTTTTACTTGCTTTTGAGGAGCTCGATATTGAAATTGACTTATACCATACCGCATCCTCAATATCCGAAATTTGCCCCGTAGTATTCCTCTCAAGTCTTCCTTCAAATGCCATAGGTCTCGACTTGATTTGGATTCTTCAAGACAAATTTATGTCCAATCTCCCACAATGACCTAATTATGGACTAGTTCAGTAGAGCGAACTTGTACGACTTGCCACGCGTCACTGTTTGCTCCTTTGGCTCTGAAATTTATAGATAGGAAACTAAATTCTGTGTACTTCCAGTCACGTTTTACAGAATTCCAATCCGATGCTCAGAGAGAGAGTTACGAATATTTTCCCACGAACACCTCTTTTAGATGAAATTTGAGGGCTTGAAAGAGACCTAACTTCCACAGATCATATCTCTGAAAATATTGAGAACCAAACTCAAAATTTTGCGACGATGTTCCTCAGGATGTCAGCTTTATGCTCAAAAAAGTTCAGCTTCTGAACCTTCATAGAAAAAAAGTTATAGTGAAACTTCCGCGATGACCTTTTTAAGTGAAATTCATGAGCCTGCAAAAAGCCCTAACTTCCACAGATCATATCTCCGAAAATATTGCGAACCAAGCTCTAAAATTTTTTGATGATGTTCCTTATGATTTCGGCTTCGCACTCTACAAATTTCAGCTTCTGAACTTTCGTAAAAAACAAGTTATAGAGAAAATGCCATGATGACCTGTTTGGAGCAGAGAAACCCTAGAATCCACAAATTTGATACCAAATGTTGTGAAACCAGATCCAAAAATAGAAGAAAAGAGATATCAACACCTTAGAAATAAGCCACTTCGAGGGGGAAACCTCCAAGACATTACATGAATGAACATTCTTGGATGATACAAATTACAAAACCTCCTTTCTATATATAGGAGTCCATGGGGGCACAATGTAATCCTAGTGGGACCACAATGTAATCCTAGCTGACCTAACAATAATAATTTAAGGGCACAATAATAACAATATGGGGGTTACAGGGGTACAATAATAACAATAAGGGGGTTACACTAACAACAATAAGGGACTATACTAGTAATATAGGGACCTAACAGCAGGGTAAACAGATATGCAATATGGTCGGGGACTTAGGATAAAAAAATACCGTAAGGTCCTAAACTTGACAAAAATCATCCCTTTTCGGATCTTCAAAGAAAAATTTAACCTTTTTGGTTTGATTGTAGGAAAATAATCAAGCAAATTTAAGGTTGCTTACCTATAGTATGAACTTTGCATCTTTTCCTTTTTAAATACCCTCTTTTCTTTTTCTTTTGTTTCTCTTTATCTTTCTTTGGAAAAGACTTTTGAATATTGACCTCTATGCACAATATGAAAAATTTGCAAAAAGAAAGTACATAGTCACCTCATGATACTATAAATTACAAGACTCTAACAGTGTCTCCAGCTGGGGATGGAACTTCTGTTTAGGGAAGTGTCAAGAACACTGCAGACGAGTTCCTTGATCCATTAGGTTGATCTCACAACTTGTATCTTGATATTTAAGGAAACTTAGTGAGTGGAAACCAGCTGATTGTTCCTCCTGAATTTGACTAATAAAAATAGACCACATGCTTGGCCAGCCAGCTTTTTAGCATACTGAAATCTAAAATGAAACTTACAACTGAACCTATCCACTGCAATCCATCAAGCTGAACATATTGCTGCACCTTGAAAACTTGAATGGTAAAACCATAACTAAGCTAAAACCAAAGTCTGAAACATACTAATCTGAAAATGAAAAGCAATCTAAAACTAAAACTGGAAAAATGCTCAAAATACTGAGCTTATTTTCACACCCACCTACCCTAATCTATTGAAATGGCTTCCCTTCTAAACAATACAATAATGTAGTGCAACCAGTCAAGCAATTGTTCTAATATATTTGTTCTTTCTTTTCTCTTCACCATGTTCAATAACAAACCTGATAATAGTATTTGGTAGAAATTCCTGACATGATCTGATTTACATGGATCTTGGTATATTCGAAAAACAATTGTCATGCTGGAAATATGTGCAGGCTTTGTAAAGAACAATTCCTCCATATAGGCAGCCACTGGATCAAGATACTCTTGATTTATTTCTGGGTATTCTTACTTATCCCACTCAGCTTCATATCCTGGTACTACAGATGTGCTCTCCAGGTCTTCAATCAACTCAAAACATGTTTGCATGCTACTTGATGAGTGTTTTGCCACTGCTTCTACTGAATCAAACAATGGGGAAGACTATCTGATCATATCCATATCATAGTAGATTTTGAGAGCATTATGAACATAGGAAGATTGAATTTGAAAGTAGAAACCATCCAACATGTCTGCTATTGGGTCATGTGGTGCTTTAGATGGTAGTGTTGGTTCTTCTGAGACCTCATGTTTTCTCTTATGACTATCAGCCAGAATGTGGTCCCAATTCCCTTTTATAATCTGAAATGCATTAAAGCACAGAGTAGAGAGTCAAACTGGATCAATCCATCATTTGTTTCAGACTTTGTGATTTCATCTGCTACTTGACATTCAAAAGAACTTAAGGGTTGAACCCCTGGATCTAAAAAATATATTTTATCATCCCTGATTTCCTCATATGATTGGTGAGAGAGTTATCTTCTCCTGTGATTATCAGCTATAATGTGATCTAGATTCCCTTTCACAATTTGAAATGCATCAAAGCAGACGGGAAAAGAATCAATTTGGATCAATTCATCATATGTTTCAGATTCTATGATTTCAAGATGACTCACGGGGGGGAACTTCTGGATCTGAAAAAGGTTTTTTATCATCCCTCTCCTCCTGGAATGATTCATTAGAGCATTCCTCCTCCTTCCTATTTGAAACCTACTTGTAATTCTCTCTTAAGAGTGAGGAAAAATATAGAGGAAGGCATTTCGTACATACTTGACAACCTCCTGCATTTTCCTCTTTTCAACCTTGCTTAGTATGTAGAGTTTGATTGTCATCTTTGCATGGTGGTGACCAGACCTCATCTTCCCATGGAGACAATGCTGGTTGCTCTGTACAGTCATCCTCCATCTCAACCTTATAGTATTCCTCTTGATAATCATATTCGAGATGGCTACCTCTGTATGCAAGGTCATCTATCATGTACATTATTGTTGGGGATTTGCCTGCCTCCTTCTGATTTTGGACTTAATATTTGGTTGTGTTGTGGATAGAGTACATGAAACAATCATTTTCTATTTTAGGGTGTCCAAGATGGGCTACAAACTGCTTGGGTACATTAATGTTTGTATTTTCCGGAACTAATGGAACATGAGGTATCTGAACATCAAGTTCCTCTTTCCTGCTAATCATATGCATCATTTCGTTGACTGCGTTAGTCAACATATCTAGCTTTATCTCTGAAGATATCAATCACTCTCTTTCTATTTTGTCCTTATTCATTGCTTTTAACTTTGCTTCCCTATTCAGCAGGTTGGCTTCCACATCAACTGCCACATTTTTCATTTATTCCAGGGTTGCAGGGTCCCTTTCTCTTAACCGGAATGCCATCTCTGGGTCAAATGCATCTGGGTAGTGCAAGAGAGCCCATCCTGGGGGTGGCTTTATCTTAGTAGGTATTGAATGGTATACCTTATTGAACCTGGCTGAAAAAAGTTGGATTGTCTCCCCAGGCTGTCTTTTTAAATGGTTATACTCTTCTATGATAAGAAAAACATTTCCCACGACCACCCATCTATCCAGGAAAACTTGAATGAATTGATGAAAATTGATAATGCTTGCAGACGGAAGATCTTTAAACCAATTTTTAACTTTACCTTGCAATGATAAAGCAAACATCCTGATACATACACCATCCTCTTCCACCTCATACCGATCAAGAAATCCTCAAGATTCTGCATGTGTTTTTCAACAGTGATCTGTACATTTTCTCCATCAAATCTGGGTAGATTATTGATAAATTTTGCGGGGATGTCATGTAGGATAGGAGGAAAAACCAGAGGCTTGTATATGTTTGGGACTTTTACAGGTATAGGCATTACAACAGGAGGCTTATAACTATTTGGGAATTTATCACGAGTAGGGGATAGAGCCTGATGCTCATGTTTCACTGGGTTTTCCATAAATGCATCAAGAATATGCACAGGTATAAAAGTGTGTATATGGTCTACAATTTGGGGCTTAGCTTCTTGAGGTTCATCAATTTTCAAATGATTAATGTAAACCTTAGTAGTGTACTCTTGATCAGACTTAAATTAGGATAGAATATAGTTACATATAAAAACAACAATTTCTTGAATCAAATTTGGGCTTGAATACTTTCTCTTTCAAGGTTGACTGGTCATGTTTCAGGTCCTTCCTCCAGTGGAGTCTTTGAATGGAATTGATCTAAATTGGAGTCACCAGGTGGACGATTTAAACCTCCTTGTGTCTGGCTTGTTGTCCACCATCAACAACTAGATATCAATCTAGGAAAATACTCAAATCATATAATATTTTGACTGGGGTTTTCTGAGTTCTAATAAAATATTAAGCTTTTTCAATAACTCAGTTCCCTAGTATGGTCGCCATTATGTTGTGGCCCTATAATTCATAAGATTGGAAAGAATGAATGATAGAGGACAACATCAAACTGCTTTGGAGTCCAGGACCTAGACTTCCTAGACTCAGAGAGGGCTCTCTCTGTTTTTTATGATTTATGATTTAGCTTGATGGTTATAAATGCTAATATTAGGCTAGTTATAGAAATTATAAGGGTTGTTTGTTGGATTTGGGTGGTTGGACTGAAAGAGCTGCAAAAGCCAATCCATTAGGCTATGGAGTCATAAAAAGTTGACTTGTGCATCAACGTTTCAAGGGCATTCACAGGGCAAGCTAACTATGCAGACTGGATCTTACTAGTAGTGTGAAATGGGAAAGGAGGAGGAGATTAAGGTTCAACATAAATGCATAGCAAACCGTCTCTTAATTATGCATTCAGGTCTCAAAGGAAAACATTAAGATAACAAACAGAGACAAAATTGAGGTTCTCTCTTAACAAATCTTAATTTGAATTTTCTGTTTTGAAATCAGATAAATTGATGCACAGTATGAAAAGACAGAAGAAAAACATTAACGCAGAGGAAAAACATCACCATTAACATAGCTCAAGAATCCTGTGAATGGTCTCTTATTATTTATGCCCAAATCAAACAGTTACAGTGCTCCAATAGTTCTTACAATGCAAGTTCCAGCAGGGTCCAAGTTTCCAACCCTTGACACTGCTAAGGCAATCAATATTTAATTAAAGACTAAGTTGATTGCCCTATCATACTTGGCAACCTTTCATTGATTACAATTTAAGCAGAAAATGGAAAAGTGTGGCCATGCAAGGCCCGATCAGACATCAATGACAACAACTGCCTCTGGAATTAATTATGGGCAACACTTCGTAGATCTAAATGCTTCGATGACTCTTCATAAGATCAAACAGTAGACTTGAAGGTGGTTGTGATGGTCATGAAGAGGCAACCCATGGTGTCTCTGACACCTAGCTTTGTTTTGCAGAAAAATCGGCATTGGGTAATCAAATCTGGTGCATTGCTGGCCACTTTCATTGATTGGTGACGGTGCCGATGAGTTTGTTTCCTTTTTCGTTTCTTCCATTATAACATAAAAATTCTGCATGAACTCCCTTTTTTTCCCGACTTGACCTGTGGTGTTTATTTTCTACCTGAATCCTTCTTCTAGTGTTTCAACCCTTTTAAAAAAAAAACAATGTAAAAACTCATATACACGGACCTGAAAATGTTTAGCTTTTAGTTTTGAAGCTGCATCGCATCCACGCACTTCGCAATATTTATTGTTTAAGTTATGAAGAATGTAATCAGAGATGCAATGTGAAGTGGGAGGTGACGTAGCAGGTGAGGTGGGACCGGACTGCAGCTCGTAGATCGAAAATCTTAAGTTTTTCTTATGAGCGCGGGGGTTAAATTCTAAAACTTGCGAAGTGCACGAAGAGAGACCCACCTACATTGCAATTACAAGTAGGAAAGCTTATGCAGTAAGATAAGTTTTATGATTCAAGTGGCCTGAAGTGGGGGGCGGGGCTGTTGTGGTGGGGCCAACCGCATCGCAAGTTAAACCAAATACATTGTTGGCGCTTCAAAGGTAAGTTAACAAATGTGCGATGCGATATATCGCAAATCGGAGATCACAAGTGTTAAGGTTTTGTTGTGATGTGAAACATTATAATCTGCGAAATGCGATGGATCATGGGGGAAGGGTTATGTGTCAGAGAGGAATGGCCCACTTTAATCGCAATCGGGGAAATCAGAAGCGGAGGTAAAACAATGATATAGCGGTGAAAAAAGGTAAAGTGGAAAAATAAAGCGAAAAAGGCAGAAAAGATAAGGTCTAATGTTTTGAAAGTAAAATGAAAAGAAAAGGGATTGTAATGCGGGGGAATGGGTTGAGACATGAGAGTTGAGGGGGAAAAAATGAAACTTGGGATAAAAGGAATAACAAAGGGGTGGGGTAAACAAATATGCAATATGGTTGAGGAATTAGGATAAAAACATACCGTAAGGTCCCAAACTTAACAAAAATCATCCCTTTTCAGATCTTCAGAGCAAAATTTGATCTTTTCGATGTGATTGTAGGAAAAAAATCAAACAGTTTTTAGGCTGCTTACCTATAGCATGAACTTTTCATCTTTTCCTTTTTGAATACCCTCTTTTCTTCTTCTTTTGTTTCTCTTTATATTTATTTGGAAAACTCTTTTGAATATTGACCTCTATGTAGAATATGAAAAATTGGCAAAGAGAAAGTATATAGTCACCTTGTGATACTGTAAATTACAGGGCTCTAACAAATTGAATCAACAAATCAGCAATAGGATCCTTGAAAATACTAGAAAGTATCCTGTCTCGATGATCCAAAGGATATTTTTCATTCATAACTGCAGGTTGTCTCTTTTTTATGTCTTCATTTTCAACATCATTCTTGAGACAAGGCTCTGACTGTTCATGAAAATATTCAATGGGAGGAACCATATCATGTGATACATGGATGTTTAGAAATGAATTTTCATGAATTAAAATTAGAACTTCATATATATCATCATGCAATAACAACATTTTTTTATCATTTAAATCTATAGCAGGACATTTTGGGACAACAACTTGTAGATAAAAAACTTGTTGATTATTCTCCATTAGTGCTTCCTCATGACAACCTTTAAGCATAGTCAAGGAATCAACCTCCTTCTGATGATAAAAAGAAACATGTTTCACATAAGATTCTCCTTGCTCCTGCCCATTTTCATGTTGCTCAACATTAAAAGGTTTAGAAAATGAACAAAGTGAAGAGCCTTGTAACTGACCATCTTTATGTTCCTCTTTATCACCTAAATATTGGGAAATATGTTGGAAATTTTCACAAATTTCATAGGATATAACTTGGTTGTCAAAGTGTTGATCCATTTCATCTTCAAGCAAAGAAGACATATATTTTTTTTGGAAACCTTCTTGATTATCATGAAAACTAACATGAGGAGAAATCATAAAGTTCCTCTAACATATCCTCATCCAAGCACTCTCCATTATCATCAAGAATTTTAAGATATGGAATGAAAACCTCACAAAAATCACAACAGTCTTGTAACAGTGATAAAAAATAATGAGTTTTCTCATAATGTTCTAATAAATTCCTATGGAAATCTCTTAGAGAGAACAAGCTTCCTGGTTGCAACTCTTCATACCATGTTCTAGCTTCATCCTCTAGGGTGGCCGTAAAAATTTTCATTAGACAATCCTCAGAAAACTCAACTCGAAACTTATGTACATGCATATGAAATCTAACCAAGTGAAGAGAAGGATTGTATTTCTTTTCATCTTTAAATATAGGAAGATAAATCAACCAATTAACTCTTGGCATAGGATTTGGAAAACCAGGGATGTGAGACCAACTCATAGGGGCATACCTAGCATTATTTCTTGCAATAGAACTAATATTGGAACTTAATTAAGCTACTGATATTCAAGCGTGGAGTCACCATGAAGCCATGAATTTCTAAATTCTTCAAGAATGGAGTCGCCAAGGTAGAAGTACAACCTTCGAATGCTTCTAAGCTCCTGCTACCTTCAAGAGTTTAGTATTTATTTTTTAGCACAAAATTTCGGGAAAATGTATCTTTAGTCTCCCGGCAGAAGCACCAAAATGTTATCACTAAATTGAGGCTGATGGGTTGCTTCAACAGTCAACCTAGAGTAACTATTTCAAACCTACTTTTGGTTGGAACTTAACCTTTCCAACCTGAGAGGTCTCTCTCAAAGATATGATGATATTCAATAGATAAAGATTAAAATATGGCTAACTCTTAAATGTGTTTGGAATGTTTTTATGCAAGTGAAGGATGCAAATAAATGGCTACCATTGGGCATGGAGTCAGTGAAGAAGCTCAATCACATATAAAACATCTTTCATGGAAGTTCAGGCATGTGTATTCTCATCAAAACATAACATAAGCAATAAACTAAATGTATAAAGGAAGTTGGAGCATGTTTAACCATGAATTCCAAGTAATTACACACAAAGTAAAATGGAAGAGGATTAAAAGAGCCTATAGGAAAAACACATATAAGAATACATGATTAATCTCAGGTGAGAAATAAGTTTGCTGCAACTGTATTATTACTGACAAACAAATATTACACTAGTAGCTTGTAGCATTACATCAATCAACCCTTTATAACTCTAAAACTCTCTCATTTAGAGAGTGAGGACTCATACAAATGATTTTCCACCTTTCTACCTTCGAATTCCCACCTCAAAGACTTAATTCAAATAGGATTACATCACTTGGAGACTTCCTAGGGATATTTCTGTTTTGCAGAGTTTGAATACAAAAGTGACTCTTCTTTCATTAGATAACTCAAAAAATCTATTTAATAACCCTTATCGAGTGAAACCAACTAATTTTCTGAGTGTACTGGACTACTGATATGTCATCATGCCACGTGGATGTTGAGCTGGAACTCTTCCAAGTCGAATTTTACAAATTTTAAGCAAATATGGTTAGTGAAAATTTTGAAAAATAGACCTCAAAGATGAGCACATAATTTCCAAACCCTTATGGCTTTGAAGAAACAATCGAAGTTGAAGTTTAATTCTAAAACAATCATGTACAATAAATTTCAGGAGAGTTTATAGCATTTTCATTTCACTACCTTTTTTATAACCTTTGACATTTCTGGCTGTTGGAGGGTCTTCCTTGGGTCTAATAAGATAAATAAATGCCTCTAGTACCCTCTTCCATGTATTTTTTGAAGGAGTTTTATCTTAAGGAAACCTACAACAAGTTCGTAGCGAAAACTCGGCCTCAAGCCTCAAGCACACTACGAACTCACCTAGTTTGGAATTTTTTTTGTTATTTCTTCTTCTTTGCCCAAAAATCATCTTTTCAGCCTGCATATGTCTTGTGATGATAACTTAAGACAAAAAGTGGCCAAAAATGTGTGGCTTACCATATTTAACATCAACATCTTGCATAATCACTTTAAGGCCCTTTTTCTTCAATTCAGCTTGTACCATCTCCATCGAACCAAACTAACATGCTGAGGTGTTAGCCAACTGATACACTAGAGTTAAGACCTTGTAAACATGAATTGAGATGGTGATCTATCCAATGGTGAGGTGGAAAAAGTGATGTGTTATGCTTGATGATGTGTCCAACATGATGAGTGTAGGTTTTAACCCTGTACATAAATTATCTGAAAACGAATCTTAAAAACAAAAAATAAACAATAGCGAGATCATAAAATATAAAACAGATATACACAGAGATTTTCCCCTGGATCCCAAATTGGGATGACCAGCATGATT
The DNA here is from genome assembly GCA_034641835.2 of Pinus albicaulis. Lineage (NCBI taxonomy): Eukaryota > Viridiplantae > Streptophyta > Pinopsida > Pinales > Pinaceae > Pinus > Pinus albicaulis. Next base: position 166,757 of record JAXQQM020085488.1, read on the forward strand.
TTTCATTATATTCCTTTTAGTGTTACAACACATATATATACATGCCGAAGCATACATAAACCCCAATCCATTAACCCTAGATTAGAACATAGTCGTAGTTCTGTTGACCAAATCTACAAAATAACAGGGGCCAAAAACCATCGTCCCCCAAAACCATGTGCAAACTCATGCACAAAACCATGGGTGGGTCTGCCCCCTCTATGACCCCCCTGTTGTGCCCGGCGCAACGTACAACACATGGGGCTTGTTGTGGAAAGAATATAACACATACCCAACATTCTCCCACTTGTGGTTTTCTTTCTGCAAGGGGGCCACATGAGAGCTTAGTCATTATCCCAGCTCTGAAACACCCATTGTTTCTCTACACACAGAGAACTTCTGAGTTCTCATAGACTTTGTCAATGCATTTGCAACATTCTTCAAAGTGTCCACCTTTAACAAAAACACCCTTTTATCCTCAACCATATCTCTCACAAAGTGATATTGAACATCATTGTGCTTTGTCTTTGAATGATAAGCAGGTTTCTTAGCCAAGAAAATTGCACTTTGGCTATCACGTTCTATCCTTATAGCTCGCTGCACCAACCCCATACTTGAATACAATCTCTGTAACCAAACTGCTTCCTTGCTTGCATGAGTGGCTGCCATGTATGCCTCTGTAGTTGAAAGAGCCACTATAGACTGCCTTTTACTCATCCAACTGACTGCACCTCCAAATAGGCTAAACACATACCCACTTGTAGATCTTCTTTGGTCCAGATCTCTAGTCAAGGCTTCATCAACAAAACCACGAATTTCCAACACTCTTTCCAATCCTGGTCTTCCCTGGTAGCACAAGCCATAATCACTAGTGCCATGCAAATATCTGAGAACCCGCTTCACTGTTGTCCAATGCTCCTTCCCTTGGTTTGACATAAACCTGCTCAATACTCCCACTACATGTGCAATGTATAGTCTAGTACAGACCATTGCATACATCAGGATACCCACTGCACTTGCATATGGAACACAAGACATATCCTCCTCTTCTTCTTGTGTCTTGGGACACTGTTCAGCAAACAGCTTTACACCTATAGGAATCAGAACCTTCACCGGTTTACTATCCTGCATATCGAACCTCTGTAATATAGTCTCGACACACTTCCTCTGGTTTAACTAGAGCTTCCTCTTTGCTCGATCTCTCTTAATTTTCATGCCCAAAATATAGTTTGCAGCACCAAGATCCTTCATGTCGAATTTGGAGAACAGTTGGGTCTTCAAATCTTGGATAATTTCTTTGTCATTTCCAATCAACAACATATCATCCACATACAAGACCAAATAAATAACACGATCACCAATTAATTTAAAACAAACACAGTGATCCTCCTTGCTATTGGTGAAGCCAAGTCCACGTATATAGGTATCAAATTTTTGATACCACATCCTTGGTGATTTTTTTAACCCATACAGAGACTTCTTCAACCTGCATACCAGTTCTTTCTTATCCTTCACCATAAAGCCTTTAGGTTGCTTCATATAGATCTCCTCTTCTAGATCCCCGTGAAGAAATGTTGTCTTCACATCCATCTGCTCTATCTCAAAATCAAATGCAACAGCAACAGATAAAAGTAATCTAATAGAAGTAACCTTGGCAATAGGAGAAAAAATATCACCAAATCACCCTCGGCAATTGTCACACACCTTTTTCTACCAACTAAGCTTTGTATTTCTCCACCTTACCTTCTACATTCATCTTCTTCTTAAACACCCATTTTCTCCCGATGAGCTTCCTTCCAGCTGACAACTCCACCAGATCCCATGCCTCATTTTTGTGCAAGGATGCCATTTCATCAACCATGGCCTCCTTCCATAGTTTTCCATCCTCTAAATCTACTGCCTCCTTGAGAGTCCTGGGATCATCATAAGTTATAGTTAAGGCAAAATTTGAACAGAAAGCAGATGGACTATACCTTTCTGGTTGTCTTCTTTCCCAAACTGATCTTCTCACAGCTGGAGTTTGTGGATCTTTCTCTTCTGAGTCTTCTTTTGTTGTAGAGTCTGATTCATCCTCTTTTAGCTCACAAGATCCTTTGGCAGGACTTCATGTTTAACAACATCTTTCACCTATTTAAACATCACATCTCAGCTGTACACAACCTTCCTTGTTTCCGGGTTCCAAAGCTTGTAACCCTTTAAACCATCCATATACCCAATAAAGATGCACCTTTCAGATTTATTATCCAACTTGGTCCTTTTCTCCTTTGGAACATGTACATATGCATCACATCCAAATATCCTTAGATGTGAAAGAGAGGGTTTCTTACTAGTCCATGCCTCATGTGGAGTCTTATCCTCCAACGCTGATGAAGGTGAGCTGTTAACCAAGTAACATGCAGTCTCCACTGCCTCTTCCCAGAATTCTTGTCCTAACTCGATACCATTGAGCATGCTTCTTGCCTTTTCCATCAATGTTATGTTCATTCTTTTTACAACTCTGTTTTGCTGAGGTGTGTATGGAGTAGTCTTTTGCCATGCTATACCACACTTCTTACAGAAGTCTTCAAATTCCTTCTTACAAAACTCCCCACCAATATCTGTCCTCAACACCTTTATCTTCTTCTCTATTTGGTTTTCCACCAGAGCCTTAAATTCTTTAAATCTGTCAAAGACTTCAGATTTCTTCTTCAAGAAATATATCCATGTATTCCTTGAGAAGTCATCTATGAATGAAATGTAGTACACAGACTTACCCAGTGATGGAACTGACACAGGTCCAAACACATCACTGTGCACAAGCTCTAATATCTTGTTTTCCCTCTTAGCACTAGAAGGAAAACTCACTTGATTCTGCTTCCCATATACACAATTTTCACAGAAATCAAAATCCAAAGAGCTATTAGACATATATTCTACCATACTATTTCCATGCAGTATCCGAAGGCCCTTCTCTCCAATATGTCCAAGCCTTTGATGCCATAGCATGGTATTTTCTCTAGAGACCGCTAGGCTTTTTGCTCCACTTTCGGGAACCACAGAACTGTTGCACCCATCAATAACAATGTTTCCCTGAAGATTTTATAGAGTTCCAATCCGAACTCCCCGCATTAATACCAGTGCTCCCCGAACCATCTTACAGGTATCTTTCTCGAACACTGTTTTTACACCTGCATCATCCATATTGCTTATATAAATTAGATTTCTAACCAATGCAGGAATGTGCAGAACACCAGGAAGTTTTCTAATACTTCCACCTTGCAACTTCAGCTTGAATTTTCCACGTCTGACGATTCTAACCTTCCTATCATCACCTAAGAAGACATCACCGCCATCATATTTCTCATACTCACAGAACCACTCCCTATGGGGAGTGAAGTGAAAGGATGCACTCGAGTCAATCAACCATGACTCATGATCTACATGTGTATTTGAAGAAGAAGGAAAATACACATCCCCACTTTCATTCGAGATGGTTTTTGCCTCTGCAGAAGGAGCATCATCAGATTCCTTTCCTTTCTCAGGAGCTTTAGATCTGCAGTCCTTTTTGTAGTGCCCTTCCTTTCCGCATTTCTAGCACACCTTTACAAACTTTCCAGGAGATTTAGATCTCCGACTCGAAACCTTATTCTTGTTTCTGTTATGGGACCTTCCTCATACAGATAAGGCATCTCCATTATGACCCTCCATATTTCTCCGTCTCATTTCCTCCGACAGCAAGACTGAGACAATGTCCGGGGCAGCGCCTTGGGAAATTTTTTTGAACCCTATAATGAGTGTTCTGACTACCCAGAGTCTCCATTGATACACATTAACCATTCCAGATGATTGATGTGCTTTAAAAAGACATTTAATGCTTGAAAAAATTTAAAATTCTCTCTCGCTGTAAAAACAAAGTTTTTAGGCAAGTTCGTAGCGAATTCTGAGTTTTTTACACTGATTTCGCTACGAACTTTGGTATTCTTGTCAAATTTCACTCTAATGACTATATTTGCTCACGTATGAGATATTTTTGGATTTTTCTTTGACATTGACTCCTATCACACGAATGATGACCATTAAGACCTCTCACATATGTTAATTTTTTGAAAATTATGAATTCAAAAGACCCTTTTCAACTCTAAGTGACTCAACCTAATTAACTTAAGACCAACCAAATTTTATCATGGATAAGAAGACCCATCATAAATGTTAGGTCCCTATAATACTAGTGCATCCCCTTATTGTTGTTAGTGTAGCCTCCTTATTGTTATTGTTGTACCCCTGTAACCCCCATATTGTTATTATTGTGCCCTTACATTATTATTATTAGGTCGGCTAGGATTATATTGTGGCCCCATGGACTCCTATATATAGAAAGTAGGTTTTGTCATTTATATTGTTGTGGCTCATTTTCAATATCCTTTATATATTTTTCTTTAATTTTCAAGAATTCAAAAAAAATATGTTAAAATATTAAAGTTACATACACTTTATCATAAAAATATATCTTCTCATTATAATAAAGTTTAAAGTTTAAATACTTTAAAGACATTATGGAAGCGGGTCCCAGTTCAAAGATTAAATATCGAGCATTTTATGGAGCGGGATTTGATGATTTGTCAAAGGGTGAATAAAAGGCTCAACTCATGGGCACTTTCAGCGCGGGGGTTAACATGGAGGGTGCTTCCGTAGTTGACCGTGTTGACTGTGGAAGTAATCCAGATGAATGGTTAAGATTAACTGCGCGGGCATAAGTCAAATAAGTCCTCAGTACCTCGAGACCTCCTACAATGACGTATGCTGCCAAGTTGGTGACAGCTGTATTCCACGACAAAATTTCCTAATTGTCTTTTGGCGCGTCTTATCAGCATTTAATTTCAAAGCTCGCACCACCTATTTAAGGGGAATTCTCATTTTTTCTGAAGTTATTGTTGGTTAGTTGGTGTTTTAAGTTTGTATGTGCTACGTCTTTTTCAATCTCCTGTCACCCTGTCCATTATTGGTCACCCTGTAAATTATCTACAACCCTGAAGTTAAACTATGGCTAAATGCTCATCATTGTCATGTTCTTCCAGTCATATCCCTCTCATGGATACCGAGAGGGATATCCAGGACACAGATTGTTCCCTTGACCACCTTTCTTTTTATCAGCAAGTCCTCCTAAACGATAAGACTTCTCCAATTTACACCGCCATGGAAAAAATTGGTGTGTTGTCTGCATGCATCCCGAAAACTCGTCTTTTTCCCAAATTTATCTATTGGCTAGTGTCTATTATGTACCCTGGGAAATGTTTTGTAATGAATTGTCAAGGGGAAAATGTTCTGCAAGTGTCAGCCCAATTAATTCACCAAGCTATATGTTACCCTGAGTCAGAGTCGTATGTCCAATTCTTTGATGATTCCTTGATAGCATATTATGACAGTCTTGCAGGTCAGGAGTTTAATCAATTCATTCATTTTCTGAAGCCAAATACACATCATTTTGTACCAGAAAATAAAGAGTTCCCTATGGAGGTTTTTGATATTGAAGTCAAACCAGTGCTGAGCTGCATTGCAAAGATTTTGGGAAAGGATGATGAGAGTACAGTGGACAAGTCAATTCTGGGAATGCCCACCATGATGATGAAGCCAAGAGTAGTGCTGGATATTCCATCTTATTGGCAAGAAGTTGTTAACTCTCAGCTCATGAGCTTATCATTCACGGGTTCATTCAGGTTTCCCTCACTTATTGTTTACTTATTTTTATATCAAAATGTAGAAGAATTCATGCATCTGGGGTTAAACATTATGGATATGAATAAGAGAAGACAATCAATGATATTTTGGATAGATATAGTGAGAAAATAACAGAATGAGGGTGGTTTTTTTATTTTGCTGGTCATTTTATGTCTACTTCATATAAAGTTTTGAATGGAAGTTCTCCCCCCTATTTTTTGCCCAAAGCTCAAGATTTATTGCATTTGGGGACAAATTGTAAATTTGGTGATTGGTTTGTTTTTTAATATTATGTTGAAATTAGACTTTATCGAGCTAGTGTAGAACCTTATAGGCTTCCTATATTTGTGCCTATGAGATATTCGCTCTGGATTTCATTAGGAAAAGTTTAAACGTTGACCAAATACACTTTGTGCCTATGAGGAAAGGTCATATGTTCAAATTGCCAATGATTGTGGGTCCCTTTATTGTTAATATGAGACAAGAAATTGATGAAGCCACTGAGATGTTAAATGAAATGCATCTGCTGTTAAGAGAGAAGTGGGCTTATGACCCTCACAACGTCATTTTTAGTAGAAGAATCGAAAATGGATACTCAGTCTTCATTCATGAGAGCAAACCTGAACTAGAAAAAATGGCAAGTAAAGGTGTTGTGGGTTCAGTGAATTCAAATGTTCAGACTACTGTCATATCAAAGAAATAAAATAAGAGAGGTAAAGAGGCAATGGTTGATTCAGAGGATGAAGAACAAAGGGCTGAGAAGAGAGAAAAGTTCAATGAAGATTCTGTAGATACTCAACTTGGTTTTTCATTACAATTGGGAGATGAAAAAAATTTCCCTACTTCACCCAGGAGGCATGAGAGCACTCAGGAACAAGTGCCTGTAATTAAACAAATGTTTGCCCAGATTGCAGAGAGAAATCAGAAGATGAAGGCAAGAACAGAGGCTCAAGCTGAGTACCAGATAGCTCCAGACCAAACAAGACTTTTAACTGCAATGGATCTTGAAAAAGATCAATTAAAAATTGCCCTTTCCCATCCTTCTGATATGTCTATTGGTTCTTCTAATCATTTTAATACTGTGAATTTGACTGTAGATGTGAAAGAAAATTCGATTGCTGGACAAAGTGAATCTACACATGCAAACATGCCAACTGATTGTGAATGACCTAAAAAAAACTAATGCAATGGCACTGAAGGCGGGGAATATGCTTCGAAAGGTGATAAAGCAGTTGAAGTTAGAGAAAGCCAATTCCAGGGCTTTGACAATCCAGAACAAGGAGCTCAAAAAGATCATAGTGAAGATTGGCGTAGATCCCAATGACAGGTCTACTGTGCAAAAGCTTCTGCAAAGTGTTGAATTAGAAATATCTGTACTAAAAAAAAAATGAAATTCCCTACACGAGAACATTCCATGGCAACAGAGGTTGCAGAGGTGGAAAATGAGAAAGAAAAATTTCTTCAACAGCTCATGCAAAAGGAAGAAGTCAATAAATTAAAGAAAATTGCACTGTCATTGCGAAACCATATTGAATCTCATACTTGCACTTTTGTTTCTCCATTAGGTAGTGAAGATCCATCAGCACAAATATCTCAATTAACCACTGAATTGCAGATGGCAGAGACAGATCGAAAAATAGCACAAGCTGATTTAGAAACAACAACAAAGATTATAAAATCCATTGAGGGAGAAGTTAGTAAATACAAAACGGACTACTAAACTGTAGATGCCGAGATTAAAAATCTCAAAGAAAAATTGAAGCGAAATATATCCTTAATACAGGCTAAGGATATCATTTGGAATGATATTATTGCAGGAATGAAGACAATCTGGGATTTTCTGAATGTGGTTGCAGAAGAAAAAAGTATTATTAAGGAATTTGAAGAACAATTCATGGCAGATAAGCAAAAAACAATTAATAGGGCCATTTGGGCAAGAAAGTTCATTAATTTCTTTGATTTCAAAACATATCAGGAATTGGAAGAAAATGAAATCAAAGACAGGATTTTATATGCTGTGGAAATTAATAGAATGATTGTAAAAAATGATTGCAGGAAGTCTACAGAAAAGAAGTTGATTGAGCTCAAGGAAACAGTGAACCAATTTGATAAAATAGCAAGAGTAGGTTTACCATCATGCTGGGGTCTTGGAGGTGGTTTGTTATCATGGAATTCTTATGAACCCTTACTAGTGTTGGCAAAAATTAAGGTAGACAGTACTCATGAAAAGACTCAGATTCTTAAAGGAGTAATAGTAATCAATTTCCTTCAAAGACATTTTCAGTTGTTGTGGTTAGTGAAAACTTTATTTTAAGAGAATCCATCTTTCAATAGAATTACTGCTTTCAGATTGGAATATCACAAGTTGGTTCATTCACCCAAGACAAACATTGAGATATGGAAGAAATGCAGAGCCTGGATTACAGATTTGCCAAAGGACCCCTTGACTTCAAAGAAGGATAAACCAGCAAGTCAAGGAAATGCAACAACATCGTCATAAAATCACATTCAACATATAGATTAGGATTTTAATTTCATGTTATTTTCCTCTTTAAAAGATAATGTAATTGTAATAAGACATTTTGAGGACATGTAATAGATAGTTGACGAAGTCCTAAGTAGTTGAAGTAGTTAGGATCAGTTACAGCAGTTACAAATTGTTTTCTATTGTATTTAATGAGATGGACATGAAAGAAAAAGGTTTCGAGTTTTGGACCTTCAGACTGCAATTTTTGTACTCATATTTCAAATGATTAATGAATGAAAAGCAAGTTTTTGGCATTTTGTTGATGTTGATGTGTCTTCTAGTTTACATTATGTACTTTCCATCTTTGAATAAAATAAAGTAATGAAGTTGTAGGTCTCTTTTTACTTGTGTAAATAAGAGTTAAAATCCTTAATAGACGCTCCTTCATTTTAACTATTTCTTTCCTTATAATTCTTCTGGAGTTTGAGGTGATATATTCTATACAATAGCATATCAATTTGGGCTTCTTTTTTACATATTCTTCTGATCATTCCATTCTAGATCAGCAGATAATAGCACTGTGAAACATTTATTATATTTGATCTTTGAGGGTTTAATGATAAATATTTGAAGGTGATTAAACAAAGACCAATATTTCTGTGACATAACTATATAAATGTCTTAAGCACAGATTCCTTATCATAGCTAAGGGATTGTCTCTTAAGATACAACATTTTTTGGCGCCATTGCCGGGGAGTGAAGAAGCGAAGTTCTTTCCCTAGGTTTTGTTCATATTTCCTTTGGTTGTTCAGAGAGGAGGAAATATCAAGTTGTGTTTTATTTCATAAATTCTGGCGTATAAAAGGCCACATACGAGGTTAGATACCTCTTAGCAGAAAGCTCCCATTCTTTCAGATCCTGAAAAGCTGGTTTCTAAAAAAGGTTAGAAATCAAGAACGCTTTCTACACCTGATGCTACACTGCCTGCACTAGGCAGTAGTTCCCATACCCTTTCATCCAAGGATATTTCCCGGAAACTCATTTTCTCGAAACAAGAATCCTTGTCCCCACATATTCATTTCCAAGAACCAAAGTTAAAAGAATAATATTTTGAGTTTGTTTCATTTACATTTACAGAAACTCAACGTAATACAATTGTCATTTCTTCTGCTATTTTTCATCAACCTCTTCCCAATCAGTTGTTACACCTCATCCGTCCACATCTACAACTGGTATACAAACCCCACCTACTCAAGGAGCAGTAAATCAAGGCATAAACATGGCAGCGCCTGTTCCTGCTTTCTTGATGAATAGATATGCACCATTAAATCTCCCACAACCAATGAATGCAATGCCTAAGGAATACCTTAAATTGCTTCCTAGTTTTACTGGTGAAGATGAAATAACTGCAGAACAACACTTGCCTTTGTTTTGCACTTTTGCTGAAAATTTAAATGTTGAACATCTTGATTTAGTAATGAGACTTTTGGTACAGTCACTGAATGGAGAGGCAAGAAAATGGTTTAAAGGATTACTAAATGGCTCAATTAATGATTGGGATGAATTAGAAAGAAAATTCATCCAAAGACGGGGTGAAAATAGAGATCATGGTTATTCATTGACAGAGTTTAATGCTATTAAGAAAAATTCTAATGAAAGCATGAATGATCATTAAAAGATTTAACAAATTGTATAATATTTTACGCACAGAAATGAAACCCCCTCCTATTGGAGCAAGAGTTGTCTTTGTTGGAGCATTTGTATCAGATTTTAGTTTCACTTTGAGAGAGAGAAGGTCTGCTACTCTTGAACAAATCCAAATAGATGCTTTAGAGATTGAAACAAACATGACTGCTACTAGAAAAGCACAGGAAAAGCAGACAGATCAAGATAAAGGTAAGGCTAAAAAAGACTCATCCCAAGATCATAGGATTGATGAAATGACTAAGGTCATTAAGAACTTGTCAAATAAATTAGTAAAGATGGAATTGGATAATAAGAAACCTGCACAGCAAAACATAGGTGTTTTTAATCCACAGTTCAGAAAACAGCCCTTGCAGATTTTGCGGAGGGAAAGAAGAGACCGGGATCAAGTTCAAGCACCCTTATATATAGAAGCAGCACCTTCACAGTCTGCTGAGGATGATCAGAAAGAGGTTTAAGATCAAATATCTGTTGTTTATATGGAAGATGATGATGAAAAAGAAGAGAAATGAGAAGAAGAATCCACAGAAGCTAGTGTGTCATTTGATTAGGAAGAGATGGATGATTATTGCAAACAATTGATTTTATGCAAGCAGAGTTGCATAAGAAGTATGACTTAATATCAAAAAAGAGATTGAGAACTCAGGATGTTGAGGAAAAAGAACTAGAGTCGGTTCCTTCTCCAATGGCGACTCCACAACCGAAGAACTCAATAAAAAAATTAGACAAGGGGAAACAGCCTATGAATTCAGTGAGTACAAATGAAAAACAAATTGAGGCTTCCTAGAATAAGTCAATTGATTCAAATATTTTGGAGAATATTGTTACTGTACCAGAGCAAAACACTAATTCTAGCAAGAATCAAGAAGACCCTGAAAAGATTATTAAACATAATCAAGCTTTCAGTCTTTCCAAAGAATTAGAGAAGATCAAAATTCAAGTACCTTTGCTTGAATTAGCTAAGACACCTGGTTACAAGAAGGAAATTTCAGAATTTATTAACCTTTCTCAGTCTGATGATATTGGTGATACTGTGAATTTGCAAGAAGAAAAGCCAGTGGTCACTTTTGGTCCACATGTTGAAGAGGTAGATTCTTCTGTTCCTCCTTTTTATATATCAGTGCTTCTACATGATTTCATTCTGCATAATTGTATGTTAGATTCTGGTGCATCACATAATCTTATGCCATTATCTGTGATGAAAGAATTAAATTTACAAATCACTAAGCCCTATAGAGACATTTATTCATTTGATTCAAAGAGGGTGAAGTGTGTTGGGCTTATCAAAGACATGGTGGTTTCCTTGGCTCAAATCCCAGCCAAGAGTATCATGATGGATGTAGTAGTTGCAGATATTCCAGCCAGATTTGGTATGCTGTTGTCCAGATCTTGGGGAGAAAAGCTTGGAGGTGTCTTAAAATTGGATTTTACATATGCAATCATTCATGTATTTAATGGGGAAGGAAGAAGGTTATACATAGAAATCAGATTTGTTAAGACTACCACAAAGAAAGATGCAGGAAATTCCGCTATCTATGGTCAAGAGAAGGAGGATATCTCTTTTTTCATGTTGCATGAAGATGTAGAATTTTTCGAAGACTCGCAGAAGCATCTCTCTTTAGCAATTGTACATAAGGAGCTAGATTCAAATAAAATTTGGAAGTGTTATTTCGATAGTGTCTACTCAAAGGATGGCACATGAGCTGGGTTTTTATTCATATCTCTAGAAGGTAATCTTTTACCTTTTTCTTTTAAGCTTGAATTTGAATCAACCAATAATGTAGCTGAGTATGAAGCATTGATTTTGAGTCTACAAACTACAAAACAAATGGGAATTCAATGTATTTCCATTTTTGGTGATTCTGAGTTAATTATAAGACGGATCAAGAATTTGTGTCAAACCAAACATCCCAGATTGAGGTCTTATAGAAATGAAGTGTGGGACCTGATTGAAAATTATTTTGAAGCCTTGAATCTTCAGTTTATTCCAAGAGAACAAAACATAATGGAAGATTCCCTAGCAGTTGCAGCCAATACATTTAAGCCACCCATTAATCCAAGACTGAGATATGAGATTGAGTTGAGGCATAGACCTTCAATTCCTGATAATGTAAAGCATTGGCAGGTTTTTGAAGATGATACGCAGATTAATCATTTTTTAACAATGATTGGAAATTTTGAAGACAGTGAAATAGATCAAGAAAGTGAACAAGCTGATCAAAATGGTGTCTTGAAAACCCTGAAGCAATCAATAGGTGACCAGAAGATAATTCAGTGGAAAGATAATACATTGCCCAGAGGTTTGGTTTCTCTTGAAAGATTGTTTGATGCAAATGATGTAGCACTAACCAGGAAAAAGTATATTAGGATGGTGAAATGGAAGACTGTAATTTAGGAACTTAGCAGGAACCCAAGATGGTTAAGTTGTTCAAAGGAGTTCCTAAGGGTTATAAAGAAAGATATGTTGATCTTTTCAAGAAATATATGGATGTGTTTGCATGGTCCTATGAAGATTTAAAGACATGATTTAGACATTATTCAACATAAAATACCATTAAAAGATGGGGTTAAGCCACACAGGAAGAAGCTCAGGCAGATTAATTCACTATTACTTGCCCCAATTGAAAAAGAAGTGAAGAAGTTGTTGCAAGAAAAAATTATAGTCCCACTTAGATACTCGGACTGGGTTTCCAACCTGGTTCCTGTTAGAAAGAAGAACGGAGAGATAAGATTATATGTTGATTTCAGGAACCTCAACAGAGCTTCCCTAAAAGATAATTATCCTTTGCCAAAGATGGATTATGTTCTACAAAAAGTAACTGGAGCTCATATGTTATCCATGGTTGATGGTTTCTCTAAGTACAACCAAGTAGCTGTTGAAAAGGATGATCATAAGAAGACAAATTTTACCACACCATGGGGAACGTTCATGTATGCCAGGATTCCATTCAGTCTCATGAATGCAAGGGCTACTTTCCAGAGAGAAATGGATATAGAATTTGTGGGTGAAAAATTTGTAGTCATATATTTGGATGATGTCACTATTTTTTCAAGTTTTGATGACGTGCACTTGGAGCATCTGCAGAAGGCTTTCCTGAAGTACAGGAAGTTTGGGTTATCGGTGAATCCTAAGGAATCTTTGTTTTCTTTGGAGGAAGGTAAGTTGCTGAGACATAAAGTTTCAAAGCCAAGGGGTGAAAATTGATCCAGCAAGAGTTGAGGCTATACAAACAATTCCATTGCCTAGAAATAAGAAAGATATCCAAAGATTTCTAGGGAAAATTAATTTTCTGAGGAGATTTTCCCAAATTATGCTGAGATTGTCAGAAGCATAACAGATATGTTGAAGAAGAATGTTGAAGTGAAATGGAACAAAGATGCAAGAGAATGCTTTTCCAGGATTGAAGAGGCTCTTCAAGAAGCTCCAGTTTTAATTAGCCCAGATTATCAAAAGCCTTTCCAAATCTTTTCATTTGCATCACCTTCTACTATTGTTGTTGTGTTGCTACAGAAGAACGAATAAGGAAAAGAGCAATCTGTAGCATTTTTCAGCAAAGTTCTCAGAGATGCAAAACTCAAATATAATATTTTGGAGAAACATGTATATGCTTTAGTTAAATCATTGAAATCTTTCAGGACTTATGTACTTCATTCTCAAATAGTAGCATATGTACCCAACATAGCTGTAAAAGATGTGTTAATTCAAAGTGATGTGGAGGGAAAAAGAGGAAAATGGATTGCTAAAATCCAAGAATATGATTTGGATATTAAGCCTACTAAGTTGGTAAAATGACAAGGCCTGGCAAAATTGCTCATAGAGTCTAATTGTCAAGTTCTGGGAATTAATCTGCTTGCACCCTTGGATGAAGTTGTTGATGAAACAAGTCAAAGTAGCACAAAATTGGCAATCAAATACAAATTTCTCTTCTCTGGTTGGTATAAGGATATTATTCACTATTTATGCTTTTTCTCTTGTCCTCCCTCAATAAACAGAGCTCTTAAACTCAAAGCTCAACCTTATGTTATAATTGATGCTAAATTATATTGGAAGGATCCTGCTAGTGTTTTGTTGTTATCTTTGACAGAACGAGAGTCAATGGAAGTTATCAAAGAGTACCATGAATGTCTGTGTGGGGGCCATTATAGCTGGAAGGTTATTGCTCATAAAATTTTCAAATCGGATTTTTACTGGCCTTCATTTTTTGTTGATGTATACAGAGTGGTTAGAAGTTTCCAGAAATGCCAATTGTTTGCAAAGAAGAAAAGGTTAGCTCCTCTACCTCTTCTCCATGTTTTTGTTGAAGAACCCTTTAGACAATGGGGATTGGATTTCATTGGAGAAATCAATCCACCATCAAGTGGGCAGTTCAAGTGGATTCTGAATACCACTGATTATTTTACAAAGTGGGTGGAGGCAATACCTACCAGAAAAGAAAATGATCTGGTAGTAATGAAATTTCTGGAAGAGAACATCTTCAGCAGGTTTAGATGTCTAGTGAAGATTGTAACAAACAATGCTCAGGTATTCAACTCAGTGAAATTCATTAATTTTTGTCAAACATATAATTTTATCTTGTCTCATTCTACAGCATATCATCCTCAAGAGAATGGGCTAGCTGAATCTTCCAATAAGACATTGGTGAAGATTTTGAAGAAAATAATTAATTAGAATCAAAAGAACTGAGATTCAAAGTTGATATTTTCTCTCTGGGCAGTAAGGATGACTATTAGAAGATCTACTGGTAAGTCCCCTTATGAATTAGTATATGGTACTCAAGCTTTGTTTCCCACTCAGCTAGCTAGACCAGTAATTTCTTTTCTTCAAGAAGTACAAGAAGAACCCAATGCATTGATAAGAAGACTAAATAAGGTGATAGAATTGAGTGAGAGCAAGAATAAAGTCAGGGAAAACTTGGTCACATATCAGGAGAAAATGAAGTCCATTTTTTATAGGAAGGCAAAGGAGATTCTTTTTCAAACTGGAGATTTGGTATTAAGATGGGATACGAGAAGAGAAGAAAAAGGAAAGCATGGTAAGTTTGACCCTCTCTGGTATGGCCCATTTAAGATTATTGAAGCCAGATCAAATAACACTTTTATGCTAGAGAATCTTGATGGAGAAGCAGTAGAACTACCTGTGAATGGATAGTATCTAAAGCATTATTTCCAGCATTGAAATCTGATGGTTCACCATTGTACATATTCGGTTTCCTTCATTGTAAATTTTTCATCAAGTAGTATTTGACTCCATGCCCGAAGTGAAGGCACTAATCTGCGGTTCATAGTATTTCGTGACAAAAACATTATCCCCATGTAGAGATAGATGTTGTGGCTCATTTGCAATATCATTTATATCTTTTTCTTTAATTTTCAAGAATTAAAAAAAAAAATAGAAAACTACCAAAAAATATGTTAAAGTATTAAAGTTTCATATACTTTATCATAAAAATATATCTGCTCATTGTAATAAAGTTTAAAGTTTAAATACTTTAAAGTCATTATGGAAGCGGATCCCAGTTCAAGATTAAATATCGAGCATTTTATAGAGTGGGATTTGATGATTTGTCGAACGGTGAATAAAAGGCTCAACCCACGGTCACTTTCAGCGCGGGGTTTAACATGGAGGGTGCCTCCACAGTTGGTCGTGTTGATTGTGGAAGTAATCCAGATGAACGATTGAGATTGACTGCGAGGGCATAAGCCAAATAAGTCCTCCATACCTCGAGACCTCCCACAATGACGTATGCTGCCAAGTTGGTGATAGTTGTCTTCCACGTCATAATTTCTTAATGGTCTTTTGGCACGTCTTATCAGCATTTAATTTCAAAGCCCGTGCCACCTATTTAAGGGGAATTCTCATTTTTTCTGAATTTATTGTTGATTAGTTGGTGTTTGAAGTTTGTTTGTGCTGCGTCTTTTTCAATCCTCTGTCACCCTGTCCATTATTGGTCACCCTGTAAATTTTCTACCATCCTGAAGTTAAACTATGACTAAACGCTCATCCCTGTCAGGTTCTTCCAGTCATATCCCTCTCATGGATACCGAGAGGGATATCCAAGAAATAGATTGTTCCCTTGACCACCTTTCATTTTATCAACAAGTCCTCCTAAACGATAAGACTTCTCCAATTTACACCGCCATGACAAAAATTGGTGTGTTGTCTGCATGTATCCCGAAAACTCATCTTTTTCCCGAATTTATCTATTGGCTAGTGTCTGCTATGTACCCTGAGAAATGTTTCGTAATGAATTATCAAGGGGAAAATGGTCTACAAGTGTCAGCCCAATTAATTCGCCAAACTATATGTTACCCTGAGTCAGATTTGTATGTCCAATTCTCTGATGATTCCTTGATAGCATATTATGACAGTCTTGCAAGTTAGGAGTTTAATCAAATCATTCATTTTCTGAAGCCAAATACACAGCAGTTTGTACCGGATAGTAAAGAGTTCCCTATGGAGGTTTTTGATATTGAATTCAAACCAGTGTTGAGTTGCATTGCAAAGATTTTGGGAAAGGATGATGACAGTACAATGGACAAGTCAGTGATGGGAATGTCCACCATGATGATGAAGCCAGGAGTGGTGCTGGATATTCCATCTTATTGGCAAGAAGTTGTTAACTCTCAGCTCATGAGCTTATCATTAACGGGTTCATTCAGGTTTCCCTCACTTATTGTTTACTTATTTTTATATCAAAATGTAGAATAATTCATGCATCTGAGGTTAAACATTGTGGATATGAATAAGAGACGACAATCAATGATATTTGGACAGATATAGTGAGAAAATAACAAAATGAGGGTGGTTTGTTTGATTTTTCTGGTCATTTTATGTCTACTACATCTAAAGTTTTGAATGGAAGTTCTCCCCCTTGTTTTTTGCCCAAAGCTCAAGATTTATTGCATTTTGAGACAAATTGTAAGTTTGGTGATTGGTTTGTTTTTTAATATTATGCTGAAATTAGACTTTATAGAGCTAGTGTAGAACCTTATAGGCTTCATGTATTTGTGCCTATGAGATTATTCGCTCTGGAGTTCATTAGGCAAAGTTTAAACGTTGACCAAATACACTTTGTGCCTATGAAGAAAGATCATATGTTAAAATTTCCAATGACTGTGGGTTCCTTTATTGTTAATATGAGATAAGAAATTGATGAAGCCACTAAGATGTTAGATGAAATGCACCTGTTGTTAGGAGAGAAGTGGGCTTATGACCCTCACAGTGTCATTTCTAGTAAAAGAATTGAAAATGGATATTCAGCCTTCATTCATGAGAGTAGACTTGATCTAGAAAAGTGGCAAGTAAAGGTGTTGTGGGTTCAGTGAATTCAAATGTTCAGACTCCTGTCATATCAGAGAAATCAAATAAGAGAGGTAAAGAGGCAATGGTTGATTCAGAGGATGAAGAACAGAGCACTGAGAAGAGAGAAAATTTCAATGAAGAGTCTGTAGATACTCAACCTGGTTTTTCATTACAATTGGGAGATGAACAAAATGTCCCTACTTCACCCAGGAGACATGAGAGCACTCAGGAACAAGTGCATATAATTAAACAAATGTTTGCCCAGATTGTAGAGAGAAATCAGAAAATGAAGGCAAGCATGGAGGCTCAAGCTGAGTACCAGATAGCTCCAAACTAAACAATACTTTTAACTGCAATGGATCTTGAAAAAGATCAATTAAAATTTTCCCTTTCCCATCCTTCTAATATGTCTATTGGTTCTTCTAATAATTTTAATATTGTGAATTTGATTGTAGATGTGAATAAAATTCCATTGTTGGACAAAGTGAATCTACACATGCAAACATGTCAACTGATTGTGAATGACCTAACAAAAACTAATGCAATGGAACTGAAGGAAGAGAATATGCTTGGAAAGGTGATAAAGCAGTTGAAGTTAGAGAAATCCAATTCCAGGGCTTTGACAATCCAGAACGAAGAGCTCAAAAAGATCACAGTGAAGATTGGAGTAGATCCCAATCACAGGTCTACTATGTAGAAGCTTCTGCAAATTGTTGAATCAAAAATATCTGTACTGAAGAAAAAATTGAAATTGCCTATAGGAGAACATTCCATGGAAGCAGAGATTGCAGAGGTGGAAAATGAGAAAGAAAACTTCTTTAGTAGCTCATGCAAAAGGAAGAATAAGTCACTAAATTAAAGAAAATTGCATTGTCATTGCAGAACCATATTGAATCTCATATTTGCACTTTTGTTTTTCCATCAGGTAGTGAAGATCCATCAGCACAAATATCTCAATTAACCACTAAATCGCAGATGGCAGAGAGGGATCGAAAAAGAGCACAAGCTGATTTAGAAACAACAAAGATTATAAAAGCCACTGAGGGAGAAGTCAGTAAATACAAAACGAACTACCAAACTGCTAATGTTGAGATTAAAAATCTCAAAGAAAAATTGAACGGAAATATATCCTTAATACAGGCTAAGGATATCATCTGGAATGATATTATTGCAGAAATGAAGACAATCTAGGATTTTCTGACTGTGGTTGCAAAAGAAAAAAGTATTATTAAGGATTTTGAAAAACAAGTCATGGCAGATAAGCAGAAAACAATTAATAGGGCCATTTGGGAAAGAAAGTTCATTAATTTCCTTGATTCCAAAACAGATCACGAATTGGAAGAAAATGAAATCAAAGACAGGATTTTATATGCTGTGGAAATTAATAGAATGATTGTCAAAAATGATTGTAGGAAGTCTACAGAAAAGAAGCTCATTGATCTCAAGAAAACAGTGAACCAGTTTGATAAATTATTTGATAAAATAGCAAGAGTAGGTTTACCATCATGCTGGGGTCTTGGAGGTGGTTTGTTATCATGGAATTCTTATGAACCCTTATTAGTGTTGGCAAAAAGTAAGGTAGACAGTACTCATGAAAAGACTTAGATTCTTAAAGGAGTAACAGTAATCAATTTCATTCAAAGACATTTTCAGTTGTTGTGGTTAGTGAAAACTTTATTTTCAAAGAAGCCATCTTTCAACAAAATTACTGCTTTCAGATTGGAGTATCACAAGCTGGTTCATTCACTCAAGACAAACATTGAGATATGGAAGAAATGCAGAGCCTGGATGACAAATTTACCAAAGGACCCCTTGACTTCAAAGAAGGATAAACCAGCCAGTGAAGGAAATGCAGCAGCATCGTCATCAATTCACATTCAGCATATAGATTAGGATTTTAATTTCATGTTATTTTCCTCTTTAAAAGAGAATGTAATTGTAATAAGACATTTTGAGGACATGTAATAGATAGTTGACGAAGTCTTGAGTAGTTGAAGTAGTTAGGATCAGTTACAACAGTTACAAACTGCTTCTATTGTATTTAATGAGATGGACACAAAAGAAAAAGGTTCCGAGTTTTGGACCTTTAGACTGCAATTTTTGTACTGATATTTCAAATGATTAATGAATGAAAAACAAGTTTCTGGCATTTGTTGATGTTGATGTGTCTTCTAGTTTACATTGTGTACTTTCCATCTTTGAATAAAATGAAGTAATGAAGCTGCATGTATCTTTTTACTTGTGTAAATAAGAGTTAAAATCGTTAATAGGCGCTCCTTCATTTTAACTGTTTCTTTTCTTATAATTCTTCTGGAGTTTAAGGTGATATATTTTATACAACAACATATCAGTTTGGGCTTCTTTCTTACATATTATTCTGATCATTCCATTCTATATCAGCAGATAATAGCATTGTGGAACATTTATTATATTTGAACTTTGAGGGTTTAATGATAAATATTTGAAGGTGATTAAACAAAGAACAATATTTCCGTGACATAACTATATAAATGTCTTAAGCACGGATTACTTATCACAGCTAAGAGACTGTCTCTTAAGGTACAACATGTATCATCCAATAATTATTCATTTATGTAATGTATTGGAGGTTGCCCCCTCGAAATGGCTGATTTTTAAGGATTTGATCTCTCTTTTCTTCTATTTTTGGAGATGGTTTTATAACATTTGGTATCAGAGCTTTGGATTCTAAGGTTTTGCTGCTCCAAACAGGGCATCGTGGCATTTTCGCTATAACGTTTTTTCTACTAAGATTCAGAATTTGAAATGTTTACAGCGCGAATCCGAAATCCTGAGGAACGTCATGTAAAAATTTTAGATCTTGGTTCGTACTATTTTCAGAGATATGATTTGTGGAATTTATGGTTTTTTCAAGCTCCTGAATTTCAATTAAAACAAGTCATCGCAGCATTGACACTATAAATTTTTGTATACAAAGTTTCAGAAGTTGAAATTTTACAGGGCGAAGTCGAAATCTTGAGGAACCTCCTGTAAAAATTTCAGATCTTGGTTCGCAATATTTTTGGAGATATGATCTGTAGAAATTAGGATTGTTTCAGGAGCCCGAATTTCATCTCAAAGAGGTGACCATGGGAAAATAGTCATAACTCTCTATCTGAGCGTTGGATTGGAATTATGTAAAAAGTGGTCGCAAACACACGGATTGTAGTTTTCTATGTATCAATTTCATAGCCGAATGAGGAAACAGTTACACGCGGCAAGTCGTACAAGTTTGCTCTACTGAACCAATCCATAATTAGGTCATCTTGGGAGATTGGGCATAACTTTGTCTTGAAGAATCTAAATCAAGTTAGAACTGTGGCATTTGAAAGAAGATTCAGAGGTCTACTTCAGTGCCGAATTTTAGATATTGAGGATCCAAAATCATAGAGATAATTCAGTTTCAATATCGAGCTCCTCAAAAGGTAGAAAAAGGTGTGTATTTTTTAAACAAGTTTGCATAACATTTGTTTGAAAAATCAGTTTGAAGTGATTACAAGGGCATATTGAAGCATAGATATCAATATTGAGTTATATAATGCCTCCCAAAAATAATTCCACACCCATTAAGCCCTCAGAAATCTATACTATGACGCATGAAGAAGAAGAATTGCAGTATGAAATATCAAAATTACGGTACCAAGTGCAACAAATTTCAATCTTACAAAGAGCAATCAAAGATGACATAGATGGTTTAAAAGCAAAAATGGAGGCTAAGTTAGATGGTTTTAAGGATAAAATGAAAGCTAATATGGATGATAAAATTGTGGAATATCACATCGAGCATCAACAAAAATTTCTCCAACTCTCAAAGGATAACCTAACTTTGGTGCAAAATCAAATGAAACAACAGGAAGATCAACATCGCAGCGAAAGAAGTTCTGAAGCAGTCAAAGAAACAAGAACTCGACAACTACCAAATTGATCAATTTTAGAGTATCTCAGCAAATGGAAGAACTTACCCATTGAAGACTCCACATGGGAGGATGATAATTTTATACAGAAGCATCCAGAAATAATCAAGTGTTGAGGGCAACACTTGTTTGAAGGAGAGGGGCATGTTAGGTCCCTATAATACTAATGTATCCCCTTATTGTTATTTGTGTAGCCCCCTTATTGTTATTGTTGTAACCCTGTAACCCCCATATTGTTATTAGTGTGCCCTTACATTATCATTGTTAGGTCGGCTAGGATTATATTGTGGTCCCATGGACTCTTATATATAGAAAGTAGGTTTTGTCATTTGTATTATCCAATAATTGTTCATTTATGTAATGTATTGTAGGTTACCCCCTCGAAGTCGTTGATTTCTAAGGTGTTGATCTCTCTTTTCTTCTATTTTTGGAGTTGGTTTCATAACAGTAAACCTATCCTCCCCCCTGGCTGCAACAAAATAATTCCTCTCTCCTCTAACCCACAGGGAGTTGTATCAGTCCCTGCTCCCGTGAGGTCCCCTAATACCCCGACCAAACTTCAAACACTTAATTATGGCGTGTACAAAAAGGGTAGAATGAAGTACATACCCAAAAATTGTAGAGGAAGGTGAGCAATGGAGGTCTCTTGTCCCGCGGTCACGCCTGCACCCGAAATTGACCTCACAATAAGACCCCCACATCTTTCTCCTCATTATTTTAACTTCCCTATGCAAGCCACCTTCCTGCCACCTCACATGGGCTTGCATGTAGAAGTAAAACCTGCCACCCTTGCCACTCATGAGAAGGGTGGTGATCTTCATCCCTGATGCACCTGCCATAAATTATTTTTCTCTATATTGTTAAAGGCGAGGAAAAACACAATTCCTTCTTTAGTGCTTCAGCATAGGAAGGAGATTTAGAGACCTCATGGGTATTTTTCTCTTTTCTCCTCTCCATTCGAAGCTAGGTCTTTTTTTTTCAAAATTTAGTCAAAATCCAATCTACAATATCATCTTTTTTTATTGGAGCCATTTCCTTTGATTTTGGTTATGATTCATTTGCCTATGAAGTTGCACATACCAAAATAGGGGTATCATTTGAAGTTACATTTTTTAGTTTCTTTTCCTCTTTTGTTGGTGACCCAAATTTATGTTCTGAGCAATTATTTGCTTGATCTTTCTTGATCAATTCCTCCTATTCTTCCTCTTGAGTTTGTAGAGCTCCAAATTTTTTAAATTTGTTATTAGGGGATTGGATGAGCATGATTAAAGCATGTTGCCAGGATGAATCGTCCTAGGTTATTGTTGCTTGTAGCAAACCCAACACTTGGATTCCCTTCGAGAAAAAAGGTCTCAATGTTTTTCAATCTTTTAAGTTTTGTGTTAGGGTACATCTCACATTTTTCCTCATTAAACAATATTATTCCTTAGTAAACAATTGTATGGCTTAGTTTCCATTAAATTTGGTGACCTTAATATTCACCCGTATAGATTTCTTATCAATGATCCAAATTCACCTTTCATCCACTAGTCCAACAAGGTTTTGATAAATCGAGTATATGTACTAAGTTAGAGAAGATTATCGTAATGCAAGATATCACATCTACATAATCTTGAAAGGAGAAATATATGAATTGATGACTATCCACTTTTCCCTTTTTGGATGGAATTATCTCTTGTTGCGATACGTTGTCAAATATATCATATTTATCGTTGATCAAGACAAACCAACAGATGCATTTTGCTAGCCAATATTAAATTTGTTACACTTTAAGTTTCGTCTATATTGGAATTGGGCTTGAAAATTTTTGAATTTTAAATAAATGAGTGGACAAGATTTGATTTCAATAAAATATTCTTCATATAATAATTATCCAAAGAATAATATGAAAAATATTTGAACTAGTTTTCACTTTCAAATAAAAAAATAACAAATTTAACTTAAAAATCATTTATTTTGCCACTTGTTAAAAAACATTGCTCGCGGTCCCTATTGCAGATTGCCGGTTGGGTTGGTCTCCAAGCATCGTCGTGTAGTTTTTTTTTTAACCACTACTTTATTGATAAACAATAGTACACATATCATGGTTCTTTTAATTGTCCTTGTCAAACCAGGAGGTAACTCCTCAAATCCGAATGTGTATTAGCTGAAGAATGCATATGTATTTATACATGGAGGTGAGGCTATTGGGATTCATCTCCCAATGACTCTTGGCCTTCCTTATTTCCTAATATTAAATAATATTCAATATTACATGTGCACACCCATCCCATAGGATTAGGTGTCAACATTCCCCCCTTTAATCCGAAGGGATGTTGGTGAGTCCAAGCATCGATCTGAACTTTTCAAACTTTTCTCTTCCAAGTGCTTTGGTGAAGATGTCAGCAGTTTGCTCATTTGTGGAACAATGCGTAGATGGATGGTTTTGGCCTGAACATGATGTCGAATTAGATGGTACTTTGTATTGATGTGCTTTGTTCGATCATGGAACTTTGGGTTCTTGGCCAACTTTATTGCAGAAGTGTTGTCGATCATGAGTGGTGTGGAATACATTTGTTTCATCTGCAAATCTTCCAAAGATTTTCCTGAGTTGCTAATTTCCTTTATCTCAGGCATTACCACATATTCTGCCTCGGTCGTGGAATCTGCTGGAACTGACTGTTTGCGTGATCTCCATGAGACAGCTCCTGATCCAAGACTCATGGTGTAACCTGTAGTAGACACCCCTGTTTCTTTGTCGTCATCAAAGTCTGAATCAGAGTATCCGATCAAGCTGAAGTCGCCTACCTGTGTATATTTGAGTCCAAAGTCTTGAGTCCCCTTCAAGTACCTTAACACTCTTTTTGCAGCAGATCAATGTCCTTCACAAGGTTTTTGCATGAACCTTGAGAGGATTCCAACAGCAAATGAAATGTCAGGTCTGGTGGTGTTCAGGTAGATAAGACTTCCTACAAGCTGCCTATACTTAGTTGCATCCTCAAATTCCTTCCCTTCAATAGATGTGAGCTTCAAGTTTTGTTCCATTGGAGTGGTTAAGGGATTACAGTCATCCATGCCAAATTTGTTCAAGAGATCTCCAATGTACTTCTTTTGAGAAAGAAATATGAATTTAGGATGTTGAATTACTTCAATACCCAAATAGTAATGAACATGACCCAAACCAGTGATTTCAAAACCTTTCTTCAACTCTTTCTTCATGGATGCAATATAGCTCTCATTGTTCCCTGTTATCAAAAGATCATCTACATATACCACAAGATATACAACTATTTTTCTAACTTTCTTAACAAACAAAGTTGCATCATCAAGATCAAAATGTTTGAAGTCAAGTTTCAGAAGATGCTCGGTCAATTTCTCATACCAGGCTCGTGGTGCTTGCTTGAGGCCATACAAGGATTTTATAAGCTTGCAAATTTTGTGTTCTTGACCCTTTACCACAAATCCTTCTGGCTGGGACATATAAACTTTCTCCTTTAGATCTCCATTCAAGAAGGCTATTTTTACATCCATCTGATGGAATTTCCATCCATTCTGAGCTGCTAAGGCAAAGAGAGTCCGGATGGTGGTCCATTTTGCTGTGGGAGCAAAAGTTTCTTCATAATCGACTCCTCCTTTTTGTGCAAAACCTTTTGCCACAAGCATGGCCTTGTGCTTGTCAAGTGAGCCGTCTGCTTTGTACTTGTTCTTGTAGACCCACTTACAGCCAATTGGTTTCGTTCCCAAAGGCGGATCAACCAGCTTCCAAGTGCCATTCTTTATCAAGGCATCATACTCCTTCTGCATCGCTTCTTTCCATTCATCATGAGAAGCGGTTTCTTTGAAGGAAGTTGGTTCATGATCTGTAGACAAACTCAACTCACAGTTATAAGCAATATCCATATCAACAGGGGAATCAGAATTATCTACATCACCTTCGATTTCTTGAGTGGAACTTCTTGTTCCTGTTTTTCCAACCTCATCACGATGAACATCCTCCAGTGTCTTTGTCAGCCATTTGGGGGGACCTTTCTGAGATGGCCCTGGCTGGTCACTTGACTGAGTTGGGATTGATTCAAGATTCAATCTCCCAATTCTGTCAATCACATCATCCAATGTGTCATCCATGGTTGTTTCTTCATGTGGGGGAGAGAGTGCTTCAGGACATGATTCCACAGTTTGATTCAATATCGGAATCCCCCTTCAAGATGTGGAATCACATTATCAAATTCTTGGAAGGACTTTGCATGTGTGAATCTATCCAGGCGATCAAGTTGCCGCTCAACAACCTTGTCACTCTTGGAAGATTCAAGAAATATGACATCTCTTGCTATTACAAATTTCTTATTTGCTTCATCATAGAGACGACATCCTTTGGAGGTATTGGAGTACCCCAAGAAGATACATTTTCTACTTCTAGCACCAAGTTTGTTCCTTTGACCCTTGGGTATCAAGGCATAACAGGTGGACCCAAAGACCCTGAAATACTTTACCGAAGGAATGTGGCCATGCCACATTTCAAAAGGAGTTTTGTTTCTAATTGAACTTGAAGGACACATATTCTTTATGTAAACAGCACATAGAACTGCATCAGCCCAAAACATCAATTTTACATTCTTGAAAAATAACATGGAGCGAACCATATTTAAAATAGTTATGTTCATTCTTTCAGCTACACCGTTCTGTTGGGGATTATATGGCACAATTGTTTGATGTTTGATTCCATGTTGACGAAGATAATTTTCAAATTCGTTTGAAGTGTATTCTTTTCCATTATCAATACGTAGAGAGCCAATATGTGTTTGTGCATCATTTTCAATCCATGCATGAAAATTCTTGAAAGTTTGAAAAGCATCAGACTTATTCTTCAATAAGTAAATCCAACACATTCTGGTGTAGTCATCAATAAATGTCA
This sequence comes from Pinus albicaulis, assembly GCA_034641835.2. Lineage (NCBI taxonomy): Eukaryota > Viridiplantae > Streptophyta > Pinopsida > Pinales > Pinaceae > Pinus > Pinus albicaulis. The sequence goes on from JAXQQM020085488.1 coordinate 192,727, forward strand.
TCATGTATTTATTTCCATTTGCAGAAGCAATAGGCATAGGGCCACATAAATTTGAATGAACAAGCTCAAGTTTTCTATGTGCTCTAGAGTGTGAATCATGAAATGGCTGTTTGCTATGCTTTCCTAGAATACAAGCATCACATTCCTTAGGTTTTCTAGGAATTGTAGGCAGTCCATTAACACCATTTTTCTTCAACAAACGAAGGCTTTCATAGTTTAAATGTCCAAATCTAGCATGCCATAAAAGACTTGATGGGAATGTACCTTCATCATGATGTGAACTGAATGCAAAGTTTTGAGCATGAGCAGATGAACCTTTCAGCTTCAAGAGTCTCCCTTCTTCTATTATCTCCATGACAAGTGAGTGATCTGATGCTTTTCTGACCTCTGCCTTGCCATCAAACAAGTGAATTGAGTGTCCTTGCTACCGGATTTCGACCAGGGACAACAAGTTTCTCTTCAACTCCGGGAGGTATAGAACCTCATGTGGGAGGTATAGAACCTCATGTAAGATATGATCTGGAAGACCAGGCAACTTAAGCCTGACTATGCCAAGCCCTGATGGCTTGAGTTTGGATTTATCTGTGAAATATACTGCTCCATCAACTTTGTCAGTGAATTCTTCAAAAAAATCTTTTCTAAATGTCATATGACATGTTGCTCCTGAATCTAGCAACCAATCATCTCTCCATGAAGTAAATGAAACATCAAATAAGTCTTCAGTTACTCCATTGTTACAATGTGCTAGAACATAATGAGCGGATTCAGGTGCTTTACCTTTGTCTTTGTCATTAGTTTTACCTTTGTCTTGATTTCTTTGCTGCTCAATTTTCTCCCAAGGTGTTCTGTATTTGGATGCATCATGTCCATCTTTATTGCAACGGTGCAACAAGATTGGATTGTCGTACTGTCCTGCTTCCTTCGTGAAGTTTTCCTCTTCCTCTTCTCACCTCTTCCTCCTCCCCTCGAATGAATCGAGCATGAGCTTTTCATGTGCGATGACAACTTCTTCAAGACGAAGAACTGCCACCCGAAAGCTTTCTCTCTTTCTGCAAACTTTTTCTCAAGTGTATCAAAGGTGATATGCTCAAGGTTCCCACTTGCTTGCAAAGACTCAAGATAATGTGAGTAAGTCGGATATAATGCCTTAACATATGCTATTAGAGATATGTCCATTTTTACACCAGTGCTTTCAATATCATGCATGATAGATCTAACTTCTGAAGCTAAAGCAAGGGGATCATCATTCTTCATTTCAAGACTGAATAGCTTAATCATCAACTGAACATTTTCTAATTCTGAATGTGAGTCATAGAGTTCTTTTAGCTTGCTCAAGGGATCATAGGCATTTGAGAAAGATGAAATGTGGCGGCTCACCTCTTCATTTACGGAAGCTGCAATCAAGGCATAGGCCTTACAGTTCTTGTTTTCCCAAATGGCGAGCTCTTTGTCTGAAGTGGGCTTTGCTGATGGATTTCCTTCTTGTCCTTCACAGATTCTTTTCCACAACTCATTAAAAATGAGTGTGTGTTTAATCTTCCGAGACCATTCAAGATAGTTCTCTTTGCCGGAGAGAACCACCCCAACAATAGAGATGAGAGAGTGCATTAGTTTGCTGGAAAAAAATCTTTTGAAGAGGAAAAAAATTCTGCTAGAAAACTTTCAATTCTAGAGATTTGCTCAATTAAAGGGGACAACTCTTTGCTAAAAGACTGAATTCTGCATAAAAAATATTTTTTTTTTGTTTGGAGAAAAACAATTGTAATATATGGTTGGGGAGGGGGCGGTATAATATGAAGGAGATGGAGTATAATATGGTGGGGGGGGTATAATATAAAGTGGAGGGGGCGGTATTAAAATAAGGTGGAGTGGTATTAAGAGATGGGAGGGGCGGAAATATATGGGACAACGTATTAATATATCACCAACAACGTATTATGGAAGTCAATAATACAGTGGAATAGACAGCGTGGTGGTATTAAATGAGGGCGTAAGACAGTAATACTGCGCGGTATTATATACTACCAGCGCGGTAAGACAGTAAGACAGTAAGACGGTAATATAATATGGTGCCCTGACTATGATGATATATAATGGAGATGGAGACAGTGTATTATTTAAGAGAAGGTGGAAATATAACAGAGGGAGCGGTATAAATGTTGGGAACGTGATAGCATATTATATTATAGGATTGTGGACAGACAGAGCGTTATTGCACAATTTAGATGGGCAGTATTATAACATAGGGAGGTCGCGGGTGAAATTGCAGGGGGAAGACGGATAAGCGCAGGAGGTAGTCGGCTGGGGTAGGCGGGAGTAAGGGCCGTAAGGAGTTTGGGTAGCGCGTTGTAAGGTGGGAGCAGCGCTGTAAGGTGGGTATTGCAGTGATGTGAATGGATAGCAGTCGAGAGTGGCGTAAGTCTTGCAGGGAGGAAGAAAGGGGCGTAGAGGAATTAAGGCATAAGGGAAGTGTGAGGAAGAGAGCGTTGGAGAGAGGGAGGCCAAGAGGCCGTTACAAAAAAATCTGGAATGGCAGAGTTGCAGGACTGCTAGAATTGCAGAGTGGCAGGTATCTCCTGGAGCTGCAAATTGCAGAATCTTCAGGAGCTGCAAATGTCAAAGCTGTGCAGAGATAAAAAATGCAGAATAACAGTATAGCAATAAGTAGAAGCAACAAAAACTATTATTAAAAACTGACTGAGCAAAGGAGAGGGAGTTACACCACAGGCAGAAATGCCAATAGTGGGACTGGCTCTGATACCATGTCAAACCAGGAGGTAACTCCTCAAATCAGAATGTGTATTAGCTGAAGAATGCATATGTATTTATACATGAGGGTGAGGCTATTGGGATTCATCTCCCAATGACTCTTGGCCTTCCTTATTTCCTAATATTAAATAATATACATATTACATGTGCACACCCATCCCATAGGATTAGGTGTCAACAGTCCTTCCTTCTACAAACATATAGATGTTACAGATTGTCTTCATATGCCTGTAAACTAACTAAATATCAACTTTTGACAACATAGTAATACTAAATTCTATACTAGCCTATCTGTTGTTCAAGTTTTCAATACAAAAATTTGATCTTTCCCTTGTCTCTAACAACATTTAATGCTTTGTCTTATAGTTGATAGTACCCGAGTTGATCACACCTCCCTGCTCAAAGATAGAAAAAAAATAACTTTACCTGTTTCCTGATGGATTCCTCTTTTTGATAATAAATTTGCAGTCTAATTTTGTTCTCTGTAAATATGATCAAAGGAGACATACTGAAATGTTTTGATCACTGTTTGGATACACTTCATCCAGTTTATAATTATGAGAGGTCTGAACCCATTATTCCCCTTAGCCCATTCTATGATGCCTTTGTCATCTCCAAATAACTGAATTTCATCCATTCTGAGCCATTTGGCGGCAATCAGCACCCCCCATAATATGATTAATTTTGTTCTACTATTTCTGTGCACCCCTCCCTCCCACCAAAAGTGATAATAAGTGTTTGTTGTTGAATAAATTACCACACCACAACCACACTTCCTGCCAGCACTGACACCGTCAAAGAACCCCGCCGGATATGACTGCCACGTGTCTCTCTTCTTTCGAATCTTATACGGTTTACTAATCTTTGACAAGCATATCTCATTATAAAATGCCACAGTCTTGGCAATATCATCTCGAATCCCAAGACATTTCTTATCAAATTGCATTCCTTCTTCTCCATAAAGAACAGAATATATATAATGGAAGTGCATGATAAATCTGTAATTTACTCCGGACCTTAAAATAGTTATACATTGTTTGAGTAAAGAATCTAGAATCAAGTGTATAGACTTCTAGTACCCTTGCCCAAACTGCAAGAGTGTATGGACACTTCAGAAAGAGAAGTATACTATCCTAGTTACCCTTCATACATAACACACAAATACTTGGCCCCTGGAAGTCGTGTTTTTGCAAATTTTACCAAGTCAAAATTCTATCATGTATGGCTAGCCAACCGAAAACTCTAATTTTATTTGGAATTTTCCATTTCCAAATGACCTATGGTTGTACAGGATATACATTCCCCCCCTCCAACTTCGGTAAATTTTTATAAATCTCCTGTAATTGGGGGTTTCCATTTTTTAATGTTCCTTCCCAAGCCGTATGGTCCTCTCCATCGCAAATAGTAATCCCTTTATTCCAGAGAACTAAAATGTAAGAATTCCAATCCTCAGAAGTAAATTCAGCTTCACAGCCTTAAGCCAAATTTGGGGATCTAAGTGTTGGGGAGAAAGGACAATGACTTTCTTAAGAAAAATTCGTTTGAGATGTAAATGCTTTAGCATCTGTACCGGTAAGTTGTGATTACCTTTTATACCACAGATGGCATCGAGACCGACCTTGATCCTATTGCTGTCACCCACAGCCCAGTGAACATGGTGGAGAAGGAACTCCAACACCTTGACCATGCTTTTCCAAATGAAAATAGTCTAGAGTTTGTTCTTATCCCCTAAAGATATCCATGCCAAAAAAGAAAGACCATTTAAGTATTTACTGTGGGTAATCTTGGACCAAAAACCAGTGCCATCCACCACTTTCCAAAAGTATTTTATGATGAGGGCCCTATTGACAAGAACTGGGTCTAAAATACCCCAATCACTTTCTACAAAAGCCCTAGCAATGAGAGTCCATCTCACCAGGTGTATCTTGTCTTTGCTTTCCCCACTGTGTGCCCCAGACCAAATAAAATGCCCCATAATGGACTGAATGGTTTTTATGATTTCTTTTGTCAATAAAAAAATGTGCATCCACTAAATGGAAAGATCTCGTATAACATATTTAAGCATCACCAACCTACTACCCATTGACATATATTTATGATTCTAACCATATTTATGTTTGAATTTTGTAACCAACCACTCCCAATCCCTATTCATGTAACCTTTCAGTTTTAATCTGAATCCTAAATATGTGATGCCTTCTTCAATCGTACCATATGCCACCCCAAAAATGCCACTTATTTCCTTCACCACCATGTCCACCTTACTGTTGTGGAAGACTTTTGATTTATCCACTTCATATAGAGTCTCTTAGGCTCCCCAAACTGCTTAAGGATTTTATGATATTATATTCGGACACTAACCTTTTTTTGTCCTCCCAACAATAAATCGTCCACAAATAGTAAATGTGTCACCTGGATATTCCTCGCTACTTGAACACCATTGATCTTGCCCTTGACCAAGGATTTTGTGATCCTCTTGCTTAATGTATCTACCACCAAAAGAAAAAGTAAGGGAGACATGTCACACCCCTGCCTCAACCCCCTTGTGGGCCGAGAAAAAACGAGTAGGATACCCATTGACAATCACAACAAAATTAGTGGTATTGATACATCGCATAATCCACTAGACAATCAACATGTTCATCCATGTTTTGAGCAAGATAAGGGTCAATAATTCTCAATCTATGCAGTCGTATGCCTTAATCAAATCATCCTTAAAAAGGCAGTACCCCTTGGAAGAGGACTTGATCGAATGCATCATTTCTTGAGCAATGCCTATCACATCGTGTATTTGTCTACCCTCCATGAACCCAAACTACTTGGAAGTGATGAATCTCACCAGAAAGGGATTGATTCAACGAGCAATCAATTTGGAGATCATTTTATAGATAGAGTTTCAGAGGGAAATAGGTCTAAAATCCCCAAAAGTAGAGGGGACATGAATTTTCGGGATAAGTGTGAGAAAAGTGGTGTTGATCGCCCTTGAAATGTAGCCCTTCCTTCTAGAAATGAATAAAAAGATCAACCCCCCACCCGTTCGGGCTAGGGCTTTTGTCCTTTGCGCAATCCTTTAAAGTTTCTAATAACTCTTTGCTTCTAATGGGTTGTCCCAATACTTTGTTGTCTACCTGAGCGATCAAGGTGGGAACAAACTCAATAAATTCCCCCAGGCTCCAAAACCATGGTTATTTGCCTCGTATTGCTTGCTGAAATGTGCAACAATGACATGTTCCAATTTTCACTCAGTGTTGAAACATACCTCGCCCGCGTCCCAAATCCTTTTGATAGAATTTACTTGCTTTCTCAAATTAAACTGACTGTGAAAATATTTGGTGTTTTAATCACCTACTTGTATCCACATGGCCCGATTTTTATGTCCTAAATCCTCTTCATGTAACTGTAAGATAACGGACCTTCGTCCCTCCAAAGCTATAATTTTGGCACAATATGATATCGAGAAATATAAAGGATCCTGAGTGTTGTAGAGAACCCACAGCTCAGCCTCAATCGCGACAAGATCTAGCAGCTCCTCCTTCCTTCTATCTTTAATCCAAAATCAAGCTTTAGCTTTGAGCACCCTTAATTTATGACATACTTTCTCCATAGGGGACTTGAAGGAAAAGGCTGACTGATCACGCCATACCGACTGTACTAAATCACTGAACGAATCATCCTTAAGCCAACGAGGATTAAATTTGAATGGGTAGACTCTCTGTTTCTCCAAACCCCTCCACCCCTGTACAATCGACATATGATCTGAGATAAACAAAGGGATGGTATAAGACTCAACATCCACCATAATGTTGAAAAATGACTTACTGACAATAAACCAACCGGTCAATCCTTTTGGAAATACCCTCCCATCTCGTTCTCCCATTCCTCCAAGTAGGTGTTAATTTCGTATAAAAGACTCTATAAACGCGTTAAACATCCGGTAATATCTTGAAAATAGGTCAAGAGGATTCAACTGCCTAAGCCTCAAATCTCAAAGAGCTCTCTCATTCTGCCCTTCCATTCCTCCAAGTAGGTGCCATGACTTTGGGAGTAGCATCATACAATGCGTTAACATCCAGAAGACCTTGAAAATAGGCCGAAAGAGGATTCAATCTGGCCTTGGAGCCCCAAATCTCAAAAGAGGTCAAAGTAAAATTGAGGTCCCCTGCCAAAATGAGTGCAATAAGACTCAAAATACCATAACGAGCCACTTTGTTCCAGAACGATCTACGTCCAATATAGGGAGTATAGGTATTCAAAATTCGGATCTTGTCCCCCGAACTGATTTTATATCCTGTAAGAAGGATGCCTGCACATGAGTAGAAGGCATTCAAATTAAAAATGCGAGGATTCCACATTACGCCCAACCAAGACCAGACGCATATGTGGCACATACTGCCCAAGCCAGACAAATTTTCAATATAGCATCCGAGGCTATATCCGCCCAAACCATCGTCTCCTGAAAAATGAGCATATCTAGTTGATAAAGTCTGATCAAAACCCAGATTGAGTTGATTTTAGGTTCAGCCCCAACCCTCTGATGTTTAGGGAGATGATAATCATGGGAACAAACCAACATTAGGCAATTCTCCTCTAAGGGCCGGAGAAGCATCACAACCCAAGATTGAAATCGAACCTGAAGTAAAATCAATGTCAATGGCGAAAGGGATTTCATTCGAGACCAAAGCCAATTGAGATCTCGGCGACTGACACTGAGCAATCCGAGACCTTTTTATATCGGGGATGTCTTTTCTTCGTATGGATCACATTCAGACAGACATGAATGGACCTAGAAACTCCTGAAGGGGCAAAAAAGGACCTCTTAATGAGCAGAGGTTCCATATCCTTTTCAGAGTCCAAAAATCCGAGGAGCTCTCTATCAGGAGACAAAGATTGAAGGACTTCCCCCACAGGTGCCTGGGCAGGTTGAACAGAAATAAGGGGAAGATCCGGGCAGACACGAGGAAGGCCATGGCTTGGAAGGAGAGAGGTAACGACATACCCAACACCCGACTCAATAGCAACCGGAAGACCAGCAGACTCAAACCTATTTGAAATGGGAGAAAACGTTTCGTCGTTAGCGAGATCAAGCCCGAATGGTAGTGAAGTCTCCCCCAAAAAATAATTAAAGGGAACACTAGGAACGTGGAAAGACTCAGAAAAATTATAAGGGAAAGATTTCAGAATACCTGGAATGTCCCCGGAGAGGGCCGCGCGATCCAAATGACGAACCGACAGAATCAGAAACCCAACGTCCATGTACAGTGGATCCCGATGCCAAGGTTCCACAACCAGGACATGCCGCCATCAGGTGTCCTGTTTTGTGACACAGAAGGCATCGGAAAGGGAGAGCCCAGTAATCCACTTCGATATGAGTTTTAAAGTTCCCCCACTGCACATCGAGCTCAGCTAAAAGACCATGCCCTAAATCTACTTCCACCAGCACACAAGCCAGACGTTTATCCAATTGCCCGAAGCTGCTATCGCTGCAGAAATAGAATTTCTTGATCTTTTTAGGTTTCTTGATCTGACTCCGTGTGCTAAACTTATCTTCCCGAAGCAACAATGATTTTGAGTCATTTATGTTTGTTACATCATATTTTCAAGACTAATATTAACCTCATTACAATTTAAAATTTATTATAACTAATGCAACTATATAAATTAAACACTAATAAACACTAATAAACACTAATGGTTGGTAAACACTAATAAACATCAATTCATATTAAGTATCAAAACATTTTTTTCATAGTACATGTAATTGATGTTGCTAAAATTAAAATAGATTAGTGCAATCATATAAATTAAATGACTACTAAATGTCAATAGACATCAATCTATAATAAACATCAAAACACTTACTTCATAATACATCTCAAATTGTTAAAATTAAAAATAAATTAAAAATAAATTAATTAATTAAATTAAATTAAATTAAAAAAAAAAATGTGTAACTAATTTGAAGGTAAATCTCAAAATATACTACTAAAAATATTCTAAAATATTCCATGGAGGTTAAATCACTATCATCCTCATAATAATTATTGACAATTAAATTAAAATTTGGAAGCCCTATTCCAAAATAAGCATGCCTATTGGTATAATTATAACTTTATTTTAATTTATTATTAATATTTTTAATTATAAAAAGAATTAATATATAAGTTAAATATATGTACATTTAAAAAACATGAAACAAGATTCTTAAGTATGAAGATTTACACACTTTACCTCTTAATCTATAAACATGCTTTGTTACAATACTATTGGCCAATACCATGGCTTATCAATACTAGATGCCAAAAAATTTACATCTCACTTCATATGACACTTGTTCATATGCCATTTTTTAATTAATCAATTTAATTAAATAGTAAAAAAAACTACTTTGGAGATAAATCTCAACCTTTAACTTGTGTTTACTACAATGAATATTCTAGAATATTCCATGCAAGCTAGATTCCAACGATCCACCTAATAATTGTTGATAATTAAAAGCCCCAAGGGTTAACTCAATTGGTTGAGTTTTTGTCGTTAAAAGCACCTTGCTAATTCTCCTCTACGCTCTTACGGTTAGGCTCTACTAATGAGCCAATGGGAAGTGATTCCTTTTGGTGTATATGCCCATATAGTTTTCGTGGACGTAGCAGCCATTGATCTTCGGTGTACATAAACCACACATAAAAAAAATTGTTGATAATTAAATTAAAATTTTGGAAGCCCTAGTCCAAAATAGACAGGCATATGGGTGTAATTATGATCTCTAGAAGCTATCAGAGATCCAAATAATACTATAGAGGACATGATTTTATGACTACACTTGTATAATTGCGTCAGATCCAAGGGAATAAGAGGCTTGAAGGAAGGTTCCCATAGTCCAAATGTCATTATATTTTCAAGGTTTGGGTGAGGTTTTACTATGACCAACAGAAAGGTCTCCAAAATAATCATATCTAACCTTCATTATAATCATAGCTTAATCTTTATTAGCTATTCTCACCATGAGAAAGGAAACCAAATTTAGGCGCTTCCCATCTTAATTGAAAAAGCCCATGTTTATGTTGAAGAATGTAACTAGGTTCGATATTCATAATAAATTGTATTTGAGTCATAATAAAATGTATTTATCAAAAGAAATATAAAGAATTTATTATTATTATTATTATTATTATGACTTATTAAAGCATGGTTTTCATGCTTGGGTCATCATTTTCTAGGTGAAAGTCCCCATTGAGGACTTCTAGGTTTTATATTGAGTCATTAGAGTCATTGTCTATTTTATGAAACCCTTCTTGGGATATTGAATCATGTAAAAAGAATTTTTATTGAGTCAAATAGGTCATTTTTTACCTCCACAACAAGTCAGCCCTTACTTGATCAAGTCAGCCTATATTAGGGTACCTCGACCCACATAAGAGGCTATTAATAAGTGCAGTTCAATTCATTTAGAGGATACCAATCACACAAGTTTGATACACAAGAAAATGAAGCAAAACAAGTACGAAGTTACAGAAGAAGGAGATTAATTGCAAAAAAAGGACAAAATCGAAGTTTTTGGGTCATCTCTCTCTCACACATGTGAATATACTGGGTTGCTGCTTCAAGGTCAAAGTTTTGTTGTTGTCTCTAGGGTGAAATTCTGCTGCTACTTCTAGGTCGAAGTGTTGTTGCTTCTAGGTCGAAGTGTTGCTGCTACAAGGTCGAAGTCGCAGCTGGAAGGTTATCATATGTAGAAGAAGGGAGGGTTGAATTGATGTCTGGAGGAATTCTGTGGCTAGGTCAAAGAGTATTGTATTATCTCGTGAAACTACTGAAGGAAGATTTGTTGATTGGGTTTTCCCCTAGATAGGGGTTTTGACTTGGCTATTTGCTTACTTTTGGTGTTTTTGATCTTAGTGCTATGGTTTTGGTAATTGCTTGATGAACTAAGATAAAAGAGGAACACAATAAATTTAATAAGAACATAATAATATCTCATGTAATTATCAACATAAAGAAAAAAAAATTCCTTTTTGATTTTCCAATGTGGTTTCAGAGCTAAGGTGAAGAAGAGGAAAAAGGAAGCCTGCAAATATATTCAAAGGATAGTAAGGAGTCTTAAGAAGTTGAATAAGGGTCATCAAGAAAAGGATCATATAAGGAGAAAATCCTAATATCTTCAAGAACCATTTCTAACTCATTTAAGGGAGAAAACAAATTAGAAGAAGCTTCCAATAACAGGGCATGGAAAAATAGGATATATCTCATCCTTGAGAAGAATAAAGTCTTGGATCTAGTCAAAGGAAAAGGGAAGAAGCCTACAGAGGAATCAAGTGATGCATAAAAAGAAAAGTTTAGAGAAACAAAGATATTGGCCATGAGCCTAATGGTAGATGGAATAAATAATAACCTCATCCCATATATTTCCAACATAGATTCCGCTCACGAGATGTATGAGGAATTATCCAAGTTGTTCACAATCAAGAATATTGGTCAAACTACAAGTCTTAAGAATGAACTAAGAACTATGAATATGACAAAGGATGACACTATGGCATCCTTATTTGTAAGGACAACTAGAATCAGAGATGATATCTAGCTAATAGATGAAATAGTACCTAAAAAAGAGCTCGTGATTACTGCTCCTCTAGGATTACTAACTTCTTGGAGTGCCTTTGCATCAAGGATCAATAGTTGGAAGGAAACTCCCACATTCGAACAATTATGGAATGCATGTAGTCAAGAAGAAGTCAGAATTTCATTAGTAAGCAACAAAGAGAATGAAGAGGAGAAAATTTCAGATGCCTATTTCGCTCATCACAAGAATAAAGGAACCATAAAGAAGTCCAAAGGGCCACAAAAGAAGATAGAACTATCCAATATTGAATTCTACAATTGTCACAAGATAGGTCACTATAGAAGTGAATTCCTTGAGAATCCAAGGAATAAAAATAGAAACAAGGATCAAGAAAATTTTGGCAATGAAGGATCACCAAAGAAGAAGACCAAATAATCAGAAATAAAGGACTTACACTATTAATTCCTCTCTCTCTTAATCCTCTACTCTAAGTTTTGAATTGTTTTCCTATATGATTTGATTTCTAGTACTCATAGGTCTAACTTGCTTTGGTAGAACAATTTTAAATATTTTTGGTAAATTTATAGGTATCCCTCAAGATTGGATTAAGAGGGATCCCTCACCTTTTTACCAAATATAAATATCTTACTCCTTGCATTATATTTTTATATTTTTTTTCCCTCTCTTATCTAAGATGTGTTTGCATTAGATGCAAATACCATTTCTTTTCATATTTTTCCATGTTTAGGAAAGCTTGATGGTATGCTCAAGGGTTATGAAGGATACCTCAAAGGACAAGTTTGAATCATGATAGAATTTATTCAAGAATTGATGTCCTGCGAGGCTTATCTAAGAAACAACTCAAAGGTATGTATTAAACCATAAGTTTTGTTCTCTTCACAATAAAGGTATAGTCATTGCTTTAATCTACTTTACATTACTAACATTGTTATGTCTAGGACCTTTGAATCATAAATATTCTTATTTGGGTGATCAATCATTAGATTAAATCTACCCTCATTAAAATAATTCATAAATTTTGTGGAACCCTAAAAAGGTTCTATGTAAAACCCTACCCTAGTCTACTTAGTGTTATTGATGAAATCTAGAAAAATACTATTTTTTTATGTTTGAGGTCTTTGGTAGTGTTATGGAAACCCTAACCTTTTAGGGTTGGATGGTAATGTGTACATATTAAATCCCTAGACCTTTAGGGTTTTGGTTATAAATTAGGGTTTATGAGAAAAACCCTTATAATATCTATAGTAAGCTCCTAGGATTGAAACCTTGTTAGTTTTTATAGCATCAGATGTGTTCTAGCCATGAAATTTTGAGGAGAGGCTAGAATACACAAGATATCCAGAACCCATAACTAGTTTATGGAAATTCCTCCTAGAAGTGACTTAATTAGATTATTAACAAATTTTTAATGTTTCCTAAGTCTAAACTTAAGAAAATAGGTTAATTAATCAATATTAATTAAGGCAAGGCGAGAATATTCTAGAAACTCACATGGATCGATTAGAATATGATCCTAGCCATCGATTATGTTTTAATATTGGTCGTTCGTGCTCCAACAGAGGATTATAAGAGGAGGTCGATGTGGTGATGGATAGGTCACTTGTAGAGTTTGATTTCCAGAGTAGCAATAGTCACTTGCCGGAGAGAGAGCTAGAGAGATAAAAGTAGTGAGAGAGGAGCATAGAAAGTTAGGTTAGAGGAGGTATTCCATATCCAGTGAGTGCATTTACAGAGAGGCAAAAGAGCCACAGAGAGGCTGAAACTGGGGAAACACAGTATTCTCTAGAGGAAAAACGATTTGATGTGGAGGAGAGACGTTTTCAATTCCATAAGTCGAGAAGGAGTCCCATAGTTCCAGAGAAGCATCTTTCTAGCCAGCAGAAGGAAGAACGACTTCATTAGAGTTTGGTCTGAGGCTAGATGTCCATCCAGATATGTAGAGCAACGTAGAGGCTGACATAGAGGGTCAAAGGGTCGTATTTTTGAAGGCAAGTGGTTTCGAGAGATTTGCTCCGGGGTGAGGAAAATTCATCTCTAGATTTATACCAGTATTTTTCTCTGTAGGATTTCCAGTATTTTCGCATCCAATTGTACTCAGATTTTATCACTACGGAATAATAATAAATTCTCAGCTGCTGCACCAATTTTCTCAAGTTGGGTTTTTTCTAGGGACTTTTGTCCAAAATAATTGTGTTAATTTTATGTGTGTGTGTTTATTCTTCCTCTATTTTATTTGTGTAGATTGAAGTGTGATTTATTTAGTATTTTTCGTAGAAAACAACAAATAAATTGTTAAATAAAATTAACAATTAGGAGAATAATTTCTAGTTGTTGCAATAGGATTCCAGTTTATAAATTTTCACGTGGTATCAGAGCACATTTGATCAGCCAGAGAGCTCAGAAGCAAAAGGAAGGAATTTCGATGTTCGGTGTGGGCAGCACATCAAAATTCCCAAGGGCAACGCAATCACTTTTCTAAGAGGCCAAGTTACATGAGGAGCTTCGATTTTTCTAAGAAGTAGAAAAAATTGAGTTTTTTAGATTGAGTGATTCCAGAGGTAGAGGGAGCAGCTAAATATTTTTGTTGGGCAGATATCTAGTTGTATGTAGAGGGTTTTGCAACATTTTTCTAGTGCAAAACCTGCGTCGAGTGGAATAAGAGCACACATTGAGGGAAAATTTCTCTCAGGAAAATTCTAGTCTCAGAATTTCAAATTTCCAGTTGCAGATTAGAAACAGCATCTACCAAAGCCACACATTCCAGAAGGGAGAGCGAGTAGTAGAGCAATAGCTGAGCATAGGGGGAGAGGGATTTTTCAACATTTTTTAGAGATTCCCACTGCTAGGCTTAGAGATCAGGATAGGTTGGATGGTACTTCCAACTACGTCATCTAGAAGGAAATAATACCCTTCCTTCTAGATGAATTTGGTCTAAAGGCATACATTGATAATGTGGGGGTGATTCCCACAAATGAAGATTAGCTGAAGGAGTACAAAAAGGAGATGGAACGAGCAAAGCATTTGATCCTAGATGGAGTCTGGGATCATGTAGTCTCGCATATAGCTAGCAAGGATACTACCAAGCAGATGTGGGATGCTCTCGCCATGTTATATCAGAGTACTTTTGCGATAATGGAAGATGTCTCTCGAGGAGTTGAGATGCATATGAATGCAGAAAGGGGAAGGCATAGACCCCTTCCTTACCAGAATTCAATAGGTCCGAGGCTAGGTGTCAAGTTTTGGGGCAGCGCCTCAACCCACAGAGATAATGTGATTAGCTCTCAAGAGCATCTCTGAGGAGTGGCAAGTTTTTGTCCAAATCATATTAGGTAGAGACACACTACCAAGATGGGATAGGATGTGAGTTTATTTACAACAGGAGGAGTTTAAACGATTTGTTTTTAAGAGCTCCATCAGTGGTATAAAAAACGGGAAGAAGACGGTGAAGGAGGAGGAGAATGTGACCCTTGCATCTAAGGGTCTCATTCGGGGACATGGAGAGTAGAGGAAGAAGAAGAAGGACCTATCAAAGGTTAAGTGCTTCAGATGTGGTGAGATCGGTCACTATAGTACTCATTTTCATCTCAGGAAGAAGGAAAAGGATGAGAAGCATGATCAACAGGTATCTTTTGCAGAGATCGATAGGCTTTCCTTGAGGCTGGAGGAATACTTCACTATGTTCATCGATATACCTCCAGGAGTGTAGTGGGGTGACTTGATTTTGTAGCCCTAGAGTGATACAAATGGGAATGATCCTTAAGGAGTCCACCTCTTGGATCAATATCTGGCTATGGGAGCCCACAATATTCAGTAGCAGGATGAACCAGTGACAGTTGATGCAATCAAATACCAGAGTGACAGTTACAGAGACTAGTAGCAGTCAGATGCTAGGGAGCGTAGTGCAAAGTTGGCAACAATGCAGATGGCACAATGCAAAGTCAAAAATAAGTGCAAATTCATTATTGAAAGTGTAGCTTCTAATAGAAGTCAGGAATCAGGTGACAAATGCATCATACTGAACATAATTGATTCAATTTTGGATGTTTTTTTTAGTTGTAGATGTTGTAGTAGAAAAAACATAGTTGCAGTGCAGATGAAGTGTTGGTAGAAGTTCAACAGGGTTAGTAGCAACACATATGCAACGCATATCAAAGTTGCACAGTGGTTGGTGGGAAACAATAGCCAGACATCAACAATGTGATAAGAGATGATGCAGAGACAAGGTGTTGTGGTAGCAGGTGCAACACTATAACACATTCCTTGCTAATAGGGAGTGTTATTTTTTGTAGCATCAAATGTGTTCTAGCCACAAAGTTTTGAGGAGAGGCTAGAATACATGGTATCTCCAAAACTCATAAATCGTTTCTGGAAATTCCTCTTAGAAGTGAGTTAATTAAATTATTAACCAATTTTTTAATGTTTCCTAAGTCTAAACTTAGGGAAACAAGCTAATTAATAAGTATTAATTAAGTCAAGACGCGAATAGTCTAGAAACTCACACGGATTGATTGAGAGATGATCATAGCCATCGATTATGTTTTAATACTATCTATTGGTGCTCCAACATAGGATTATAAGAGGAGGTCGATGTGGTGATGGAGAGGACACTTGTAGATTTTGATTTCATTAGCAGATCAGTTTCCAGATTAGCAACAGTCAGTTTCCGAAGAGAGAGTTAGATATATCGAAGCAGTGACAGAGGGGAAGAGACAATGAGGTTGGAGGAGGAATTCCATATCCAACGAGTGCATTTTCAGAGAGGTAGAAGAGCCACACATAGGCTGATGCTGGGGAAACAAAATAGTATCTAGAGGAAAATCGATTTACTGTGGAGGAGAGACATTTTTAGTTCCATAGGCCGGGAGGGAGTCCCATAGTGCCAAAGAAGCATATTTCCAGTCAACAAAAGGAATATCTACTTCATTAGAGTTCAGTCAGAGGCTAGACATCTAGCCAGCTATGTAGAGTAGCATAGAGGCTGATGCAAAGGGTCAGAGGATTGTATTCTGAAGGAAATTCATGCTGAGAGATTGCTTATGGGGTGAGGAAAATTTCTCTCTATATTTCTACCAGTATTTTTCTCTGTAGGGTTGCTAGTATTTCGGCATCCAAATTTACTCATATTTTCTCACTGCTGCATAATAATAAAACCCTCAGTTGTTGCACCGATTTTCCCAAGTTGGGTTTTTCCGAGGAATTTCGTCCAAAATAATTGTGTTAATTTTATGTGTGTTCTAGAATTTATTCCAACGTTTATTTTTTTAGATTTCAATGTGATTTATTCAGTATTTACTGTAGAAAACAACAAATGAATTTTCAAATAAAGTTAAAAATTAGGAGAATAATTTCGAGTTGTTGTAATAGGATTATGGTTTAGGAATTTTCACAAACCCTAGGTGTATGTTTGTCCTCCTGATCAAAACCCTAGCCTGATCAAGTTTATTGTGTCTAAATATTTATATATTGGATTCTCTTGATAGATGTTGTTGTGATATGCTTTTACATGACTATGAAATAATAGATATATATATATATATATATATATAACCTAATTGTTGATGCTCATAGTGTGTAAATTTTAGGGTTTGTAACTAAGCCCTAGTAGATGTTTGATATTCTAGGATATGATGGTATTGTTTACAGTGCTGCAGAAGAGGAATATTGAACTAACGGGAGAAGTGCAAGAACGAAAGCAACAGGTAAAAGTGTGGAAATTTCGAGCCTCCAAAAGCTATGTTTTCCTTAGGAAAGTGGTCAAATGACTTAAAAATGCTTGGCGTAAGAATTTGAAGATGTTGAAGAAAGAATCGGTATACATATACATGATTGAAGGAAGGTCTCCATGTTATTTTTTTTGCAGAAGGTAAGGTTTTGTGAGGACACACAGCAGGATAGGGATGGGAGGATATTAGTTGGTAGAATTGTCTCACTTTTTAACCTCTATCTTACCTTGAACACACTACCTAAGCCTTTGTTTTAATCTTGGAAGCCTATTTATTCTTGTACTCCTTCCAAACTTGTACTCATTCATGCACTCTTTTCATGTTTTTCGTATTAAGGGTTATATATGAACTTAATCATTAAATTAATTGGTTTTATATATTATTTTCCTTTGCAACTAATATGTTATATTTTCCTAAGGTGATTCGATAAGGCCAAAGTATTAATCAATATGGGAAATGGTTGGTGCAGGAATAATTATTGTATCGGTCGGCGTTCCTGCACTTCTAAGGTAGCTGTCAACGTTAGCTTGGTTTACTGCATATGGTTGAGACAACTCAACAAATTATGTGAATCTTGTGCTAGAATATCAATTATCTTTTCTAGGCTCAGAGCGTAGAGGAATAGGCGGGATGTGTAGATCAGGACTTCGGCCATGAACTCTTGTTTAGTATTTTGTTAAACAACCAAAAGGCTTAAGATAAACTAATGTTATATTTTTGTTGCGGCCATGGGCTGAGAATATGTATTTAATAGGATTTTCTAGTAGATGTTAGGTAGCGATGTTGTGGGAAATTTTGACATAGACTGTGACCTTTTGGTGTCACCATTTTCTGGGCTGGATCTGGTATCCATGATGTATATTTGATCTTCTGAAGTTTAATACAATGGATTGCGCCCATTATGCATTTTCCTATCTTAATATTATTGTGATGCTTCTTTTGATTACTTGAAGTTCAATATATCATAGTAGGGTAACGAGCCAATTAGCTAGGACCTATCCAACCCAGCTCGTTTCCCCTTTTCGTGAGGTGTGTTAAACTTATTTCTTTTATTCAAGGTTTGAAGCAGGTTATGTGTGGTTTATTTCATAAAATACAGACTTAAATTCTTTATGAGTTGTGTGATTCGAATCCAAGGCTTGTGAGCTTTGTTAAGTTAAATTCGCATTTCCCATTCCTTCCTTTGATGCTTGTTGCATTTCCTTTCTACAAAGAAGAGTGTGTCTGGTTGCTTGCACCAGTGTGTTTCCATTTCTACAAGTTAAAGTTTCCTTAATTCATTTATGCAAGTTTCCTTCCATTTCCTGCAAGTCATTAGTTCCTTTCTGCAAATGGTGTTTTGTTTCTGAGTAAAAGTATTCTCAACATTCAAAGTTGGTTTAAGGGTTAGCTCATATTAATGAGATTTTAATGCAACATTGTTGCATTATATAGATCTGTGCTTCCACTTATTGTCCTTGTGGAATAAACTTAACTTAATATTACATTCATTAAAGGGACTTCTAAGTTAAAATGTTTAATCATAATAAAGTGCAGATCTTATTTACTTAATGAACAATCATCTCAGGAAGAAGCCTACTAGTATTTGGATCAGATAGTTTCTCTTTTTTTATATACAAGAAGTTTCTTGTTTTAAGCAAGAATTTCCTTTGACTTTTAAAGTTCTTTTCATCTCTGAATATTTGATTAAGTAGAAGAGTCTTATTTCTTGTGAAATTTTATTTTCTAATTCTATTTCACCTTGCAATTTATTTCCTCAGTTAAAACACTTTTCCTTCCTACACTAAACTGTTGTTCTTGCACTGTAACAACGTTCCTATATTGGAACATTGTTCCTGCACTGAAACTAAGTTCCTCTAATGGAAGTATATTTTTACCTGCAATGAATATTTTTTCCTTTGTCTTATGACCACGCTAAATATAATATCAAATATTGATCTTTATTGATTGGGATTGTTCATGAAGATTTGGTAGTCCCTTTTATTTGAATTTCTGCAAAGTACTTTTCGTTTCATTCCAACACCATAATTCTCTTGGTATTGATTGTTGTGTGATATTTTGTTTCGATTTTGCAAATTGTAATTAAAGAAGTAGGAATAGATATAAAGATTTTTCATATAATTTCTTGTCATTTCCTGTGCTATGCCATTAAGCTTACGTAGCCCCAAGTTGACAATTAAGTGTTGAAGGAGTTCGTTAATCTGCACCCAACATTTTAGCGCAGTTGTCGGGGAGGCATTTTAAGATTGGTAAGAATTTTCTATTTTTTTGTAGTAGGGTCAAGTCTATTATTATTTTTTATGCATTTTTCTTCTATTTCTTGAAGGATTTTTTAGTGATGAACTTTTATTTGTAGCATTTGTTTAATATTTTTCCTGTACTTTCAAGTTTTGTCATTTTTTTTGTTTTTATTATTTTAAGCTGAATTCCTAAAAAGGGTAGGGGTCTGAAGCCAAATAAGGTCAGAGGAAACACTGATAAATCTGAAACTATTTCTGATATTGGACCTTCTCATGCAGGCAGAAAGTCCAATCAAACACAGACCCATCATGCACGAACTGTCCACTTGGACTCTAGAAACAATAGTTCGGGTGTGAAACAACCAACAAAGGGAGAGAAGGGAACCATTGGAGTCCAAGATGATTTGAACCATAGTCAACCTTCTCATTGTGTGGGGAGTTATTCGATTAGAGTAACAAGAATAGCGGACCATGGGGACCATGTTGAGGGAACTGGCGAGAATCAGGTAAATGAGGAGCAATCCACCTTTGGATTTCCAATCATGGATTCAGACATACTTGTGCAAATGAAGAATATTCCACCATGATCTCTTCCTCATTTCCACAGTAAGGGACATGAAGACCCAGATTCTTTCTTATTCAAATTTGATATATTATTTAGAAGCTATGATTACTCCACGGATTCCCAGAAGTTAAAGTTATTTCCTGCAACTTTGAAAGATTTAGCCTTGTGTTGGTTCATGGTGTTGGGAGAGAATACTATAGCCTCTTGGGAACATATGAATAATTTTTTTTGTTTCAATATCAGGAGTATTGTAAAACTATATAAATTCAAGACGAGATCTTCACCATTGTACAAGGTGATGATGAGACTTTGGAATATTGTCTAGAAATATTTCTATATATCCATCAAAGGTCAAAACAAAATTTTTATCTAAGTAGTGTTAGAACCTTGTTCTTACGTGGGCTTACTGATGGTGCTAGAAACAATTTGAACTTGTTAGGACAAGGGAATATTGCTTAAAAATATTTTGATCGGATTTGTGACTTGTGCAGGAAGCTCTCAAGGAACCAATCTAGATCTGGTAGAGGAGTTCGAAGTAAAAATAATAAGCTTGCATCTACAGATGCTATGATCATCAATTTGGAGAATAAAATAGACAATATGAAAATTGAAATAATGAATACTATTCGCAAACAAATATACTCTTTGAAATTTCAGCAAAAACATTTATAGAAGAACAAGGGCCAATGTCTATTTATTGTCCAAAGTGTAGGAAAATCATCTTTTAAGAGAATGTCTTGCCGATGTTAAAGGTGCTAATAAATATGTTATTTTTCCAGGAAAACATATCAGCGAGGAGTGCCCTTCTATATCTAGACCGAGAGCAATATCTGAAGGAGAGAGATCTGAATCTGAGCCATTAGATGCTATGGGAGCACTGAAAACTTGGCCTCAGGTAGTTGTAGGTATGGTTCCTGAACAAACACCACATTATTTCGGCTATAATGCACCACAATATTTTATCATAATACAAATCATTCTCAACCGTGGCAAGGTGGGAATCACTTTTCATATGAGAAATCTCCTCAACCTTGGCAACAAGGATGGAGGGGATCAAAATATCATCATCATTCCTATCCTGCACCCATGAAATCATATCCTCCTACATATGCACCTTATCTGATGCCACAACCATCATTTCCAACATTACCTCCGCAAATTCAACCTATGCCACCATTACCTTTTCCTCCACCTTTTTGACCACCCCAACTGCCTGCTCAATCGTTACCAAATCACAATAACAAAGCGGTTCATATGATTCATTCTATGAAACTTCTTCCCCCCTCCATTCATCAGACCATACCGGTTTGGGTCAATGGCCTTCAATTGAGATCGGGGAGGGTAGTAAACTCAAGAAAAACAAAAATATCCTATGGTGATTATCAAGGAGAAAGGTGAGGGGTAAACTTCTAATCATTCGAAAGAAAAAGTCACCATTCAACCCACCCCCACACCTTCAGAGCTTTTTCCATCTTCTTCAAACCGGCCTCCCTATCCAGAGAGGTTAGTTATGGAGAAGAATGACCCTATTCCCGAGTCTAGCTAGGCTTCCTAGCTTAGGAATCTTTATATAAAGGTCCCTTTTCTTCAGGCTATCAAAGAAATCCCCATATGTACAAAAATCATTAGGGAACTTTGTCTTAAGAAGCTAGGAAGGAAAATAGTATCCCCTCAAACCATTCAGTTCGTTGGAAGAGCAGCCAAGTTAATGACTGGGTGTGTGCAAATGGAAAAATATACCGACCCTGGAAACCTGGTTGTTTCTGTTCAGATAGGTAATGTCCTTGTCTCCAATGTATTAATAGACCTAGGGGCTGCCATCAATGTTATGACTAAGAAAACCATGGATCAAATTGGGTTGGTCCATATTCATCCTACCCCTACCATGCTTGAACTTCTAGATTGATCCAAAATAAAGTTGGAAGGTGTATTGGATGATGTAGTTGTTTCGATTGACTCTTAGGAATAACCCCCAGATTTCATTGTGCTTCATCCAAAGAATACTATTGGAGTACATATGTTAAAATTGGACAACTAGGTCCAAACTCCGAGTTGTGCTACTCAGATGACGATCCCAATATTTTTATTGGATTCCTCTTTCAGAGAGGTGTAAGATTGATCTAAAGATCATCTCGATCGGATGAGAAGAACATGTACTTTGAATTTATTCCACTTATGTGCTAGGTCAGCCTGGAATAAAATATAGACTTAAATATCTTAACGGACGTGTCACACACCCCCAAAGATTCCTATATATTGGAGAGACTTAGAGTTCATTTGACACACTTTTGTGTGGAGGAATTCTCTCTCTCTAGATGGACTGTTCTATGTTTGGGTTGTTCTGGGGTTATGTGTGACACGCTTGGCCGAATGACCTATTGGAGACTTTGCTGGTAGAAGACCCCATTGGACGCCGTAACGCCACCATTTCTTATCTCTGTTTTGGCTTGTCTTCTATCGATCTATTAGCATGTTCTATCTTCTTCAGTATTGTGCCCTAATCTGAAATGGCATAGAACATATGCAGAAATTAACATGGTATCAGAGGGAAGTTGAAGACAAAGCCCAACTTGTGTTGAGAGCAATCACTTACCCTTGAGAAAGACTCGCTGGAGAGGAGAAATTATTTGCCCTAGCCACAGCAAGGAAAAATAAGACAACATGAAGTGGACTGTGATTGCAGGCTCTCTAATAATCTAACAGCAGAAGGTAGAATGGACTTTTGCACAGAAATTGCTAAGTCTTCCCAAACATCTCCTGAAGATTATACTAAGTCTGAAGCTCTCTGTCTATATGAAGTCTAAAGCAGATCGCATAACATTCATGTGGCAGAGACAATTCATATACTGAGGCAATATTACAATAAATTTCTGAGGCAACATGAAAGATAAGTGACATCCTAAGTACATTTTCGTGGACTGTATTGTGAACAGACGGAGGACTGGCTTGACTCTTAGGTCACTGTTTTGAGATGGATCAGAAATTAAGATTTGTCTCATCAAGGACTGATTTTCTTAAGACTCCTTCACTTGGAATATACATGAGTTGGAAAATTGGAAGGATCGTGAAAGGATTATCAGTCAAATTGAATTAGCTACCGTTGAGGATTTGAACCTGTGAGAGAACTGAAAAGAAGAATTCAGTATGCTCTCATTCGCTGTGATACTTCCTTTGCACTGTTACGGATTATTTTCTTACACATTGGCAGAAATCATTTCAGTCTGGAACTAGGATTTTCTAATCATGCACCTCGGCCTATTAGATTTGAGGGTCCTAGCCATGGAAAAATTGATATGCATTTTGAGTTCCCCAATAAGGATTCATCCTACTGGCTGGGATAGTTTTTTTGCGTATTCCTGAGCAAGAAATATTTTGAGATACGATCGTATTTTTCAGACTTGAGTGGCAGCGGTGGCACGGCTTGTTCGATTGCTGGAAAGACTGAACCCCATTTCTTTCAACGCGTTGAAATTCAGAGAAGTCCATGCGATAATGGCCTCACTGTCAGGCTGGCAATATACAACGTCGCTACTTCACAGGAGAACATTCAGGGGCTTTTCCTGAGAGGTGACAAGGTGGCCCTCAAGGAGCCCTATTTCAAGATTGCCAGTGACGGTGGCCTTCTCATCCGCGTCGATAATCCCACCAACGTTTTGAAATTTGTGATTGAATCGTTTCAGAGCAAGATAGTTTTGATGGTTCAGCTCTGCAGGTTCAAAACCTGCTCCGAAAACACCGAGCAATGATTATGTTCACCGAACAACATCGAAATATTGTTTCATATACAATCAATTTGAAACAGATCTCTTATTATACATCTTCGAGCGTATACGTAATTCTGTGATTTGATCCGATTCATGTCTACACGGGGTTCTCAAGCCTTGACGTCTGCGGGCTCCGTGCCTCAAGCCTGTGAATTATTAAAGTGCGACGTCAGTTTTTCTTCAGAAGCAGAAGTTTTTTTTACAGCGGGAGGCATCGTCGGGCTGGCCTAAGCTCCCATGCTAGGAAAAATTAATTCTTGACTGAAATTGTAAAAGACTCTGCACAATCGTGCTCAACGTAGATAGAAGAAAAACATAAATCCTCTGAACGTCGAAGAAATTTGACGTAAAGGATCTTGTAAGTCATACTTTTGTACAGTTTCAATTGGTGAATGACGATTTATTTTTTTTTCCCTTGATTTCACGAGTTTGCCAGATTATTTTTGGTATCTTGTTCAAAAGTATACTCTCCCCAGCATAGAAATCACGGAGGCTGTGAAAATACTGGTAAAATATGTAAACTGTGTTGAATTCTGGATGGGGAGCTGCTTCACAAATGGATACCTTGAGATTGAGTTTTTTTTTTCTTTGCCACCGAGCAGTTGGTTGTGCCTGCTACATGGTCCCTTCTGCTACAGAAGCCTTTGCACAGGTTTATATTATTTCAGTTATTGGCCAGTAGGTGCTTGTCTGAAGAAGGCTACACATATTATTGATCTATGGTTGGATTATTTACAGCCTTGGAATATTGGCGCAGAAAGTGAAATAATGCCCGCTCTCGAAGAGGATCATTATTTGGAGGCAGAGAATAAGATGCTCAGAGATAGGAACCAACAATTATCTCCACTTTCAGGGAGCTTGCCTCAAAATCAAAAGACTGGTACTAACACTATCTTGTAAGCTTCAACTGTGGAGGATCTATCTGGAAAGTATTGTCTAGTCAACAAGGCAACATATCAGAATGTCATAGAAGGCCTAATGGCCAGGGAGTTATGTGTGCTCAGAACAGAATGAAGGCCCAACTGAGGGTCTCCTATGTGTAAAGGAAGCTAGAAAAGCTCTATCCCTAAGTGGCCCAGATTTGTGCATTAACAGAAGAACACATGTAATATGTATTAATGACTTGAGGGGCAGTACAGTGCCTCATCTAACAGTATTATGATACTGTCACAGTTGACTAGTGACAGTGGTTGTGAACCAGCATATACCTGAACTTAATCCATTGGCAGTGACCTTAGAAAGTGTCTTGTCCAAGATTTATCCTATTGGGAAGTAACATTGATAAGCAGGGGTACCATTATGACTGTGTTGGATCCGCATGGACTGACATGGAGAAGGGTATAAAATCTGTATGATTGGTTCCTAGATCTATGAAATTCAAGAGAAAAATCACAGAACTAAGATCTGCAGTCTTGGCCAGATCCGTAAATAAGAAGCAGTGTTGGATGAGAGGTCAGATGAAGTAGATGAAGCTCTCAAGTGCAGAGAAGGAATCATGTTTGGACTTCTAGTTCTGTGGGTTGCAGTAGAGAGGGCTGGTTGAGGAAGCTACAGCAGACCTCCTCAGAATAACACGACTTCTAACAAGCTAAGGCTTGTTGATATATTCTCCTTGTTGGATAGTGACATAGATAGACACCTATGTAGCAGTCAGCATGTGACAGTAGCAGTCTCACACTGAAGCATAATGGTAAAATGTGTTTCGGCAGCTTTCAGATCTTGAACCATAATCAGCAAACCCTGTTGGATGGATTTGGCTGTGGAAGATTAAGTCACCTTTCCAAGTTGATGGATGCCCTCATTTGAAATAGATGTTTTTCTCTCGAGAGAGAAGCTGGCATTAAGAGGGAGAATACATCCCTGTATATACTCCCGAGCTAATATCATTGTTGTACGAAAGAAGATCCTCATGGCTCAAAGACATATGGCTTCAGAGGGGGAAATTCCGAAAGAAAACCAAGAATCCATATAAATACCAGGGGTATCTAGCTGCCATGAGTGCAATATGAGCCTGGACCATTTGAAGAAGCTCTAAAGCATCAAATCTGCTAGGATGAAAAGGTGATGTTTGGGATATGGTTCCTAGACCATAAATCACAGCTGTTGTCACCTCGATATAAGATCAAGCATGGATCTGATGGGAAAATGCGTTGCCTTAGACTGATATAATCTATTATTTCCCTTTCTGATACGCAAGGACAGAAGCTTCATCAGATGGATGGAAAGATCATTTTTTGACATAGTGCGGTAAAGGAAGAAGGTGTATCTTGAGCAACCTATGGGGTTCAAAGTCCAAGTTAGAGACACCCATGTTTGCAGATTGAAGAAAGCCCTCTGTGGGCTGAAGCAAGCATCTTGATCTTGGTACGAGAGGATAGATAGCTACCTAATGAAGCTGGGCTTCACTCATAATAATGTTGATCCGAACCTTTACTTCAAGGTTGATAGAGAAAAGCCTCTCATTCGGGTATTGTATGGGGACGACCTCTTCCTGGCAGGTGCTGAACCTCTCATTCATCATCGTAAGAGGGAGCTTGCTGCTGAGTTCAAGATGAAAGACCTAGGACTGATGTCTAGGCCTGGAGGTCTGGTAGAGACCTGGCAAGATTTTCCTTTCTCAAGGAAAATACATTGTGAAGCTTCTGGAAAGATTTAGTATGGTGGACTACAACACCGATGGAACTCAACTTTAAGAAGTTGAGTGGCAGCACTGCTAGGCCCGTCCTACTGAGTATCGTCAACTCATAGGGACCCTGATGTTCTTAGTGAACACCCGTCTAGATATATGTTTTGCAATGAACACTTTGAGTCAACAGATGTTTGAGCCTCTTGAATTTCGTTGGGTTGGTGCCAAGAAACTCTTGAGATATCTCTGAGGCACGATAGACCATGGGCTGAGATACACTGTCGGGAGTATGACACTCCATGGATATACTGATTCCGATTGAACTGGTAGTGTGGTGGATCGTAAGAGCACATTTGGATGCTACTTCACAGGTAGATCTGCTTCCGGTAGGAATCTAAAGTCGGTAGCCTTGAGCACCTCTAAGGCCGAATACATTGTAACATGTATGGCCTGTTGTGAAGTCACTTGGTTGCGAAAGCTCTTCTATGAGTTGTTCAAGCATGTGCTAGATGCCACTGTTATCCTTTGTGATAACCAGAGGGGGATTCATTTGTCATAGAATCCCGGGTTCCACGATTGATCCAAGCATGTTGATGGCTGGTACCACTTTATCTGGGATATGGTACAGGAAGGCGCCGTAAGGCTCGATCATATAGGAACTGATGAGCAAGTCGCAGATATTCTCACAATGCCCTTGGGGAAGGTCATGTTCATAACCTTCCGTGAGAATCTTGGTATCGTGGAACGACCCTATTCTTAGGGTCCTGTTGGACGAT
Organism: Pinus albicaulis; assembly: GCA_034641835.2. Classification (NCBI taxonomy): domain Eukaryota; kingdom Viridiplantae; phylum Streptophyta; class Pinopsida; order Pinales; family Pinaceae; genus Pinus; species Pinus albicaulis. Next base: position 219,765 of record JAXQQM020085488.1, read on the forward strand.
GAGCTCTGGGGGGCTTTGGGGATAGCTTCTTGGAGTTATGAGCAACCACAAGGCTAGGCTTGCCGAACCTTGTTGGTGCGCTTGGACCCCACCGTTGTGATTATTGAGTTGGTTTACCTCTCATTATCTATGCCTCGTATGCATCCTACCCATTGAGCTCAGGGCTCATGGGAAGTACCTCTCATTTGGCCAATGAGATGGGAAAGGCTAGAGACTAGTAGAAAAGACTGATGGATGCATCAGAAATTATCGTACTCTCTATCTAGGATGACACGGTCCAACCACTTGATTTGGGATCAAGTATAGTGAGGTTTCGGACCTCCTGCTGACTTCGGGTCAGATGAACCAACTTCGGGTTGGTTGGAGACTCTTTGTGAGTCCTATAGAGGTTTCGGACCTCTGGGCTGAATCTGTCGGCTGGGTATGATGTCTTTGTGACTGACCCACTTCTGTTTTGAAATAAAGAGGCCAACAAAGCAAGTTACGACGGGATGACGCATGATGTTTGGATTGCACTAGTGGACAGAGTTCTCCCTAGTTGAGAGGGAGTGTTAAAATTGGACAACTAGGTCCAAAATCTGAGTTGTGCTGCTCAGATGATGATCCCAATATATTTATTGGATTCCTCTTTCGGAGAGGTGTAAGATTGATCTAAAGATCATCTTGATCGGATGAGCAGAACATGTACTTTGAATTTATTCCACTTATGTGCTAGGTCGGCTTGGAATAAAATATAGACTTAAATGTCTTAAAGGACGTGTCACACACCCCCAAAGATTCCTATATATTGGAGAGGCTTAGAGTTCATTTGACACACATTGGTGTGGAGGAATTCTCTCTCTCTTGATGGCGTTGGAGCTACGTATTCTTTGGGTTGTTCTAGGTTATGTGTGACACGCTTGGCTGAATGACCTATTGGAGACTTTGCTGGTTGAAGCATCCTGTTGATCGTCGTAACGCCACCATTTCTTATCTCTGTTTTGGCTTGTCTTCTATCGATCTATTAGCATGTTCTATCTTCTTCAGTATTGTGCCCTAATCTGAAATGGCATAGAACATATGCAGAAATTAACAACATCCCTTGATCCTGGGAAAACCATGACTTGTATTGGGTGCCACTCTGGTGATATGTATATTTCCCATGGAGATTCTAGGAAGAAAATCACCTTATATCCACCTACTAGATCTATCCAGGAGCTTCGAGATACCTTATGTCTAGACTATAATAGTGATGAGGAGACTCATTTTGTTTCTTTGGTACATCATCATACCGATTCAACTCAGGAGGGTGAGATATGAGATTTCTTGAAAAATCTAGATACAATGCCAAATTTTGACTCACTTCATCAAATATTTAGTATGGATTTTAAATAAAGTTACAATTCTGAACCCTCCTCGCCACATGCTCTAGCAGCTCCACCCTGTACTCTCGAGCCTGAAACTACTCTTGTTGAGATTATTCCAGTCAAATCTTTACATATCAGCTCAGACTTGGATTCATCCCAGTAAGATCAACTTGTGAGTTTGTTGCGTGATCATCTTGATGCTTTTGCATGGGGATACTAGATGAAATCCATCCCTCGTGAAACTTGTACTCATCACATTTATATTAAGGAGGGGGCCCGACCTGTTCGATAACCCCAGAGGCGCATGAACCCTACACTAAGAGAAATTGTGAAGGAAGAATTACAAAAACTCTTAGACACTGATTTCATTTATCCTATATATGATAGCCAATGGGTCTCTCCATTGGTTATGGTCCCAAAGAAAGATGGGAGATGGCGGATTTGCAATGATTACAAACAAATGAACAAAGCCACTCTCAAGGAATACTTTCCCTTTCCTTTTATCAATCTAGTGCTTGATACCCTTGCCGATAAAAAGTACTTCTCATTTTTAGATGGATTTAACGGTTACAACCAAATATAGATTGCACCCGAGGATCAAGATAAGACCACTTTCACATGCCCATGGGGGAAATTTTCCTATCAACTGCTTCCATTTGGCCTATATAATGCCCCAACTACCTTTTAAAGGGAATTTTTGGCTATCTTTCATGCTGACCTCGAATGTGTGGAAATCTACATGGATGATTTCTCGGTATTTGGTGATTCATTTCAGGAAGCCCTCAAAAATATTGAGAAAGTGATTTTTCATTTCCAAGAATCTCACCATGATTTGAGTGATAAAAAATGTATATTAATGTGCAAAGAAAAAGTAGGTCTTGGTCATCTTATCTCCGACAAAGGTATCCAAGTTTACCCAGCTAAAATAGAGGTTATCATACATCTTCCTACACCCAAAACACAAAGGGAACTGTGAGGTTTCCTGGGACATGCGGTCTATTACCATACATTCATTGAGAATTTCTCTAAGATAGCTACCCATCTTTTTCAATTATTAGCTAAGGATAGTGAGTTCTCTTGGACTACGACTTTCCAACAAGATTTTGGGACACTGAAGAAAAATTTGGTGCAGGCACCAGTTCTGCGAGGGCCGAAATGGTCCCTTCCATTTCATATTTCCTACGATGCCTAGGATACAACTATTGGCACAACTTTAGGACAAGAATAAAACAAACAATACTATGATATTTACTTCATCAATAAAAATTTGTCACCTGCCGAATTAAATTATAGAGTAACAGAAAAATATTTTTTAGCTGTGATTTTTTCCATTAATGAATTCAAACACTATGTTACTAGATATGAATTATTTGTGCATATAGACCATTCCACTATAAAATACTTAATGAATAAACCATTGAATAGCAATAGAGTGACTAGGTGATTATTATTATTACAGGAATTTAATGTTACTATTATTGATAGACCAGGGAAATCTAATGTTGTGGCTGGCTATCTCACTAGACTAAATAGCCTTGGTGAAGCAATTCCCGTAAATGATGATTTTCCTGACGGTCATATTTTTGATGTGCCAACAAATTCCCCATGGTTTTCTGACATAGCCAATTATTTAGTCACATGAAAAACACTTCCTCACTTATCTTCTCGTGAAAATTGGAATATAATTCAGAAAAGTTCTTCGTATTCATTGATTCAAGGTGGCCTCTTTTACACTGGCCCATATCTTATCATTCGTAGGTGTGTAAGAGAGGAAGAAGTGTTTGAAATTCTGAAATTTTCCCATGATGAATCTTGTGGAGTCCATTCCGATGATAAGAGAACTGAATACAAGATCTTACGAGCTGGCTATTTTTGGCCTTCCTTTTTTAATGATTCCAAACAATATGTCAAGCGATGTGATAGCTGTCAGCGAATGGGTCAACCTGTCCAAGCTAATGAAATTCCTTTATGTCTGCAGGTCATGATTGAGCCCTTTGAAAAATGGGCTATTGATTTTGTAGGACCAATAAATCCAACATCTTTAACAAAAAAGAATATTTTGGTTTGTACGGACTTTTTTACAAAGTGGGTAAAAGCTAAAGTCATTTCTTTCGCTATCAAAAAAGTTGTTTAATTTTTGTTTAATGAAAATTTTATAAGATTTGGTGTTCCTAGAGAGATTGTTATTGATAATGGATCACATTTTGTCTCTAATCTGGTACAGGTTGTGATGGATCATTATAAAATTCGGCACAAGAAATCAACACCGTATCGCCCGTAAGAAAATGGTCAAGTGGAATCTAGGAATAAGGTGATCGAATCCATCCTCACCAAAACAGTGAATCTACATAGGAAGGATTGGACCAACAGATTTTCTGAAGCCTTATGGGATTATCGAAACACTTGGCAGAATAGCATGGGGGACACACCATATGAGCTGGTATATGAGAAACAAATCCTTTTTCCGATCGAGTTCCAAATAAAGACCTTTTGAACTGCAATCCAAGTGGGACTGGATCTCTTAGAATCACAACAAAAATGTATATTGCAGCTAAACGAGTTAGATGAGTTCAGAAGAGATGTTGTTCATCAGAATGTGTTAGTTCAGCAACAACGCAAGAAGTGGCATGAAAAGTTTATCAGAAGGAAGAAGTTCTAACCAGGTGATTGGGTACTCCTTTATGACTCTAGATTTAAAAATTTTCAGGGTAAATTCCATACATGTTGGATGGGACCTTATGAAGTGATTAAATTTTTTGAAAATGGGGTGGTAGAAATTAAAACTATTGATGGGCAAGAATTAGTATTCCTTGTGAACGGGCATAAACGTAAAGTATATTTTCATCCTATCACAAAGGAAAACTTCATGAAACAAGTACAACAACAGTCCGAATTGGATATGGTTGGTGACTATGCCAACCTATTACAAGTTTGATTCTATCTTTTCCAGAAATAAAATAAAAATAAAAATAAATTCCAAAAAAAAATTGAGAAAAATAAAAAGAAAAAAGAAAAAAAATGTTTCTTGTAGTTGTGAAAATCAGTTTTTTGACATGATCACAAAAGGATCAACCTGAAAACTAGCATGTTGTCACGAAGATAAATGTTTAATAAAATGGGAATGTTGCTTGATCTTTATATCTGCTAACTCTCACCGAGAAGAAGCAGGTTTTTCAGTGCAAGAACTGAGCCCTTATCCAAGTTCGGTACAACTGACACAGAAATCTTTATGAAAGCAACACTAAATTCCCGCTACAATTATTTTTGGTTCAACACTATTTTAGGCAGATTTTGAGTTGAAACTCTGCCTTTCTTCTTATTCCCTTTTTTTAAAATTACCTCTATATTCTTCTTTTATCCTATTGAGATTGACCACCCCTTTCTTCAAAAGAAATTGTCCTTATCCAATTTCATTTTTCCCTCTTTTCCCTTGAAAGTTTTTTCCTTGTCCCTCTTGGATTGGTCTCACTCTTGAATTCCTTGTTGAATTTCATTCACATTCTAAAATTTTACCCCTTTCCGCTTCTTTTCCCCCCCATGGACTGTATTACAAGATCTGATAAAAACTTATGAATCAAATCGGAAGGCATGTGATAATACCAAGAACTAGCGAATAAAACCTCCTTTGGAAACTCTGCAAATCTTTCAAGATTCAGCCTGTAAATTACATTTTATTAGAAATATTTTTATTTATGCCACAACACCTCAAGGTTCAAGAGCAGTGATATTCCTCGATACAGGAATGTGTGTTTCAGTGCAAGAATGTTTGAATTTCAAGTGCAGGAACACGCAGTTTTAAGCGCTCTCGAGTGCAAGAAAATGTGTTATGGTGTTGGTACAACGATAGTCTTCAGTACAAGAATGTGTGTTTTAGTGCAGGAACCAAGAATTTCTTAGTGCGAGAATTTCTATTATGGTTTAGGGACGTATGGTACAGGAATGCATGTTTGAAGAAAACTTTAGTCCAGGAATACAGGAAATTTACTTTTTATAGAGAACCTGTCCAGGCGTAGATGACTGCATTATTTTAAATTATGGCATGAAATGAATTTTCTCTATATTTGATTGAACTTGGTTTATCATTTATAGATTAGGAAATAACATTTTAAGTACAAAGACATTAGTTATGAAATCTCATCTTTATATAAGTGTCAGGTGTACCCTATACTAAATCATGACTCGATTGGGGAATGTGTACGGAATTGTCTCGTAATCCTACAAAGCCTTGTCAGAAATTAATGATGACCTGATCCTACATAATACCTTGAGTTGTTTTTCCTACATTTAAACCATATTAGGCCTCGAATCATGACAACCCTTAATACACCATTCTCACTAAGAAAAATATGACAAAATGCAATTAAATGTGTGTGATAGAGATTAATTAAGCTAAAAAGGCGACAATTAACTCCTTAGAATATACCTAATGATGGTGCTCATCATCACCCCCCCACCAAATGGGTTCTCATCCTCTGAGAAACTCAGTCCTTTCTTGATTTATTTTAGAGCCTTTGTGGCTTTTCTGAAATCCCAAGGTATCATGGAAGGAGCCCTTTCAGGTGGGTAAAACCCTGCATTATTTTCTTCCTCTTCCCATTCCTTGTCCTCCTTAGTTTGATATTTTCCTTCACCCAGTCCCAACAGCAAAGGCGGACTAAGTTTTAATCCAAGCCACTTGATCTTCATTGTTTGCATGGCTCTTTTGTACAAGGGTTCTCTTTCTAGGGAAACTCTCAATCTTTCTGGAGTATGATACTTCAGGTTTATTAGTATAAGTGGGAGGCCATTCCATATTCTCTAACATGCTTTCACACACTCCTCTCCCAGTAGTTTAGAGATGTCATTGTAATGTGAAATTTCCTGTGCTTGGGTGTTGAGATATCTGTCTGCAAGGTTGGCATCATTGGCTATCATTTGGTGGTTTTTTCTAACCCATCTAGGGTTGATTAGCTCTGCCCTGATTTGGAGAGGCTCTTTTCCTTCTCTCTTCATCACCTTTTTGACCTCCTCTGCCTTGGCTTCTTGATTGGACATCCAAGAGTTTGAGTCCCAGATGTTCATATCAGTTAGGACAAGGTTATGCATGTAGATCTTTGTCAATTTGGCCCTATATTCTATACTAGACTGACTGCAGAAATCAATAAATTTCCTATAATTCTGGAAAGGAAATAACCCTTGTTTTGCTAAAGTATTTGTTTTTAATTGTAGCCACTTCTCTTTCAGATAGATTGCATAAGAGTTTGAAGGATTCCTGTGTTGTATTGCCTCCATACACAGGTCTTCCATAGTGGCAATCTGTTTATCTTTTTGTTGCAATTGGCCATTCAATCTTACATTTTTTTCCTTTGCTTCTTGCAGCTGCTCTTTCAACACTGTCTCCCTAAGTCTAATATCGGCCAAATATCTCCCCATCTCATTGAGTTTCTCTTCCATGATCCCCACATCTTCCACATTCCTAGCTTTGGAAATTTTCATCCTTTGGTGGGTGCACCCTCTCTCTTTTTACATCTCATAGAACATGGGGATGGGGATTGGCCTACATCCTTAAATAAATATATAATAGGAACTTAAGTTTTGAACTATTGTAATATCTTTTGGGATAGTTTTTTAAGAGGTTGGATCTTCTTTTGGTCCCTCCTCTTTTTATTCTTGTTCCTTAACTTGGGCATCCTGGCCCTCAAATTGCACCTCTTTTCATCAGCTTGGGCATCATGCCCTTCCAATGGTGCCTTGTTCTCTTCCCCTTGGAAAATTTTCTCTTATTGTAGAAAATTATGAGTTTCCTATAACACTGTGTGGGTTTCTTCTAGCACTACCTTAGTTTCATGTTGCATACCCTGTGTTTTCGGTAGCTCCTCCTTTCCTTCTCCTTGGAGTTTTGTGGGTGATTGTGCATGTTTTAGGGATTCTAGCCTTGAGGAGTGCCTTCTTGTGTAGGCCATATGTGCCTTTTTGGGGGAATTTACCTCTTAAATATTTCCATCCTCTGGCCCTATTTCTCCTTTCTTGTTAGGTGACTCCTCAATTCTGATGGGGCTCTTGGTTGGAGTTTGAGGCCTCCCTTGTCTCACCCTGGAGATATTCATAGTCTTGAAATACATGGGGGTCTAGCTATTTATATTTTCTTTCATAGGGGTTCTTAGAGTGGCTAAAGTGGCAACCACTGTTCAACCCTTAGTTAAACTGAGAGGGGGGGGGGGGGGTGGGTGAATCAGTTTAACACATTCATGGACTTGTAAAAATTTTTCATTAACACTTGTTTACACCTTCATTTCATGTTCAACTTAACATGTGAGTAATATTAAAATGTGAGCAGCAAGCATTAATATAATGTAATAGTAGACTTAATATGAGAGCAACAAGTATTAAGCAGATGATATAAACCAGATCAACACATAAACATCATGCACAGAGACACCAGATATAAGTGGAAACCCATAAAGGGAGAAAACCACATCTTATTATTGTTTTGATGCAAAGGAAAGCTCCAACTCCCTCTCACCACTGTTTTTCTGCAGGCACCAACCTACAGGAGGCTCCAACCTCAATTCTGCAAGCTACAACTTGCAAGGAAGCTCCAACTCCCTTCAATTTTCTGCAGGCACCAACCTATAGGAGGCTCCAACCTCAGTCAGCTACAACTAACAACTATCAAGCTTCAAATTGATAGGGAAGCTCCAACTTCCTCAATTTATCACAAGAAATGTTTGTTGATTTACCTCAGATATCAGCTCTGTTCTATAGCATCTCTTTCTGCTCCTCTCTTCCTTATCTTTTCTGCCTCAAACTTCTATACTTTTCATTCTCTCTCCTTACTCTCTCTAACCTCTCTTTGCATATCAAGATGATATTACTTATAGAGAATTCCTGATGATTGTTTGTATTCCTCAAGGAATTCAAAATGGATAGCCATACCTCTTAGTCTTCTACCTTCTCATTTATTTTTAGCTCACTCAGAAAAATATAACTATAGGTACTAACTATAATATTACAGTGGGAATTTTGTTCTCTTCCGGAGACTTTCCAATGCATCACAAACAATAAAAATCAATTACAAAATTTACTTTCATAATTTTAAGTTACATCAAGACAAATTTTACTCAGCCCATTTTTGGCTTTTGGCTTTGCTGACTTTGTCTTTTCTGCAGCTGTCAGGTAACTATTCTGCCTTCTTCTGCTCACTGTCTTCTGCATATTTTTCAGTTTTCGTTGCTTGTTCACCTGTCAAATTCATTCCTGTGCATATTCCTGTTAACACCTGTTCACTGCAATTTTGAATCTGCTGAATATATAACAGTTTTACCAGTTTAGTTCCCAATAACTCTCAAGGTCCTGTGCATATAAAAAATGCCTTTCCAAAATTTTATCCAAGTTATTTCCAAAATCTGGGCAGTTCAACATTCCATTTTCTGTGCTGGCAATTTAATTAAATACCCCAAATAAAATCAGAGTCTGGAAAATTCAATGATACATCTGGCTTCCTTAAAGTTTCAAATCTGAGATATAAATTAAAACTCTCTAATGGTCATAAGGCAGCAATCTCCACCATGCCTGAAAGTGGACGCGCCCGCCTATAATTTATTATCTGTCAACGTACTCATATAACTTTATAAGTGGAAGATTTATGTGGCTTAACCTTTTTATGAAAATCCCAAGGTTATAACATATTAATAAGCTAACATATCATTCCGACCCATTCAATTTGAATATACGCCAATACACAATCCTTTTCATGCGAGGTTCGACTTATTCACAATATATATATTACCATATGCATATACTCCCTGTTAATAAACCTTTGCATTTAACTCTTTCTTTTGTCTTAGTCGCCAAATTTCATTGTATAAGACCCTTTAATAAATAAAATTCCCTTTTGGGCCCACCATCCGAAAGTTTCTTATGCTCCGATGCGATGAGCCTTCTTCAGAGTTTTCCGATTGCGATTGATTGCAATCGCAAGCTTTATTAACCTGTTCTTCTATGTTGGCTTGTTCCGACGTCCTGCTCTGATTGCGATTACTCCGATTGTGATCAATCGCAATCACAACTTTTAATTGCAAGTTCCGATATTCCTATACTCCGATGCTCCGATGCGATTAGGCCGGAATTAAAATACATATTAATCACAGGTTATACGCCCATTGGGTCCGGGCTTCAATTGCAATCACAACTTTTAGTTGCATGTTCCGATATTCCTATACTCCGATGCTCCGATGCGATTAGGTCGGAATTCAAATACATATTAATCACAGTTTATACACCCATCGGGTCCGGGCTTCAATCACAATCGCAACTTTCTGTTCATATGATCCGCTGCCAACCTTTTTCCGATGCGATTGATGAGGGTCCCACATATAAGGCTTTTCCTTTGATAGAACCTTTGGTTCTTTAGATCTTGCGCTACATATAAATGTATATGCTTTGGACCTTTATATATATAAGGCGCATCATATGTATCTCACTGCATAGATATAAGCTTCCGCTTCTGCCTTTAGTATATCCTCCAGCTTGGGTAGAGATTCTCAGAATTTTATGTAGGGGGGTCCCACCCTATGGTACTTCATATATAGTGTGCTGCGCATATATATATGCTTTGTTCTTTGTTTAAAAAAAGGCACTATACTTATATAAAGTGCTGCATATATATATATGTGTGTGTGTGTGTGTGTGTGTGTGTGTACTTTTCCGCTTCAGTATTTAGTGTATCTTCTGGCTGGGGTAATGATTCTCGGAATTTTCTGTAGAGGGATCCCACACTACATATAATGTTCTCCATCAATATTATATTAAGTCTTTCGCTCAGACTTAAACCCAACATTAATGTATATATACATTTATATAAACTCTCGGGCTCCGTCCATATCTTAGCTCATAGTTCTGCTTTCGATTTTATTCAATGCTGCCTCTGCTACCCATTCATAGAACCAATCTGCTCAATAAGATCCTCTTCCACTTTCTCCATTGCTTTGATGTCTAATACCTCTGCGACTTGTAACCATTCTGACTGTCCACGGGTTCATGCTCCTTTTAGCCTCGCTTTCTACTTCATCATTGCACAGACTCTGCATCCAAATGTATCCTCGTTCCACTCTTTAACCGAGGTCGTGTATTCGATTTGGATTGAACTAATACCAGTTCTTCTGCAGGATTGTCAATCCCTCCAGTGCGAATAACCTCTCACTCCTCTCTTCTAACCGATTAATCAACAGATACAATATTGACATTTATTAATATCGATTCCTCTCCTCAGAGCTTAGTCCATAGCGTAGTATGTACTTGTCAAACCAAGTATATTTTTACAGGACTAAAGCAACCAGGACACATCTCGCATCAAATTTCAAAGCAAATTCTTTCATAAAGATGAATTTACTTACAGAATCTCTATCTCTGGTCTGATCTTCAATGAGATGGCCTTTCCACAATCAAATGTTTAATACCTCCCAGCATTCCACTCTTCATAACATGTTCAATCAAACTCCTTCAGGCCCTTTTAACTTCACTACATTGTCTCTCCAGTTCTGCTATTAAATGTCCCTCTTCTACTGTCCTCACTACTCTGCAGCACCACCTCATCTATCTCCTGCTGCCTTTGTTCCTTCTATGCTGCCTCTGCTACCTCTTTTTGCTGCCCTGCTTCTTTAAAAGGCTCTGTCTCTACTGCTCGACCCTCTCTACATCTTGCTGCTATGTTGCTCTCTTTGCCTTGTTGCTGCCTCAGGTGTTCCTCCTTTGCCATCTCCTTTTCCATCAATGACAACATTTCCAACATTCTCCCCCTTTGGCATTGATGGCAACACATCCACTGATAATCCAATGCTTCCTCCAAGTCTTCCTCTGCCTAGCTTCTTTTAGAAGACCCTTTATTCTATTTCCTGATTTTCCTCCCCCTTTGACATCAATGGAAAAGGGTTGCACATTGCTCAGTGTAGATTCTGTCTTTGCATTTCCTCTCTCTGATTTGTCTTTAGACCACCTTCTTCTGACTTTGTACCTTGCTGCTCCAGACTGGTGTACAAGACTTGTTGAGAGAACACTTTGAGGATTATTGAACTTGAATATACATTCTGTCTTTGTCTGATGTAGTGAGATAATATATTTCTGTTGAGGAATATTGTAGATGGAATATGTCTTCTCCTGCAATACTCATCTGCAGTACCACACCTGTTCAATTACGATAATGATGCCAATACATCTTTTATTTCTGTGGTTCACTTTTCTTGCCTGTTGATGATGATATGTGCTAGAATGCTGAAGATGATATTACACTTAATGCCTGAAGTATCCTTGTTGCTGAAGTGAATCAATGAATCAAACCAGAGTCTACAATTTATTGTGAGATTAGGCAATTTCTTTCATTATGAAAGACCAAATAACTTTCCTGCTTGTTCAATGTATTTTCAAACCAAACCCTTGAGGCTAGATACATTCAGTCTATTGGTCAGTCTTACTTATCAATTGTTAAATCCTGCAATTTGTTTATGAAATAAGGGGGGGTATGTATGACAAGGATCACTATCTCTTTGAATGATGAAATACTGGCAATTCCTTTTTGCTGAAGTCTGCTTGTCAATAACATATTTTTGAGCTTCAACTGTCACAACTCATCCTTTATACTTTCGATGCTTTAACTGTTCTATCATGATGATCTTTCACAAGAATATATTCAAGTTGTTTACTTGAGATTTCAGCCAACAGACTTCACCCAGTTTGTGAACAATCTTCAGAAAGAGGTCTTGAAGATATATGTACTGACTTCAGGAGAGCATGCAATTATATATATAGAAACATATACTACTTCAATGCATAATATAATCCTTCAAGTGTAAATCAGATACTGATCCTTTAGCACTGCTACTGACCTTTTCATGCTAAATGCAGATAACCCTAGGAATTTTACCTTGATGCATTCTTGCCATAATCCTTTGATCCTGAGGACCTGTACCATACTGCTGCTGCTCCATGATAACACTTGATATTCTGCTGACAGACATGCTGCTTGTACCTAAACACCAACTGATATTACTTTGATAAACCATGCAGAGATTTTACTTTAACTTTCACATGAACCCATAGATTCTACTATTGATCTTTCCATTGTTCACACAAATAGTCATCAATATCTTGAATTTGATCTTGACATCTTAGCTATTTTCTTATTTTGTCATTCTAGTTTAAAAGAATGTCACTGCATTTTCTTTTCTTGGACTGCTCCAGAATCATTGCTGATTTATATACACTTTCAATTGTTCTTACATAATGATCTTTAGAAGGACATCTTTAATTTCTATACTATGAATCTTCATGGAAAAATCACTCAAATATTAATCACTCACTTAACTGCCTACCTCCAAGGGGAATTTTCATAGATGAATGATGTCATGACATAATGATGATAGGCACTTCTCTTACTAATCCTTCTTAATGTGATTCATTTGTTAATTCTAGCAGTATGATGCACAATGTGATCATCACTTAATGTGCTGATTTTTACTTGGCTTACATGTTCATGGCTGATGTTATCTCTACTCCCAAGGCTTCTTGCTGCTTTCTCTCCTTCCATCAACCTATTGACTATTGTGTGCTTTAGGTGTTCTTCTTCCTCTATAGTTTTCTGTTGGAGAAAATTTCCTTTCCCTTCCTGTCCATATAGTTGTATTCATTCCAAGGAGCTCTTCTTATACTACTTTCATGGGGATTATATATGAACTGCGCTCCCCATAAGATGATGCTTCATATCTATCACTGGTTGGATATTTGATTTGTTTCCTAGAGCAGCTCCCCCTGAGACTATGCTCGATTCATTATGTTATTGAGATAATAGGCTCCCGCTTTCTCTTTTCCTTCCATACTTTATTGGGGTTCATCATAATGTCTGCTCTTCTTTTAGATTCATAGTTTTGTTTGATTTGATTTGTTTCCATCATATTTCTAGAGTTCTTTAATATATATGGAAATTTACAGTCCTTTGCTTTGTGGCCAAGCTTGAGGCATATATATCATCTTATTTTATCAAAGTATATTTGAGCTGATGTATAATATTTCATTCCCCTTTTTGAACATAATTTACAATCAACAGATTTATGTCCGAATTCATTGCATGCATAACAGTAGCCATGGAAATGATTTGTGTACCTGGTGGAAGATTGTCCTTTACATTTGTTTGCTTGAGGTAGTCTTCTCTTTTGCTGCATATTTTGCTGGTTGAAGTTGATAGGCCTTCTCTTACATTGTGCTGCATTATGTCCTAGTTTATGACAAGAGAAACACGTGCTATTTTTCATAGGAGGGAAGAACCTCCTTTGACAACTTCCAAATTTATTCACTTCATCTTTAGGAGCATATGAGCCTTTAGCAGCTGATTGTTTCATCTTCTCATTCTCTGTCCTACCATGTTGCTGCTTGATTCTATTTGTTTCTTCACAAATCCTGTTCTTGCTGGCTTCTATTTTTGTAGTAATCTGCTGAGCTGCTTCACTGTCCTTTACAGCTTTTACAAAGATGATTTTCTTGTTATTTTCTGCCTTGGACTTACTGGTTTCTCCTTCATATCCTATCCCAGCCTTTATGAGAGGAGACCTTTGAGAATTTAGAATTTGGTCCAGTTGTTCAGAGCTTTTCATTTTAGGAGTATTCATTAATAATTCTCTTTGGGCTTTTTTCTAATTTCTTTCTTAGGCTCGCTACTTCTTCTTCCAGTCTCTCACATTCCATATTTTTCTCTTTCATTTGTTGCAGCAGAGTGTCTTCTATTTTCCTTGCTTCTTCAAGGTGTGTCTTCAGGCCAACAATCTCTTTCTTATCTTCATACTCTTTCTCATCACAAATTTGCACCACTGTCTTAAGGTCTTTGTTTTCATTCTTTAGTCTTTCTATTTCAGTCAAGGTAGTGTCTAGTTTGGCCTTTTCTTCAGCTACAATTTCTTCATGGTTCTTACTACCATTCACACTAGCAGGTACCTCATTTGATTGAACATTTTCCTGCTGACATGAATTTTTCTTCTTCTTCTTGACAATGCAGTCCTTTGTGTCTATTCCATGCATGAAATGCAATCTGTCCCAGATTTCTTTTGCAGAGGTTAAATCCATTATCAACTCAAGGTCCTTGTTATGAAGACTGTTATATATCACACATTTTTCCTTGGCATTCCTCTGTTGTTCTTTCACCGTGGGGGAGTCTATGGAGTAACCATCACAAACAAGCTTCCATACCTCAGGTTCATCAGCCATTAAACCTGTTTTAACCTTATCTCTCCATTCAGTAAAGTTTTCTGTATTTAGCACAGGTACATTTTGATAGTCCATGACTCAACCAGATCTCCTTCAAGCTATTAAGCTTACACCAAAGGAACCTGGCTCTGATACCAATTGTTGAACCCTTAGTTAAACTGAGAAGGGGGGGGGGGGGTGAATCAATTTAACACATTCATGGACTTTTAAAAAATTTTCATTAACACTTGTTTACACCTTCATTTCATGTTCAACTTAACATGTGAGTAATCTTAAAATGTGAGCAACAAGCATTAATATAATGTAACAATAGACTTAATATGAGAGCAACAAGTATTAAGCAGATGATATAAACCAGATCAACACATAAACATAATGCACAGAGACACCAGATATAAGTGGAAACCCATAAAGGGAGAAAACCACATCTTATTATTGTTGTGATGCAAAGGAAAGCTCCAACTCCCTCTCACCACTGTTTTTCTGCAGGCACCAACCTACAGGAGGCTCCAACCTCAATTCTACAAGCTACAACTTGCAAGGAAGCTCCAACTCCCTTTAATTTTCTGCAGGCACCAACCTACAAGAGGCTCCAACCTCAGTCAGCTACAACTGACATCTATCAAGCTTCAACTTGATAGGGAAGCTCCAACTTCCTCAATTTATCACAAGAAATGTTTGCTGATTTACCTCAGATATCAGCTCTGTTCTATAGCATCTCTTTATGCTCCTCTCTTCCTTATCTTTTCTGCCTCAATCTTCTATACTTTTCATTCTCTATCATTACTCTCTCTAACCTCTCTTTGCATATCAAGATGATATTACTTATAGAAAATTCCTGATGACTGTTTGTATTCCTCAAGGAATTCAAAATGGATAGCCATACCTCTTAGTCTTCTACCTTCTCATTTCTTTTCAGCTCACTCAGAAAAATATAACTGTAGGTACTAACTTTAATATTACAGTGGGAATTTTGTTCTCTTCCGGAGACTTGCCAATGCATCACAAACAATACAAATCAATTACAACATTTACTTTCATAATTTTTAGTTACATCAAGACAAATTTTACTCATCCCATTTTTGGCTTTTGGCTTTGCTGACTTTGTCTTTTCTGTAGCTGTCAGGTAACTATTCTGCCTTCTTCTGCTCACTGTCTTCTGCATATTTTCCAGTTTTCGTTGCTTGTTCACCTGTCAAATTCATTCCTGTCAACACCTGTTCACTGCAATTTTGAATCTGTTGAATATATAATAGTTTTACCAGTTTATTTCCCAATAACTCTCAAGGTCCTGTGCATATAAAAAATTCCTTTCCAAAATTTGATCCAAGTTATTTTCAAAATCTGGGCAGTTCAACATTCCATTTTATGTGCTGGAAATTTAATTAAATACCCCAAATAAAATCAGAGTCTGGCAAATTCAATGATATATCTGGCTTCCTTAAAGTTTCAAATCTGAGATATAAATTAAAACTCTCTAATGGTCATAAGGCAGCAATCTCCACTATGCCTGAAAGTGGACGCACCCACCTATAATTTCTTATCTGTCAACGTACTCATATAACTTTATAAGTGGAAGATTTGTGTGGCTTAACCTTTTTATGAAAATCCCAAGGTTATAACATATTAATAAGCTAACATATCATTCCGACCCATTCAATTTGAATATACGCCAATACACAATCCTTTTCATGCGAGGTTCGGCTTATTCACAATATATATATTACCATATGCATATACTCCCTGTTAATAAACCTTTGCATTTAACTCTTTCCTTTGTCTTAGTCGCCAGTTTTCATTGTATAAGACCCTTTAATAAATAAAATGCCCTTTCGGGCCCACCATCCAAAAGTTTCTTATGCTCCAATGCGATGAGCCTTCTTCAGAGTTTTCTGATTGCGATTGATCGCAATCACAAGCTTTATTAACCTGTTTCGCTATGTTGGCTTGTTTCGATGTCCTGCTCCGATTGTGATTACTCCGATCTGATGCGATGCGATTACTACAATTGCGATTAATCCTAATCACAACTTTTAATTGTAAGTTCCGATATTCCTATACTCCGATGCTCCGATGCGATTAGGTCGGAATTCAAATACATATTAATCACAGTTTATACACCCATCGGGTCCGGGCCTCAATCGCAATCGCAACTTTTAGTTGCATGTTCCGATATTCCTATACTCCGATGCTCCGATGCGATTAGGTCGGAATTCAAATACATATTAATCACAGTTTATACCCATCGGGTCCGGGCTTCAATCGCAATCACAACTTTCTGTTCATATGATCCGCTAACAACCTTTTTCTGATGCGATTGATGAGGGTCCCACCATATAAGGCTTTTCCTTTGATAGAAACTTTGGTTCTTTAGATCTTGCGCTACATATAAATGTATATGCTTTGGACCTTTATATATATAAGGCACATCATATGTATCTCACTGTATATATATAAGCTTTCGATTCCGCCTTTAGTATATTCTCCAGCTGGGGTAGCAATTCTCGAAATTTTATGTAGGGGGGTCCCACCCTATGGTACTTTGTATATAGTGCACTGTGCATATATATATGCTTTGTTCTTTGTTTAAAAAAAGGCACTATACTTATATAAAGTGATGCATATATGTGTGTGTGTGTGTGTGTGTGTGTGTGTGTGTGTGTATTTTTCCACTTCAGTCTTTAGTGTATCTTCCAGCTGGGGTAATGATTCTCAGAATTTTCTGTAGAGGGATCCCACACTACATATAATGTTCTCTGTCAATATTATATTAAGTCTTTCGCTCAGACTTAAACCCATCATTAATGTATATATACATTTATATAACCTCTCGGGCTCCGTCCATATCTTAGCTCATAGTTCCGCTTTCGATTTTATTCAATGCTGCCTCTGCTACCCATTCATAGAACCGATCTGCTCGATAAGATCCTCTTCCACTTTCTCCATTGCTTTTATGTCTAATACCTCCGCAACTTGTAACCATTCTGACTGTCCACGGGTTCATGCTCCTTTCAGCCTCGCTGTCTACTTCATCATTGCACAGACTCTGCGTCCAAATGTATCCTCGTTCCAATATTTAACCAAGGTCATGTATTCAATTTGGATTGAACTAATACCAGTTCTTCTGCAGGATTTTCAATCCCTCCAGTGAAAATAACCTCTCACTCCTCTCTTCTAACCGGTTAATCAACAGATACAATATTGACATTTATTAATATCGATTCCTCTCCTCAGAGCTTAGTCTAGAGCGTAGTATGTACTTGTCGAACCAAGTATATTTTTACAGGACTAAAGCAACCAGGACACATCTTGCATCAAATTTCAAAGAAAATTATTTCATAAAGATGAATTTACTTACAAAATCTCTGTCTATGGCCTAATCTTCAATGGGGTGGCCTTTCCACAATCAAATGTTTAATACCTACCAGCATTCCACTCTTCATAACATGTTCAATCAAACTCCTTCAGGCCCTTTCAACTTCACTGCTCTGTCTCTCCAGTTCTGCTATTAAATGGCCCTCTTCTGTTGTCCTCACTACTCTGCAACACCACCTCATCTGTCTCCTGCTGCCTTTGTTCCTTCTATGCTGCCTCTACTACCTCTTTTTGCTGCCCCGCTTCTTTAAATGGCCCTGTCTCTACTGCTCGACCCTCTCTACATCTTGCTGCTATGCTGCTCTCTTTGCCTTGTTGCTGCCTCAGGTGTTCCTCCTTTGCCATCTCCTTTGCCATGAATGACAACATTTCCAACAACCACTTCCTTTTCAGTGGTCCTTGATCAAAGGTTTGTTTGTTGAGGGGAGATGTTAGTGGTAATTTTGGGGTCTAGGATATCCTCTTCTTCTATCTTTCCCTCTTCCTATTTTTCTTCTTTATCTTCTTTCTCTTCCTCCTCCTCACTTTTCTTATCTACTCCTACATATCTTGTGGTTTCTTCCTCTGTCTTCATTTCCTCCTCTTCCTATGTCCTTTCAGTCCCTTCTTTTTTTTAGCACGGTCTGCACGCAAAACTCGACCATGGATCGAAGCTCCTTGGTATCTCCTGCCCTTTATCCTTTGCTAAATGATCTTGAAATGAGCAATATAATGAGAGGAAATGAGCCAAATTATGCTTTTTATTCTAAATCAAGCGGGCTTGGAGTGTATTGGTGATGTGTATTTGGCGCGAGGTTTCCATATTTGGACCGTTGGTGCCACTCGAACCTATCATTCCCTTTTTCCTCATAATCAACTTCCACTTATTGTTATACTTCCATTAACTGATGTGACAGCTCCATGTGGCATGCAACCTCACCAACTTTTCACTTTAACTATTCGAGGGTGGTCAAGTTAACTGGCCAACTTTTTTCCTATTAAGCTCTATTTTCTCGACATTTACTTATTTAGTCAAATGATGCATAACGAGAGGGTGAGGGATCCATATATGATCATATATTATTTTTGATGAGTTGCAGAATACTTTGATTTAGGGAGATGCAACACTGTGATGGTCACAAATGATGTGTTTTATTTTCTATGTGTGTGTGTGTGTGTGTTTTTCCTCTATTTGAGGTGCTTACTATGTTTTTGCTTGTTGTGTCTTCTATAGGTACCTCATGGATACCCTAGGATGTTGTTGTTGATGAAGCTTCCATTCTAGATTATCTTGGTGATATTTAGGATCAGATCTTCATCATTCATCTCATTCTTTTTGATGTACTATATGCATGCACAGATTTGCTACAGGAAGTGATCATCTTCCGAAGCATTTTTCTTGTAATAGTTTTGGAGCTCAAACTATCCTGAGGAAGGAATAAAAAGAGTGTAGAGATGCTAGGATTGGTGTTATGATGTGGATGGAGTGGTGTAGTGGAGGAAAACATGAGAGAAGAAGACATGTGTGTGTATTTAACACAAATTGGCACACAGTCGCAAAATAGAGGGTTTGATGAGTGAGTCTTCATGCATGGGATGGAGTGATGGTTAGGGATGGTAGAAATAGGTGGAAAAACAATTTTTTATGTATTTTTGAGGGATAGGGAGCCTTGGATGAGCTTATTCAGCCTCGGGTATCTTTCTTGTAGCATTACAGGGTTTACTATAGCACTATAGGAAATCCTGTAGCAACCTAGGGCATCCTGTAGCACTACAGAGAATGGGAAAAAATTGGAATTTTTGCTCACCTGCTGGTAGAAATGGTTGAAGGAATGCATGACAGGGTTGGAAATGGAGTGGATAGGTAGAGGAGAGAGAGAGAGAGATGGAAGGAATGTTCCTCCCTTTTTACAAAATTTCCCTGTTCAACAACCTGTAAAACAAAAGTAGGTTAGTGCATAGGTGTTATTTCATTCTTTTGGATTTTTTCTCTTTTCTTTCCTTTTTTGTTTTTTTTCTTTGAAGATGGGTAGGCTACCTCAGTAAAGGTTTTCACCCCACAAGCCTTCCTCGGGCACCTCAAATAGGTTTTTACCCAAGGACCTTTTATTTCTCTTTTTTTTTTCTTTTTTCTCCTTTTTTTAGTTTTTTTAGTTTTTTTGCTCCGTGATTTCCTCATGGAGGTTTTCAACCCATGAGTTGGCCTTGGATGCCTCAGAAAGGTTTTCACCCAAACCTCTTTATTTTTTTGTTTTTTTTTTTCTAGGAAGGTGATGGTTTGTAAACTATGAAGCTTCCAATTACATTCACTTCTCTGTTTATTCTATTGATAAATTCAGCCTTAGACCTGGGCCTCTTGTACATCTTTAGCCTATAACCATTGACAAGCAAAGGGATCCCCTCCTCATCTATGGTCTTGATCTGAACAACCCCATTATCATGGAATTTCTCCACTTGATAAGATCCCAACCATATGGTCATTAACTTTCCCTTGAAGTCCTTGAATCTGGAGGCACAGAGTAGAGCCAAATTTCCTTCTTGAAATGTCTTCTCTTTGATGTGATTTTCATGCCAAACGTTCCTTTGTAGCTGGATTACTTTTGAGTGAAGGAGGGCCTGCATTCTAAATTCATCCAAATCATTCAGCTAAAGAAACCTTTGTTGTTGTTCCTTTGTGATGTCCAAGTCCAACTGACTTGACATTCTAAGGGTGTTATACTCAAGCTCAATGGAAAGCAAAGATTTCTTCCCATAAACTAGATCATATGGAGTAAACCCTGTAGTTGTCTTCCAGATGGTATTGTAAGCCCATGTGGCCTCCACCAATATTTTTGCCCAATATTTTTTGTCGTTTCTTACAACTTTGGTGAGGAAGTTCTCCAAGGCTCTATTTGTCACCTTCACCTACCCATTTTCTTGAGGATGATAAGTACTGGAAGTCTTGTGCTTTATTTTTTGTTGCGTCATGAGGTTCTCAATGAGATGAGATGTGAATTGAGCCCTTTTATTGGTGACTAGTTCTCTACGGTATCCAAATTTTTATAACACATTCTCTCTCAAGCCACCTTCTCTTATGTTGCTACCTTTACAGCCCTTTTTTCAACCCACTTGTTCAAGTAATCAGTGAAGACTATGATATATTTTTTATGCCTGGATGGTGGATCAATGGGTCCAATGAAGTACATGCCCCACTTGTCAAATGGATCTAAAGCCACTTGAGGTTGTAAATGCATTTCATCCCTCCATGTAGGTCTCCCTATTCTTTGACATTGATCACATCTACCGGTGTATCTCTTGGCATCCTAGTGGAGGGTAGGCCAATAGTAGCCAGCTTGCAAGGCCTTGAAGGTCATCCTCTTAGCAGCAAAATGACCCCCATAGGGACCATCATGACATGTTCATAGGATTTCAAATACCTCCTCTTCCCTCACACATCTTCTGATAATTTGATCCGGACCCAATTTGAAGAGATTGCCACCAATCCAAGTAAAATGGGTGATTTTCTTATAATTTTTCTCTTTTATTTGGATGAAAGGTTTGGAGGAAACCTCTTAGCAACTAGGTAGTTGGCTATGTCAGCAAACCAAGGAGTGAGTGTTGAGATAGCAAAAAGGTGTTCATCTGGAAGATGATCATCAACCATCCATTCCTCACCTGCAGATAAAGTTAGTCTAGATAAGAAATCTGCAACAACATTTTATTTTCTCGTTTTATGAACAATTAGAAAATGAAACCACTGAAAAAATACAACCATCTAATGATTCTAGCATTGACATAAGTTTTATTCATTAAGTAATTGATTATTGCATGGTCGGTATGTACAAAAGTTTGATAACCAGTAATATAGTGCTTGAATTTATTTAGTGAATGGACAATACCCATGAGCTCATTTTCCGTGACAGTATAGCTAATTTTAGCATTCGACATATTATTGCTAATGAAATAAATGACATAGGGTAATTTATCTTCCAGTTTTCCCAACACTAGAAAATTTGGCGGAAATTCCAACGGCCAATTCGTCGCTATTCCGACACATAGTCGTCGCAAGAGCGACAGTTCGCAGGCGGGAAAAACGATCTACATCAAACGTAGGGTCTACGGGTGAGTTCTACAATCGATGTTTTCTATTTTTTAGCATACAAGTGTGGTTGTGTGAGTCCTTCTTGAATAACATGCCCTAATCTGTGGAGGTTTTGACCCAACGACCTCTAGGGAGTTATTTCCCGAAACAGAACTGGCGACTCCACTGGGGATCACATTCTTGTGATTCCCCTATTGGGTGGTTTCAGCTGTTTTAAAGGTTACCAACAGTTTTAATCATTATTTTCAGTCCAGTTAGCTTTTTCTCAGTCAGACTAAAGACCTGGTTCTTTAGCCAGGCTTGATCACTTTTTATTTTTCATTATTTAACTTTCCATACGTGAGTTTTCCTCTACACAGTCGCATATACACACAGTTTTTGTTAAAGGAAGTCACGTATACGCGGGTTTCCTTTGACACAGGTGCATATGCACGACTGTTGCAAAACTGCCATGTAGCGTATGCCTGGGTAAATTTTGAATTTTTTTTTATTTCTTGACTTTTTTCTTGTCTACCTGTGGAGAATTGTTCCTGCAGTTTCCTTATAGTCTCTGGATTGTGTTGATAGTGCTTATTAGTATTTTTCTCTCTTGTTTGGTTGAAGACTGGCTTATTAGGCAAATCTTGTTTTTTAGTGCTTTCATTTCTGGTTCGAGTACCAAGATCTCTTTCTGGAGATTCTTGGTTGTTCTGCTTTATCAGGACAGAGAGATTCTGCTCGTATGCTCTTTCCTCACTTTATGTTTTTCTTAGCACTTTAATTTTTGCCTACTTTTCGGTTAGTTTTCTTGACTTCATGTGACTAGGTCTTGTTGCAATTTTTGAAGAGTCAGTTTCGGGTCTTTCAAGTTTTTTTTGCTGCAAGATTGTGCTATTCTTGTGGGCTGAGTTACTGAGTTTCTTGTCCTCCTTTTTGCTCGCATAAATATTTCTACTAGTTGGCACTATAAGATTTGCAGCATTTTGTTGAAGTTCTACTTGAAATTCAGAGATTGTTTGGCTTGGTAATTGGATAGTCTTCTCGATCTCTTTGAAGTCTTCTTTTATAAAAATCAAAAAGCTCAAAAACATTTTGTTTTTCCTTTACTTTTGTTTTGCATTTTTGTTTTGGTTTCTTTTCATCTTTTGAAGCTTTGTTGAGATTTCTTTCCTTTGGTTTCTGACTTGATTTGGGAAGGGGATTTTCATTGGTTTCTTTCTCTTGTTTCGAGCATATTTTGGTGTCTTTGTACTGAGAATTTCTGATTTTAGGAACTAGCTTTATGGACAACCAGAAACGTGATAAAACTGAACGATTCTTTGGAAATTTCTCTTTGCTTTGGTATATTTTGCATCTTAGAATTAGCATGCTCCTAGTAATTTGCATTAGGCGCACTTAAGCATTTAGTATTTTTCATAACTTTTGTGAGTGTGAAGTTTGTTATCTGAAAAGAAAAGAATATAGTCTCGTAGAACCCGTGTAGAAATTTATTTTCATCAAAAGGGAATTATTGCATTTTCATGTAGTTTGGTTTTCATTAATTTCTTTTATGCATCATAAAACACCACGAGTTTCATTTTCATATCCCCTTGAATTAATATAACAACCAACTAAAATAAGCGCATTAATTTAAAAACAACTAGCAAGTTTTTGTATTAAGTGTCATACACCAACTAGCTAGGTTGTAGGGCCTTGGATTAGGTGAGTGGAGAGTTAACTCTCCAAGGTCGCTCAAACTAAAACATAAAATTTTATTAATTGAGCGAAATCCAACACGGTTAGGTGGACCGGGAAAGCTCTCCTCCAGAGAGTCAAGCGCGAGGGGAAGTGAAGGCCGAGAAGAGAGATACCCCCTCTCTGATTTGCTGGATCTTGCCTCAAGACCGTTCCGCCCGGCTTCTGACACAGATTAGTGCCCATAGTTGCCACTCCTAGGTTCCACAGAGGTGACTGTAGGGGGGAATACCCGTGGTACCTGAGGCAGACATCGTATCACTTCCAGTAGTACTTCTGGAGGGTGCCCCAGCGAAGCTTGGGTACTTGCACCGGCAAAGGCTATTGTTAGGAGGTCGACGTAACTATTTCTGTTACCTTCGCTAGTAGGCTTGGGCCGTAATTATCCCAGACTACTTTCGATAGGTCCTATTTTTCGCTTTCTCATATTTTGGTGTCCGGTCCTAATCACCCGGAGTGGAAATACCTGAAAGCTGCTTGTTTGGGTTGTATCTTAGGGATTTTTTGTAGTGAGTGCTCTTTGCTGCTAGCTTGCCTAGATTTATACCTTTTTGAGTCTAATTAAATCTATTAAGGTGGCTGATCAAGCACCTCGTCGATCGAGGAGAGTTCGGGGGTTATCTCCCGAAACTGTTGAGCCTTCTTCAAGAAGGCGTAGGAGTAACATAGCAGGAGAATATCACCCTGTGATATCTAATGTAGTGGAGAGAGATCCTCCACAAGGGCTTGAAGGTTTCATAGTTGGTTACAGTGTTGAGAGGAGCGTTCTGCTCACCTCGAGAGTCTTGTTTCCGGGAGAATTAGGAATAGAAGTAGAGGAAGTACCTGAGTCTCCTCAGTCACTTCCATCTCCTCTTCCTCTTGATTATCCATTTTTTGTTGAGTACATCGGACCAGAGTCAGAGAGACCAGAAAGTCCTCCTTTTTATTCATACCTTTCGATGGCCATGACTAGGAACGTAGCTTCGGCTGTGAGTGTTGCAGGCATTCAGACTCCTGCTTCAATTGAAGGAGGAGGCACTATTGCTATATCTTTGATTGCTTCTAGTACTGCTATGTTTGGCTCTGGTTTCACCCAAGCACATGGTTCTCAATCTGGTCCCCTTTTTTTTGGAATGCCCACTAGTGGGATTCCTTCATTTTCCTTTTCCACTGCTGCAACTGCATCTGCACCCATGTCTTCCATGGCTAGTGGGTCAGCTTCTTTTCAAGGGTTCCCCTTCGGGACTGGGCATATTCCTAGTTCGAATCCCTCTTTAGGGTCTTTCTCTTTTATTTCTCAGACTCAGAGTTTTAACCCTTGGTCTAGAGGTTAGAGTTTGACTACCTTAACGGGTTGGAACCCTGTATTTACAGCAGTGGGGGCAGGGAATCAGTTTTACGCTGGTCAACAAGGGAATGTTTCTTTCCCTTCGTCGAGTGCTTATCAGACTTTTTCCCCTCTTTCTAATGCTTGGAACCCCTATCAAGGGCTTTCCTCTTCATTCATTACTTCGGGGGGGGAACTGGTCCGGTCTTTGGTAACTCTACGTTGGGAGGGGGTCCTTCTCCAAATGTTGGGTCCTTTGGCCCAACATTTTCTATGAGTTCTTTTTGGCAACCTGGTGCCTCCTCAAATCCAGGGTACTCTTTTCAAAATGTTGGGAATTCATCCCATTAAGGATGGAATCCTCAGGCTTCGCCTTGTTTACCTTTTCTGGCAACGTTGAACTTGCCAGATTTGTCGAAATTGATGAATGATCCGATCTGATATAGTCCGGGGTGGCCTCCGGTTCCTACCAAAATTCCTTCAGACATTCCAATGTTTGAAGGCAAGAATGGAGAGGACCCGACTGACCATATCACCACCTTCCATCTATGGTGTTCATCTAACTCCCTGATTGACGATTCAATTAGGTTGAGATTGTTTCAATGCACCTTAACTGGAAACTCTGCCAAGTGGTATATTGAATTAACTAGGGGCAGTTTTGCTAATTTTGGAGATCTGGATACAACATTTCTAAATCATTTCCAGTTGCCTGTCCATTATGATGTCGGGACTGAACTCCTAGCTAATTTTAAGCATGACGATGCAACCCACATTTCTGATCATATTCAGGAATGGAAGAGGCTTATTAAAGTTCATATTCCAAGAGAATTCCTTTTGGAATGGTTTTTGAAATCTCTGCAGTCAGATATTTCTAAGGATGTATCCCTGTCGAGGGTATTTTCTGAGGAACATGCCATTTTCAGGGCCAAACAGCTTGAATTGATATATTCTCAGTCTGGTGTCCTTCATAAATATTTGCCTAATGCTCCTCGCTCCAAATTAGACTTGTCCAAGACTAAACCCGGTCCTCATGGTGATGGACTTATTGGGTCGATCAATAGTGGTGCATCTAACCTGCTTAGTCAATTACAGCAGTTGTCTATACAATCTGCTTCTTCTGGTCAGGCTGTGCCTGCTGAGTCATTGCCTTCTCAATCATTGTCAATAAATGCCGTTCAGACTTCCGACCCCAAAGGAAATCAACAATCTGAAGGGAAGAAGAAAGGACGGAACAATAATAAGAAAAAGGGCAAGAATGGGAAGGGTAATGCAAATAAATCCAACGAGCATGTTGGTGAGGGTCCAAAGGATAAAAATAAAGTGAATTTTCCATAAAAGTTATGTGCTGGAGACCATCTTACTCACATTTGCCCTAAAATTTAGGATGCGCAGTGCTTGTTAGCTCAACAGGGTTCTTCTAGTTCCCAGGCTGTGTTGACAAACCCTTTTCCCCAAGGGCAACAACTAGTTTTTGGCGCGAATCAAAATATTGGGGCTACCTCTAGGGGCTCCCAGGAAGGGGAAACTCCGTCAAACATATATATGATGAGTGCTCACACGGATATCGCCATGAGATCCAATGATTATGGCGAAGATGAGTCTTCGAAAGCCAAGGGTGCTCCCGATGCTACTGAGCCGCTTCACATCACGAAGCCTACTGTTGAGCCTATACCTCGGATGCCCAAAGAATCTAATAAGCATACGATGATTAATCCAAATTCTAGGGCTGCCTAGAACTACTCTATTATAGAATATCTGGCACATATTCCTTGTGCCATGTCGGCTCTTGAGGTGCTCCATTCTTGTCCGACTCAGCGCTGTGCTTTGCTCACTACTATTAGGGCTGTTGATCCAAAGAACACTCTTATGATTACATTTGATATGTCTAATTTTAAAAAGAGACTCCCCCATCATATGGCTTTCCATATCAAATCGTCCTTCTAGAAGTTCAATATCTTTCGGACATTCATTGATGAGGGTGCTTCCACATGCGTGATGTCTCTCGCATGTTGGAAGGGAATTGGATCTCCCGCAGCTGTTCCATCTGCTACTCTTCTGATTGTGTTTGATGGTCATTCTCATAGACCCCATGGTATTATCCCAGCTTTGCCCATCTGTGTTGGGGGAAAAACTATAAATATAGAGGTTGAGATAGTTGATGCAAGCTTGGACTAAAACCTTCTGTTGGGGCGAAACTGGATTTATGAGATGGATGCCATTGCATCCTCATTATTTCAGATTATTTGTTTCCCTCACGAAGGGAGGATTGTTACAGTGGATCAACTGGACTGTTCTCCTGTAGACCCGAATGCATCTACTGACTCAACTATTCCAAAGTTGGATAATACCAAGTCGCCTGTTGAGAATTTAGGAGTTGGAATGTATTCTTCTTTGATGGGTACTTTTGATATTCAACCTCCTACCGTTCATATAAATGCAATTTCATCCTCCAGGGCTCCTCTTCGAAGAGATTTCTTCAGAACTCATTATTTTTCGGATCCTTGGACCTTGCCTTCCCCTACCTGCACATTAGCGGAAGGTCAAGTGGGTGGAATGACATTTTTGATGTATACAGCTGAGATTGCTTATCAATCTATTGTTGACTCTGGAGAGTCCATTCCATCTCCTCTTTCTCCGGATGAGTTGGATGGCGATGTGGCTCCGAATTGAACACTTAGTTCTTCTTCTGCCCAGGATTGCCTTGATACTACTCTTCCATCTGAAGAGGCCATCCTGGAAGCTATGACTGGTATAGATAGACTATGGCATGATTTGCATCACTGTTCTTACTTTTTACCTAATTTCAGCGAAGTTGAATCCAGTTTTCCATTCCTTTGTCTCTTGGTCCTGTTCACCCAATCCTGAACCCTTTAGCACCAACACAGGTATATGCTGAAGAGAACATGGATGTGATTTCTCCAACTATCCTGGTGAACATTTCCATGGATCCCAATGTTATAGAGAATGTCTTCATCGAAGCTAAATTTTCCCCTGAAGAGATTCAGATTTACACTGATCTCTTTAAAGAATTTAGGGATGTATTCACTTGGTCTTATGAGGAAATGTGTGGTATAGATCCATCTATTGTCCAGCATGAGATCAAGACTTATGAAAATGCTAAGCCTGTGAGGCAAAAACTTCGTCCGGTAAATCCTAGGAAGGTTGCAGCTATCAAAGCTGAGGTGGAGAAGCTACTTAAGGCGGGTTTTATTTTCCCTGTTCCTTTCATTAAGTGGGTTTCGAACCTTGTTCCCGTAGATAAGAAACAAGGAAAAAATCGAGTTTGCATTGATTTCAGAGACCTTAATAAAGCATGTCCAAAAAATAATTACCCCACACCATTTATAGATTAGATTATCGATGAGTGTGCTGGGAATGAGATTTTTTCCTTCATGGACGGTTTCTCTGGATATAATCAAATTACTATCCGTCCTGAAGATCAGCATAAGACTGCTTTTATTTGTCCCTGGGGTACTTTTGCTTACAAGAAAATTCCTTTTGGTCTTAAAAATGCGGGGGCTACATTTCAGCGGGCCATGTCATATGCCTTCCACGACATCAAACATATTATCGAGGCGTATTTGGATGATTTAGCTGCTCGTTCTCGAAAGAGAATTGATCATCCTGCTCACCTCCATCAAGTATTTGAACGATGTCATTTCTACAAGATTAGGTTGAATCCAAACAAGTGTGTTTTTACATTTACATCCAGTCGGTTATTGGGATTTATAGTGTCGATGGAAGGGATTAGGGTAGATACCTCCAAGGTTGAGGCAATAATTCGGTTGCCTCCCCCGTCGTCTATTCGTCAACTTCAAAGTCTACAAGGAAAGGCTAATTTTCTTCAGAGATTTATCGTAAATTATGCTGAAGTTACCAAAGGATTTATGAGATTGTTGAAGAAGAAAGTTCCATTCTTTTGGGATGAATTCGCTCAACGCTCATTCGATGATTTGAAAAAAGCATTGACCTCTGCTCCTTTATTGAGTCCACCTGATTATAGCATGGATTTCCTTTTGTATCTTGTAGCAACAGAGTCTACCATTGGTATGGTTCTGGTTTAGGAGGATGATGCTTTGGTAGAGCATGTTATATACTATCTTAGTTGAGGCTTGGTAGGACCTGAACTCCGGTATACTCCGATAGAGAAGCTAGCTTTAGCAGTTGTTCATGCTGTGCAGTGACTCAGGCATTAAATTCTTCTACGAAAAACTTATGTTTTGGCAGTAGCCAATCCATTTCAGTTTTTTCTCAGTAGGCAAGTGATTGGGGGCAAATAAAATAGATGGATTATGATTTTGCAGGAATTTGATCTTGAGTTTATGTCTGCCAAGTCCAAGAAATCGTTAGTTTTCATGGAATTAATCTTTGAGTTTCCCTGTGGAGAAGAGATAGTCTATGATGAATCCTTCCCGGATGAACATTTGTTTCTTATCTCTCCACAGGATCCTTGGTATGGAGATATCATTGTGTATCTTTAGACTATGAAGTTTCCCTCTACTTTTTCGATAGATGAGCGTCGTAAGTTGCGTCACTTGGCTAAAAATTACTTGATTATTGGTGATGCTTTATACCATCGAGGGGTTGATTCAATCCTGAGACGTTGCTTAACTCTCGAAGAAGCTGAGGCTGTGCTGAATGATTGCCATAGTGGAGCTTGTGGTGGTCATTTATCTGGGCTTGCTACAGCTGAAAAAATCTTGCGTGCTAGATACTTTTGGCCTTCGATTTTCAAAGATTGTATGGAGTCGGTCAAAAAGTGTCATTTGTGTCAAGTTTATACTCGAAAAGTGCGCGCTCATCCAGCTCCTCTTTTTCCAGTCATTAGTGTCGGTCGCTTTACAAAGTGGGGTATTGATTATACTACTTGTAACCCGCCTTCGGCTAAAGGTCACAAGTACATTATTGTAGTAGAGATCAGTGATCCAGAACTACTATCTGTAACTAATCACAGATATGATCTCAACCATGTTATTGCTCATTTCGGTATTCCTATAGAGATTGTCACTGATCATGGAAGTCATTTTCAAAATAGCATGATAGCTGAGTTGGCTCTAAAATTAGGTTTCCAGCAGGAGCATTCATCTCTGTATTATCCTTAGGCCAATGGGCAAGTGGAAGCCGTGAACAAATCCTTGAACATTATTATTCAAAGGATGATTAATAAAGCTTGATCCAACTGGCATATCATGATGTATCCTGCACTTTGGGCATACAGGACATCAGTGAAAACTGCAACTGGCTTTACTCCATTTCAACTAGTTTACGGTATGGAATCCGTATTTCACATTGAATGTGAGATTCCTTCTCTTAAGTTATCCGTTGAGCTTCTTCTTGACACTTCTAGTCTTGAAGAACGCCTCCTTCACTTGGAACATCTTGATGAGCAGCGTCGAGATGCCGCCATGATGAATGAGGCACATAAGAAACGAGTCAAAGTTCAGTATGATAAGGCGGTCAAACCCAGGGTTTTCTTAGAAGGCGACCTTGTTTTGTTCTATGCCCAGGAGAAGGATGCCCTGGGGGTAGGAAAGTTTAAGTCTATGTGGTATGGCCCCTTCATCGTTAAAAAATTCCTTAAAAAGGGAGCATATACCTTGGTTGATTTCGAAGGAAATGAATTGTCGGAGCCTAGAAATGGGCTCTATTTGAAAAAGTGTTATGCCTAGGCTTCGGCCTGGCATTTTTCTTTTGTGTATAGTATTTTTGTTTTGTACATATCTGATTTTTTGGTCTTTGATGCGATGGTGATGTTTTTGATCTGCTTTGGCAGGTTGTGTCGAATGTCATGAGTCATTATGGGTTCGCCGATGGTGCTAGTAGACACACCCGGAACGTGGCTTCCGCGGCTTCGGTGCTTCATCGTCCATTCGATCAGCTATTAGTGTCAAAAGGAGTCTGCATTGGTCCTACTTCCAATAATATAGCAGAATACACTGCAGTTATTTATCTACTCTCGGAGGAAATATCTTTGGGTGTTGATTCGTTAGTAGTTTTCTTGGACTCCCAGCTAGTGGTGTCGCAGTTGAACAATACTTATCGGGTTCGAGATCCATTTTTACTCTGGTTGTATTTGAGGGTACGCTTGTTACAAAGATCATTTCAATTTTTAACATTCATTCATATTCCTCAAGCAGACAATTAGATGGCAGACTCATTAGCTAATAAAGAAATTGATTGGCATATTAATCATTCAATACATTAAAATTTAATTATCAAAAAACATCATACATGTTTATACATTTATCACATCACATAAAAGATCATTGTATATATATATCATTAGAGTGTTCAAAAAAAATATACAAAATTTGGATCCATAAGTCATAAAAAAAATTAGGGCTTATGCCCGATGATGTTCAATATCAAAAAATATACAGTCATCCGATAATCATATCTATCTACTCCTGTGGGCCCTGCCCAAAATTCATGTTCCTATAGAACACGACTGCAGTAGCGACTCGACGGAATAATTGCACCGAGTCACGTGGTACTCCCACCACCCGTCTCTAGATGGCCTCAGGCAGATCTTCCACTGTAGCCATAGGTACTTGGCGAGTTAACCCCTCCAAGTTCCTCTGTATAGCGTGGAGGGTCCTGTCTAGGTCTACTGTATCTGCCTCGCCTCTGTGGCGCTTATGTCGTGGGTAACCCTCAGGACGGACTAGTCCAACATCTGTATCATGGTCATTATAATATTGTAAGTCATTTTGGAATCCAATCAAAAAACATGTTTTAACATTTTTTCATATATATTAAAAAAATCCAAAAAAATCACATAAGTTAAAAAATTGCAATTTTACCAATTGTGCCCCATGCCACGCCAGGTGGAAGGACGAGGTCTGGATCACCACGGAAGTCCATCCTAGCATAAGGGTAGTCCTCCACTGCTATGACTTGTTCTACCCAACATTGGAAGAACTCGTCATCCCAAGTGGTTCAGGGAACTTCACTTCCCCCCAGTCTCTTCATCAAATCTACCCATCGGGCAATTCTTGGGTCTCTTGGGCTACTGATTGAAGAGATCACTCTGGGTCGAAGACCAGGAATCTTCTCACAGAAGAATGTCATCAAAATCATTACATATCTGAAATGTATTGTCTTTTCTTTCTCGATGGAAGTCAGTTGTTGTTTCATGTTCATGAGTAGAGTTGTGCACCAATCATATAGATGAACTAAGCATTCTACTTCTATGTTTATCTGTATCCTGGATGCCTGATGTAGCGAAGCAGATCCTGCTACCCTGCCAATGGTGAACAGGAGAATCTTCATATATAGCTCTCTTAAATCTTTTATAGCAATTTGGGTCCCTACTTTCTTGGACACCTCTATACAGTAGACGTGGACATAGTCATCCACTGTGAGCCCTCCCAAAGGCTTACCGTGCAAATCTACTGGGTCTCCCCTCCGGGAGAGTCTAGTAATGAAATAGATGTCTTCTCCCTCTATATGTATGGGCATTTGATCTATTATGAAGCAATAATCTTCCGGTTCCCAATAATTTACTAGCATTTCGAGCAACCGGACATTACTCTTCATATTTGGCATTTTGAAAAATTTGAGCAATCCACAATTTCGGAGGACATTGAGCGATTTTTGGTCTTGCATAACTTCATTGTCAATAGCATTGTGCTCACGTTCCCTCCAAGATATAGTCATCCTGAGAAAAATCATTAATTTTTCCATTAGAAATGCATTTTATCATTTCGGGTTGCGCATACACGACTTACTCTGTACACCATCACGTATATACACAGCTTGGTATTTATGAACTCACGTATGCGCAGAGCCACAATTTAAAACAAATATTTCTACGGTGAAATTCCCAAATTTTAAACTTATGAATGGACAAAATTGATGACAAAGATGGATTAAGAGCTTACCTGACTAGTTTGGTGAAGTTTGACGGTAGATTGCTCCTGTTTTGACGGAAGAAGCTTTTTCTCTAGAGCTCTTTTTCCCAAATTAGCAAGTAACAATGAACCAAATATGAGGAAACATGTGTATTTATACCCAAAAAATTGAAAATTTTTGCAAAAAATTGTTATGCCTTTTTTTTTCAATCTATCTTAATCTGCTTAACTCGGATGCCTGGAAGTGCCTAGATTGGTATATTTTCAGGTACATTTTCATGAAGTTGAGATTTTTTCGGTTTTTGATCCATAATTGCTGACCCGTCATGGCAGGTATATGATCTTCACTAGCATATAGGTTAGGGAATCCACTTTTTCATTGCATTTTTCATACTAGCCTCCATTATGATCAGTTGCCATAGGGTCGATCCCATCAGGTCATGAGTATTTCACCCATTTCACTCGCCGATTATTTAATCATGACTTTTTGGTAGAGCCTTCCTTTACATGGGCTTCCTAGTTAGTTCCTCGCTATCAATTGTAGCCCATGCTACGTTTCATGTAGGCTCGGGAGTCCTCTTTAGTCCCGCCATGACTTATGTGTTAAAGATTCATTCTTCTTCTTCTTCACTATCATTATTCTAGCTATTACCCTAGAGTCTCCCTGGTGTTGTTGAGTTGTATTACTGCATTGCATATTGGCTACTTGTTTATCCTGGCCTTTAGCCAGCTTCATTTGGACTCGATTTTTAAGCCATCTTTTGACCTTGACTGTCTGTACAAGTTAACCATTGCATGCACTTAGCTATCATGACTTGACACCCTTTTTACCCATGGATGGAACATTCCTTTGAGTATCGCTGACCATTTTCCGCCACCTTCCATTGAGCATAGGATTGTTCCCATTCCAGGAACTAGTGCATCTATTTCTTGATGCTCATTCTATCCATTGTACCATAGCATTCTTTTATTCTTTTTCGGGCTTATTATATGAAAAAGACAAAAAAATCAAATATAAAAAAAAGAGCGGGAATGGGATATTACTTCGTAATTTGATGGCAATACAGTGTCAGTTTGTCGCCCTTGAACAAAGCACATACACTTATATATTTCCTTCATTTGGGATGGTTTTAGTTTTGACCTAGGTTCAGCCTTTTGCCTTGTTTCACTGGTCAGTCCTCCCCCGATTGGTTATCTCTTCCAATCATATGGAGAGTTTGTTTTTTCCTCCTGCATAATAGACTTATACAGTGTCATTTTTTACTACCATGGTCATCATGAGTCGTGATTTTGTTAAAGGGAAGTCTAACCAGAGTCGGTCATTCTACGGTGTCTCTTGACTCATTATTCAGTCGGCCTTCCTGGTCTTGTCAGTATATTTTTCTATCATATCAGATGTTTTCATCTTCTGCTCGTGCTGGTTTGAGAAGGTCTCCTTTGACTTCTTGCTGGCGGGTTTGTCTCTTATCCACTACGACATATTTCTCTAAGAGTAAACCTAGAGCCGCACCCTGGCCCTATTTCCATCATTGATAGGTGACCTTGTGCTCAGCATTTGATCATTATTATGGGTCTTTGACTAAGTGGTTTCCTTGTGTTCGACGTCAACATACACTATCACACTTGGGATTCATGTAGTACCTTGATTTCCATTTGACCCTATCGGTGGATATCTCACCTCTGTGTCAGATTTCATTATTGGTTGGTTTAGGGGGTTTCTTCCGTGCACTAGCTTCATCTTGTGCATGTCCGAAACGTACTTCAGTTTGGTTCCTTCACTCTGCTTCGTCCGATTCCTTCCAAATCTTGGCCTGCAGGTTAAGCTCGCGCTGGACTGATGTGGGATGCCTTAATGCCTTCCTTCTAGCAGATCTTTTCCCATCGACTCCGACTCATTGCTTTGGGAATAAGGTCTAGAGTATTTTGTCAGTACCTTAGGGTTTGCTGTCATTAGTGGCAGACTCTTCGCTATCGACAGTGGGGATTCATCATTGCCTCCTGATTGGTAGATTCTTCCAAGTATTTGACTTCAACTCATTTATTCACACTTGTTAGATTGTACTGGGGCACCTTGAAACTCATTTTCATTATTGGTGGGCTGTCTCACGTTGGGTAACGGTATACATCATTGAATGGTAATCCAACGATTTCTCACATGGTCGATTTTAGCTCATTTATTCCCATTGTGTAGAATTGTGCCATCCAGATCAGTGAAGACCTCGGGTTGCATCAGCGTCTTTCGGTTCACTTTTGACAGTCCATTCAGTTTCTGCCAGTGATGCTCTTCACCCTTATATGTTGCAGTTCAGTACAACAACATCCTATATGTTGGCTCCCGAGTTGCGTGATTGTACAATGTGTTCCACCTCTTATGATTTGGTACTTGGAGATTCAGTTACTTTTGTGATCAGACATCTATTTTGAGCATCATTGATCAGTTTTCTATATGTGATACTTGGACATTAATTCCAACTTGTACTTCCGGACCGTGCTTAGATGATTCATTGTGTACTTTTAGTTCATCTATACTTGTATACATTCTAGATCTATTCTGTATTTTCTATATGGATGTATTTTTGAGCATGAGTATGCCCACCTCAGACATGAGTTGACTCTCTATTTTCTTTCATTGGTTTTTGCCAGGCTGAAATATGGTGAAGTCCTCTCTTGTCCTCGCGAATTTATTTCTATGCACATAATACATTTCGGCCATCATGCACCCCTTCTGACCTCATATATTAGGGGGAATATGTTATAGCCTCATTTTTCACTCTCATGTGATTCATGATTGTCTTTTAGGCCTTGGGCACCCATTCCCACAGACTTGGATAAAAGTTCATAAAAAATAGTGTTTCAAATCCCATATGTGGGTATGCCCAGAATTTTCCCCGTGTATACGCGAGTCCAGAGATACTTTTCCACGTATGCAATTAAAATCATTAAAAAATATATAAAATTCCCTATTTTCAAGTCTGGGTTGATGGTTATTCCAGTAGTTCAAACACCCCAGCCCGTGACCAACTGTTTCCAATTGATTGAAACTACTTTTAGGGAGTATAAAATCCCCTCATGTGCATGGCGTAAAGGAGGGAGAGAAATTATAGATATTATACTCTGTTGGAGCCCCAATTCAATTCTGATTTCCCGTGCCTCCTGCACTTCCCAGATTTTTACAGGAAACCCTTGTTTCCTGGAGATGTTCATCAATTTATATGTCATCTCGTGTGCACAAGTCTTGAAAGTATCTTAGCAAGGAAAGGGCGGGATGAATCCGGAAAACGGTCTGTTCAAAGATCGTGGAAGGATTCAGGTGATCTCTCCACCTTACTATCATTGTACATGCTGTTCGTAATGAAGAAGAACCATCTTTTTCCTGAATTCACGTGTTAATATCTACTTGCATATGTGAAAAGATTATTAATTAAGAATTTATTATTTTTTATATGATGTTTCACATGAATTACACTGAAGTTTAGGATAAATATATGCTATACAACTAGATTTCTGTGCACGTTTCTTCTTGGTTTTTAGGTTAAGGAGGAAGAAGGGTTGCTGGGGGTTTGGACCCCATGGGATCTACATCAAACGTAGGGTCTACGAGTGAGTTCTACAATCGATGTTATCTAGTTTTTAGCGTACAAGTGTGGCTGTGTGATTCCTTCTTGAATAGCATGCCCTGATTTGTGGAGGTTTTGACCCAATGACCTCTAGGGAGTTATTTCCTGAAACAGTCAGTATGTAGAAAAGTACGATAACCAGTAATATAGTGCCTGAATTTATTTAGGGAATGGAAAATATCTATGAGATCATTTTCAGTGAAATTATAATTTAGTTCAGCTTTAGACAAACTCTTGCTAATGATATGAATGAAATAGGGTAATTTATCTTCCAATTGTCTAAAGGCTTCCCCCACAGATTTATTTGATGCGTCTGTATGAATGTGCAAGGGTAGATCTCAATGGGGACCTTGAAGTTTAGGGGTAGTGGATATTTTGTTCTTGATGATATCAAAAGACTCTTAAAAACAAATAGACTAGAAAAACTCAAAATCCTTGGGCAAGAATCCAAAGAATTGCGAAGCCACTTTGCTGAAGTCCTTAATTAACATCCAATAGTAAGAAACCAAACCTAGGAAAATTTTTACATCTCTCTTATTTTAAGGAATATGCACCCTTTTTATGATTGTTATTTTGTTCAGATGTACCTATATTCTTGCTTGTGATATGGAGTCACCTAGGACTATCATTACCCTTTCAAAAATTCACAATTTTCAGGACTCGAGGAGAAATGCATTTCAATGCACTTCCTCAAGTATTTTCCAAGATTACGGAGAGCTTCTAGGAGATCATACTGATAAGGTGTAAAATCATCCATGTAGATCTCTACAGAATCATGGAATATTTCAGACAAAATGCCCAGGACTGCTCTCTGGAAAGTACCAGCTGCATTACATAAGCCAAAGGGAAGGACTCTAGAAGAAAAATTTACCCAAGGAAATGTGAGTGTGGTATCGTCCTTCTCCTCAGGGCTAACTTGAATTTGGCTATACCCACTAAATCCATCCAAGAAAGTAAAAAAATTCTATCCTTCATGACCATCCAGGACTTGATCAATGAAGGGAAAAATAAAATGGTATTTCTTAGTGGGCTTGTTTATTTCTCGGTAGCAAGAAATATTTGACACTTCCCATTTTTTTGGGGGGATAGAACAAGAGGAGACACCCACTAGCTATCTGATATGGGGTAGATGAAACCTACATCGAAAAATTATGCAGTTCCTCCTTCACTATGTCTTTTAAGGCTTGTTTAATCCTCCTTCGGGTCTGGTGCACAAGCTTGCATCACTCTTTAATATAGATATATTATGTGCACACTAAGGGATGCACCTATTTCATGACCTTGTAGTCTCAAGAAAAAGAATCTCAGTTTTTTCTCTGGATATGGCACAGTTTCCATTCTTCCTTGGCTGAGATGGATGAGTTAATATTCATGAAATTATATGGGCCAAATTCCAAAACCTTGGTTTCTTTAGAGGTCGGGTCAACTTAGTGTAGCTCAATCGAAGGATGGATTTCAGATTGTCTTATTGGGTCCTTGAGAGGAATGGTAGTGGGGGGTTGGCTTTAGAGAATGTAGTTAATGAGATCATCCTCATCAGGTTTCCCCCCTCTAAGAATTGTCTCTATGGTACAAATGGGCTAGGGTGTGGTATTGTACACTCCATATTATTCTTCTTCATCCTTCAACTACAAGGGTAGGTGATGGTCAATGGAAGGCTGTGGTGGAGGATATAGTACCCGTTGTTTGGACAAGGGCCCAATCTTAATATTCATGTTTCTAGCCCTAAAAATGATATAAGCATCAGGAGTGTTGAACCAAGGCCTTCCTATAATGAGAGGGTATCCATTAAGCTTGGTTTCTGGCTAAAGGACCAGAAATTATTTCGGAGTCAATCGATACCATAACATCCTCAACAAATCCGTCTAGAGCTAATGTGGATTTTTTTGCAGGTTGCAGAATTGTGGATGTATTTTTCAAGAGTCCTTAGAGGTTTACTTTAAGAATGCATTCCCTAGTCATCACATTGATGGTAACCCAAATATCAATCAAAGTGTAGGGTACATTGACACTATCAAAGTGTACATCTAATATTGGACTTCCAAGGTACAGGTACTTTGGTAAGATGACCCTTCCCAACATTAAGTCAGACATTTTTCCTATAAAATTGATGGTGTGGGTCTATTTCTTCTTTCTCCCATGATTTTTCAATAAATTTTATTTTATGATCCTATTGTAAATAAGAACACCCTTAATGGCATGGAGAAGGGTTATTTTTA
Source organism: Pinus albicaulis (assembly GCA_034641835.2). Lineage (NCBI taxonomy): Eukaryota > Viridiplantae > Streptophyta > Pinopsida > Pinales > Pinaceae > Pinus > Pinus albicaulis. Next base: position 258,484 of record JAXQQM020085488.1, read on the forward strand.
GACACATATTGACATTTCTCCTATAAGTTTAGTCTCTCATGGGGTGTGTTGACTAAGGTTGATCAAACACTATGGAAAAGGAGATTGATTGATTTGAGGGTTACCTTCTTCCTTTCCCTCCTTAACCTCTCCAGGTGGATATGGGGGATGATTTTCAGGGAGCGCTATTCCATACCTAAGGTTAATTTCGTTTATCTCCACAACATAAGTTGGATATGACATTTCTTCATTGTAAACCTGTTTTTCCTAGTTTTTTCAGTTCAGATTGGATTGGACAGGTATCTTAGGAAAATTTGGTGAAGCGGGAAAAGTGAGTTGAGGTTGAGGTTGGGGTGGAGGAAGTAGAGGAGGTGGTTGGTTGTGTTGGGGCCTCGAACTTTGTGATGGGTTTCTCCACTCACGTGGTTGAGAAACATACCGCTCGAAGGGTTGATTTACTGGTTGAGGGTGATATGGAGGGGAATGAGACCAAGTATGAGGTGTAGGCCATGATGGAGGAGTGTTGCTATACCAAGACTGCATAGGTGCATTATGGTTTGCATGATAGTGAGAGTAAGGTGCACCTTACATGCCATACTGATATGACTGAGGCCCTTGAGGCCTTCTCTGATTTATGAAATAGAGTTGTTCTAGTCCTCCTTCCCCACCTTGATATACAACTTTAAGACCAAGTAAGGAGGTATATTTATCCGTGGTATGATTCTTTTCAGAAATGAAGAAACCGATATGAAATTCAATCAACATTCATTCGGAGGGTGGTACATCTAGCGAAAAAGATAGCTAAGGCCCTCTTTCCTTCCACTTGTATCCTTTTGATATGTATTGTGTCCATTTACAAATAAAATGTGTTCAACATCTCAATTTTGATGTCCTCCAACATGTTTCAAATCTCATGCCTGATGGTGGTGGAAGCAGAGGGGGTGTTGGTCATGCTTTGGCTAGCTCTACCTTTCTTCCGAGCTTCCCTAGAGTGGTTTCTAAATATAGTGTGTATGTCCTCATAAGGTAGTGTTGTGGCCAGCAACAACCCCCCTTCTTATTTAATATTAGTAATAATACTAATTAAGTGGGGACCCTTAGTGAGAAATCCAAAAAATTAATTAGTATTTGTTTCCCTTCTCAAATAAAACTTTCTATCATAACTTAGGGAAATTCCTTAGAAAATCCTTAAGAAACACTTAAGTATATGATAGATTACAATAAAATCTTTCTTTTAGCGAAATAGAGCATCCATCGCAAATGGTAGATATCTTTTGTAAAAACTCAATCGTTTAAACTGCGATTTTGCGATATTGCGATAACGTGATCCCAAAAAGCCTATACAATAACATATTGGTCGCAGATCGCATAGCACAGAAAAAAGAAATGTTAAATGAATACTTTTTGCGCTATTTACAATTTTGCGCTATTTGTGATTTGCGCTTTTGTGATATTTGCAATATGCGATATTTGTGATGGTTACGTTTTGAGAAAATTGTGATATTGCGATATTGCGATATTACGCAGAAAATCGCAGATCACAATGTCCCAGATTCATAAAAGCGCGTTGTTCAAAGGAAATATTTCCATAAATCAATATCCATTTTGCGCTTTAATGATTGGATTAAATGAATGGATTGTCAATTAATGGTAAATGAGATTTTGTTTTGATTGAAAGGTCATTTCATGTTAAATTAATATATTTCATCTGCCTTTGCATTTAAAACTATCTCATCACCTTTCTCATGCCATTACTCTCACTTAACTCGTAAAACCGCAGGTGCGAAGGAGCAAACGACTATACAAAGCGTTCACAGAACATCATGGGTAAGAAAGAGAAGACTTCAAATCCTGAAAATAGAGAAATGGATTCACTGTATACAGAAACTGCTTGCAATAAGGATGCCGGTATAACCACCTGGGAAGGAATGTATAATTTTCTTGAAGAAGAAAATCCTATGGTGATGCAAGTTGTGGGTACAGCAGGCTCTAGTAATTCATCTGAGGCAACCCTTAAAGAACTGGCTTGTTCGTTTCTGCATAGGATAGCGGCAAGGCCAATAATTCTTCCATATACAGACATGGTGAAATGGGTGCTGGACAGCACCGATATTTCAGACAGGAAATTTAGAACTCCAACTCAAGAGCTAATCGGGTCATTCACTAAGGAAGATTTGAGGCTGATGTATCACTTTCCAGAACCTCAGGTGACTTATAATAAGAAATTTATGGAGAAATTTGCCAAAGAACATGCAAATTTGGCAGAATGCATGCAGGAATGGACCAAAAGGGATGAACCGTTGAAGAAAAACAAACACGGCATGTACAGTATTGGTTCACTTACCTCTCCATATTGTTTTGCTGCTGCCATGTTATGCAGGCTTTTTGGAAATCCTGACATAAATATGATCTTGCCTGAATGGCTCCCTTTGTTGAATGCTGCTATTAATTCTACAATTGTAGACTGGGCCAAAATCTTATTTGATAATTTGACAACTGCTATTTTTCATTACCGGTCTAATCGGACCGTTTCTCACCAGATTTATTTTCCTTTTTATTTATCTGCCTATGTCATGGACGCTATCTGTTTTGTTTCTAAATTCCCTTTGATGGGTTGGCAATGGATAATCCACGATCCTTTGCCTATTCATGTGTATCATAAGGAACTGTGGGAATCTAAATTTGTCCCCCATTTTTACAAAATTTGCCATGGTATAATGCTGCCATTGTACAGAACATTGCATAATAAGGATGCCCCAAGGTTATCCCCAGAAACAGAGGTCGACATTCTTCCTGTCGCGAGATGGTTTGGAGAAGAATTGTTCACTTATATTAGGGTTTTTGGAAGTTCTGCTTCCCCCCATGTTCTACCCCTATATGTTCCGGATAAACTTGTACCTCGGGAGATTTCTTATCAAACCTGTGGTCAAGGAGGTTTGAAAAAGGAATTAAAAGAGAAGAAGAAAGGCATTTGGCCACAATTTTCCATAACTTGTGGAACATTTTCACTGTTTTATGTTGGTCACGCATTCAAAGAGGTAAGCAACATTACATGCTTACAGCTGTTCAAATTTTCGAGAAGGTTATTTGATCCAAATAATATTGTTAAGAATTTTACCAATGCAATCAGAGTAAGGGAATTTTCCGGGGAACAGGATCTTTTTGATGATATGTTCCAAACAAAAGGTTCATTTAAAGAAGTTTTGAATTCAGCTCAAATGCAGTTATATCCAGAGGAATTCCAGGAATTTAAACTTTACAGAGAGAGAAGACTAACTACTATTCCTTTGGAAAATATACGCTTGGAACCCGCAAGGGAACAAACTCCTAGCGTTAGTCTTAACGACAGTTCGAGTACAAATAAATCTAAGTCAAAATTTGAAAAAGAGACTTCTGAACGTTCTAATAAGTCTAATGAAGAGGAAGATAAAATTGAAGAATCAGTGAAAGATTCTGCTCAATTGAAAGAGCTTCCTCAACAAAAAATTTTGACTTCTCAGCAAATAAATCCTCCTCGTACCAATGTACAGCAACAGTCAGTCACAATTGAATTAAACAAAGAATGGGAAAGCTTTAATCAATTGATTAATGTAGAAGGACAGAGTATACAAACCCCTGTACAGACAACCAAAGTTTTGAGCACAGGAATAAGTAGCATAGACACAGAAACTGAGCACATACCTATCACACCCTCCTCTGAAATTGTACTTAATGTAGAGGATATTCCTCCTCTAGATGTATTCTACAGCCCGAAATACAAAGCAGTAGTGAAGAAACAAAGGAAAAAGAGAAAGTTAGAAGGTGCAATTGCTACTGAAGCGGAACAACTAGATGTCTTGTGGAAGGATCCTACCACAGAGCCTACTGATAATCTTGCTAAGTTATCTCAAATTACAGGGGCTTATGCCTCTGCAACTATTGACAAAGCATTTGAGATACAACTCTTATTAAATGAAAAAGAAGAACAGATAAAAGTTCTGCAATAGAAATTGGAACAGGTACAGGCCAATAATGAAGCACAGATGAAACTTGAAAAGTTACAGCAACAACTTCAAGAAATGAAAATTGGACATCAAAAAAGTCTGGCTGATAAAGAGAAACAAATACAGATTATCCAATATCAACACAAAGATGATCCTAAGCTTCCAGAGTTTATTTTAGAAACTATTTCTTTAAACAATCAACTACTGCAACAAGAAGAAGTATTATGCCAAAGAATCTTGCAATGGAATTCTTTTTGCCAAGAGAGTGAGAAGATCACAAATCATGTCGTAGATTTACGAAATGATTATGATTTAATTAATGAAAAGATTACTGATTAATTGGTATGGAAAAAAACAGAAGAAGGAAGAAAATCTGGTGCACCAATTATTAATGAAAACCATAAAGAAATACTTTTCAATAACTGACATGCACAAATCAGAAGGGCAGAGAAAGCAGCAGAGGAGGCGGCTACAGCATCAAACAATCTTACTGATTTTGTAAGTGATAATGTGCACAAAGCTAATTTGATTTCAGAAACTGTTCCAGGATATCTCCCATAGGCACATCAACTAGAAACAAAATGGAGGCAAAAGGCAGAAGAAAGAGCAAAATCAATCCAAGGGTTGACAAGATTAAACTGGGATTCTTACTGGACACACTTAGTGAAACCACACAGTCAGCACAGTGCGCTTAATTGTATCATCAATTATTCTGAGAAGATTGCGCCTACACTTGCCGATTCTGTCTTTTCAGGACAGTTGAAATCTGAATTCGGTCAACCACATCTTCTAAAAACAATGCTAGATGCCTGCAAGTTTAAATATCAAGTTCATAAGTAGTTAGTTAATAGTCTTTATTTTTAGATTTAGTTTTATTTTTACTGTATTTTTGCCTAGGAAAAGGACGGTCATTTAAACCGTATCCTTAATTTTTGTAATAGAATATTTTTAGATTTAGCTAAGTAGTATTTAAACCCTTCTCATGCATTTAGAGAAGGGTCATGGATTATTATATTTTTGACTTGGAGATTACATTTCTGTACTCCACTGACTTTTATATTTTATAAAGGATCACATCTGGTGATTTTATGCAGAATTATCTTTAAGTGTTGCATTTTTGTACCTTGGATTTGATTTCGTATCAGAATTGCTAGATTAGAGTATCAGATTTCATTTGAAAGCTTTCAAGATGAATAAGGTATTTCTATCTGTTCACTATTGATTTCTTTTGTCTTATGATATTCACTTTAAAATTTTCTATCATTTATATATATTTGGTTTTTACAACGTTTCTTTATATATCATTTTTGAGTATAATTGAATGTTATCTTTCATAAGTGTATATAGATGATATACAATGATGAATGCAATATGCTAATATAACTCTGTTTAATTTCATAAATAGAGTTATCTTTATTTGTTACTACACAATTTCAATTAAACTTTAATACATTTTTATGGTTATTGTTAAATTGGAATAATTTTAAGTTGTATTCACATATGATTTCCCAGGTTAGTTTTAGAATTTCTTTATCAGTATTTAGTTTAAATTAGATAGTATTATTTCAGTCAATTTAGTCCCATTTTCACTCATCCAAATCAACCCATCACCAACCCATTAGTTATAAGGAAACTGGTCCTTTCAATCCAGTCGGAGCCACCATACCAAACGGATAAGGAGCTGTCCTAAGGTCCCGACCGGGTGGTTTTCCCCAATGTTTGAAGCAGAGATTTTCTAGGCTTCAAAATTTTTGGTGCTAGAAGGAGGGCCTGAGCTATGAATGGAAAGTAAATATTTACCCACAATCCATTCTGAGAGCAAAACAACCTCATCAACTTCTTCAATCTCTTCTGAAATACAAAATCCTATAGAAGGAATTGAGAAGAATATTCAGACACCCACTACCAAAATCTCAAAACAATCAGACAACCAAAATCCTGAGTCTCCTGAAGTTCAAGATTTAATCCATAAATTGAAAGGATTCTCATTATCTCTAGATGAGTCTGAAATATCTGAACGTAGTGTAACTTCAAAATTTGTTTCTTCAAAACCTCTTACTAGGCTTCAAAGTGATAAACTTGGCATTTCTCCGAAATAATTCCCTTTACCTAGTAGATTCAAGACAAGAAAAACTCAATCGGAATCAGTAAGTGATATAATTTCTTCATCTCATATTCAATTACCTGTTTCTGAAACCCCAACTCAACAAAGTACAGTTTTTTCCACATTATCTGCTCAATCATCATCTATCTCAACAACCTCTATTTAGACGCCACCAGCCTCTACTACTCCTCCAATAGTTGTTACAATAATGGCTAGACCATGGGCTACTCCAGGGGCTGTCAACATGCCTGCACCTTTACATGATTTACCTGACAATCCTGGAAAATGGCTTCCAAATTTTAGTCCAGAGCTTAACATTCAAGCTGAAGAACACATCAATAACTTTATGCTGGCTGTAAATTTGAATGGAGTCGTAGAAGAAGATGTTGTAGTCAAACTATTCCCTTATACTCTTCAAGGGGCAGCAGGATCTTCGTACTTTTCATTACCTTCAGGATCCATAACAAGTTGGGCCATTTTTGCAGATCATTTTTTAACCAAATTTGGAGATGACAGATCAATAGCTACTTTAATCAATGATCTCTCAAATTTGAAGGCGGAACCCAAGGAGCCCATTAAATATTTCAACGCGAGGTTCAACAAACTCTTGAACAAAATCCACACAGATTCAAGGCCTAGTGAACAGTTCAGAAGTGAATGGTAAATAACCTCTTTACCCTCAAACATGGCAATTTTTGTAGATAGAGCTGCAAAACCTACATTGGCCGAGAATATGAAAGAGGCTATTGTAGTAGAAAAATTAATTATTTCTCTAGAAAAGAAAAATGCTATTGAGGAAAGGAAATCCAAGAAGGTCAGCTTCAAAGATGATTCAAAGAAAAAGGCAAAAGACCCATACGACATGGAAGGTTTATAGAAAGTTCTTAAAACCATGTCAAATGAAATGGTTGAAATAAAAAAACAAGTAGCTGAAACTTCTACCAAAAAACCATTCTGAAATTTCAGAAGAAACCAAGTTGAATCTAAACCTCCCAATTCAATCTCTAATGCAGAATCAGAAGAGGAAGAAGAAGAAGATACTCCTCCAGTATCAGAAGAGGAAGATGCGAATGAAGAAATAGCTGAATTGCATGGAATGTGGGATTTTATTCTCCCTAATTCTGATAGTGAGGTAGAACAAGAAGCTATGCCTGTAAGTACTAGGAGTAAATCTACAATGGAGCTTGTACAAACAGTTCCTAAAAAGAAAATTACAACTCCAAGTACCAAAGACAAATCCCCTGCAAAGAAAGCTTCTCCGTTACCTACTCAAAATCAGCCATCCTCTTCTAATCCTCCTACATCGACAACAAAGATTTTAGTGGTGTCAGATCCTATGGAGTATAACATTGTTGAAGACATGAAAAATATTAAAGCCAACATTTCCTTACATGAACTCAGCAAACTAAAACACCAGCAGAAGTTGCTATTAAAAGAATTAAATGCTACACCAATTGCTCCTTTACCAAGTGGTGTAGTTGCAAAAGAAACAAAAGGAACTGGTAAGCCACAAGATAAAGTAGATGCTACTGATACTGTGCTCATCGAAGAAAGATCGAATTCTCAGACTCCTCCTTTTCTTTTGACTTATGAAATGTACAACAAAAATCTGCATAATTGTTTAATTGATTCTGGAGCATCCTCTAATATAATGCCTACTTCTGTTTGTGCCAAATTGAATATTGAACCACAGAAATCGGCAGTTCATATTGTTCAATTGGATTTCTCTAAAGTTCAAGTTGTAGGAGAAATCAATTCAGATACTATCAGACTAGCTTCCGATCCTAGGATTGTCCAAAGAATTGATATTTTGATTGCAGATATTCCTGAATTCTATGGATTAATCTTAAGCAGATATTGGTCTGTGAAACTTAATGGTTATATCGCAACTGATTATTCACATATGTGGCTTACCTACAAAGGGAAACCAAATCAAATCAAAGTTGAACGAGAAAAACATATGACGCACACTGTCACTGAATTTGAACAACCTAATGAGCCTGTGGCATTCAACAACAATATTATTGGAGGTTATTCTGCCGAGTCATTTCTTGAAAACTTCAAAGCACCTCAGTCATATTTTTCTGTAAATACTTTTGTTTCTCAAATAGAAAAATTTTCACAATCTCATTCTTCCAGAATTGTAAACATTTCTGATGTAATTGTAGATAAGCCAATAGATAAATCTTTATTTTGGTCATTATATTTTGATGGATCAAAGTATAGTGATGGAGCTGGAGCAGGATGCATCTTAATTGATCCAGATGGAGAGAAAACCATGCTATCATGTAGGTTAGAATTTGAGTGTACGAACAATACCACAGAATATGAAGCCTTGATACAAGGACTTTATAAAGCTATAGGGTTAGATGTTAAATACTTGAAAGTCTTTGGTGATTCTGAAATTGTCATAAAACAAGTTAGGAATACTATCCATTGCCTTTCAGGACATCTTAAACACTATCAAACCTTAGTGCAAGATCTTACCACTCATTTTTTAGCATTCAATATTTCTCCTATTCCTAGGAATCAAAATACATCAGCTGACTTGTTAGCTAATGTTGCATCCAAACTCCTGCCTGCTGAAGATTGCAGTCCTGAAAGGTTTTCTGTAGAATTGATTTTTCGCCCATCTGTCCCAGATAATGTCACAAATTGGAGAGTATTCTATCATGATCAAGATATTTTAAATTTCATGACTTCAGAGAAACCATATGATGAACAAATTATTGATGAGGATGATCATGATTTACAAATTGCCTCAAAAGGTAATGAAAATCCCATTCCGAAATCTGTTGTTAAATTAGAGGACTTATATGATATTAAAGATAGATTCAAGAAAGTCACTAATGCTAAAATTCAAAGTTCCACTTTGAAGTTTGAATTAGTAAATCTTGGCTCTGACTCTAATCCTCAAAACGTTAATTTAGGACTCAATTTAACACCAAAGGAAAGGAGTGATTTCATTAAAATTCTGAACAAATATAAAAACATTTTTTCTTGGAATTATGATGATTTAAAAACGTATGATACTTTGGTTATTCAACACACAATTCCAATGCTTCCTGATATTAAACCTGTTCAACAGAAGTTGAGAAGGATTCATCCAAATCTCGAAAGTCAAATCAAATCATAACTTAATAAACTTTTAAAAGCCAAAATCATATTTCCTATAAGGCACTCCAATTGGGTTTCCAATATGTTACCTGTAAGGAAGAAGAATGGTGATATAAGAATCTGTATTGATTTTAGAAACTTAAACAAGGCATGTTTAAAAGACAATTTCCCATTGCCAACCATGGAACAGATACTTCAAAAGGTAGCTAGTTCTGAACTTATGTCCTTTCTTGATGGATTTTTAGGCTATAATCAAGTTTTAGTTCATACAGATGACAAATTGAGAACAAATTTCAGAACCAAATGGGGAACTTATGCTTATCAAAAAATGCCTTTTGGTCTAATAAATGGAGGAGCAACTATCCAAAGAGCCATGGACATAGCATTTAAATGTCTGATTAATAGATCAGTTGTTGTTTATCTTGATGACATAACAATATTTTAACAAAAAAGAGCCAATCATCTACATGATCTAAAGCAAATATTTGAAAGATGTATAAGGTTTGGTATTTCCTTAAATCCAAAGAAATCTTTCTTTGCTTTGGATGAAGGAAAACTCTTAGGATTTGTTGTGTCAAAATATGGTATATATATTGATCCACATAGAGTAAAATAAATTTCTAATATTTCTTTACCTCATAACAAAAAATCCATGCAATCATTTCTTGGGCAGATCAATTTTGTAAAAGGATTCATTCTTGATTTTTCTCAAATTGTTTTACCTATGAAAAATATGATCAAGAAGAATTCAGTATTCAAATGGGGGCATAAAGAGAAATAAGCCTTTGCGACAATCAAACAAGCGATCATTAATGCACCAGCATTGAATACCCCTGATTTTTCTAAATATTTTATTTTGTATACTTTGGCCACCGAAACATCCTATGGTGCTGTTTTAACACAGCTCAATGATCAGAAAATTAAAGCACAAATTTCTTTCTTTAGTTCAAATCTGCAAGGAGCTGAGCTTAATTATTCCGATGTTGAAAAACAAGCCTTTGCCGTGTTTAAATCAATCAAACACTTCAAACCTTTTCTCTTAAAAACACATACCAAAATCATTGTCCCATTCTCTGCAGTGAGGCAATTATTAATTCAAAAAGAAGTAGGAGAAAATAGAGCTAACTGGGTAACCGCCTTGCAAGAATATGATATTGATATTAAACCTGCTAAGATTGTTAGAGGACAAGGTTTTTGCAGATTATTGGCAGGAGCTCATAACATACCAGAAAGTCAAGATTCAAATCAAGATATTCAAGTAAGTCAGGTAAGTGTTACAGATTCTGAACCTCAGTATGCTGATCTCATCTATTACTTGAAAAATGGGTATGCTCCTTCTAATATCAGCTATAAGAGAAAACGTTTTTTAAGATTAAAGGCTATTAAATATGAGATCATTGATAATGTGTTATTCAGAAAGAATTATGATTCAATCTTATTAAGATGTCTTGAAAATATTGAAGCTGAAAAGGTGTTGCAGGAATTGCATGATGGACCAGCAGGAGGTCATTTTGGAGGTGATACCACAGCTCACAAAATAATTCATGTTGGTTATTACTGGCCTACCCTTTTTAAAGATACGCATGACTACGTAAGGAAGTGCAAAATTTTCCAAACTGCAAGTGGAAGACAAAGGAAACCAGCTTTTCCTTTGCAACCAGTGAGTATTGAGAAACCATTCGAACAATGGGGGCTTGGCATTATTGGTGAGATAGTACATCATTCTTCCAAATAGCACAAATACATCCTTACAAAAAATGATTACTTTACAAAATGGGTAGAAGCAATCCCTTTAAAGGTAGCCAATTCTGATGCAATTATTGATTTCATAGATCAATTCATCATAACCAGGTTTGGTGTACCTAACGCTCGTCTTTGATAATGCATCTTATTTTTCTGGAAACAGTATAAAGGAATCTGTAGTCAAAAGAGGTTTTAAATTGAAATATTCAACAAATTATTATCTACAAGGTAATGGTTTGGCTGAATCCACTAACAAAAATCTTATCAAAATCATTAAAAGGACCATTGATCAAAATCAAAAGAATTGGCACAAGTCTTTAATCTTTGCATTGTGGGCTGATTGTATCACGGAAAAAGCTTCAATAGGAACTTCACCTTTCAATTTAGTTTATGAAAAAGAAGCTGTGATACCATCAAATTTAGCTCTTCCATCATTAGCCCTAGTGCAATTTATTGAGGAAAATACTTCTTCATCCATTCAATTGAGATATGATCAAATCCTTAAACTAGAATAAGATAGAGATAAAGCAAAAATTATTCATGAAAAACATCAACAGCTTGTAAAATCTTTTTTTGATGCAAGTTCTATCGGCTCAAAAATTTTGTCAATTGGTGATCTTGTTCTGAAATGGGATGAAGCACACGAAGAAAAAGGTAAGCATACCAAGTTTCAGAAAATGTGGCTTGGACCATTTCAGATCGTTGAAAAGATAGGCTCAAATACATTCATACTCCAAGACCTAACAGGTAAGAGAGAATCTCTTCCTGTAAATGGGCTTATCTTGAAGAAATTATTTTCATAAGGAGGTAACCCCTTCTTAAACTGTACATATTTCTTTCTGCAAAGTTTTTAATTGTTTTTGCAAATAAAGGTTGTTAATGAGTCTGTAACTAACTATTTACTGTTTAGAAAATTTCTTAGGAAGAATATTATAAATATTTATTTTGTGTAAATGAGAATTTTTAAAGAGATGATCACAGTTTTTGGATAGTTTAAAATAAGATGTTAAACTTTGAAAGATTATTCCAATCATTTGCATGATCTTTTGAAAACTTGAGGAGAATGTAAATAATTATAATTTTATTGAGTAGAGAAAGGTTATCTATAAAAGTAAAGATTTTTCGAAGTCTTGGTACTCAAAAAACTCTGAAAATTGTCATCCATTGATTCTTAAGGATAAAACTATTTCACCCCATCCATTTAAGTTGTGATTTTTTAGAATATAATTCTAAGAAATTATATGAAAATTTAAGAGATAAGAGGTCTCATTATGAGCCGACTTACCATGTTCATAAGAAGTAATGAAACTGACATTATCAATACTGCATACCAAAACAGGGTAATGGCTTATAAATATAAGACAAGGGGTCTCATCACAAGCCAACTTGTTCAGTTTAATTACAACTAGTGAATGGCATTGTTACTAACTGGCTACTAAACCAGAACAATGGCTCTTAAAAATAAAAATAAGTAAAAGACAAAAACATGAGATAATATGTCTTATGAATTTATCTTTTAAAAAGTTATAATTTTAGTTGGATGGGACAATGAATGGTTAATGGTTTAAAGGTAACCCTGTCGAGACTATGAACATTTGCAAGCAGCAGAGGCAATACCTATGACAATAGAGTATATTATAAAACAAAAACTTGGAGAAATCCACTTACTTCATTATTAACACCGATCAAAGCTTGAGATAACCCAAAAGTGTTTTTATTCTTAAGGAATTAGAAATAAATTGCCAATGATTTTTATTTCTTTTTCATAGTTAGATTTTATTTGAAATATCCCAAGATAGTTTTCATTATCTTTAAAAATATTTACTTACTAGAAATATAGTGTTCATTTTATTTTTTTAGAGATAACTGTTTCTTTCAGTGAATCGCCAATTGTTGTGGCCAGCAACAACCCCCCTTCTTATTTAATATTAGTAATAACACTAATTAAGTGGGGACCCTTAGTTATAAATCCAAAAAAATAATTAGTATTTGTTTCCCTTTTCAAATAAAACTTTCTATCATAACTTAGGGAAATTCCTTAGAAAATCCTTAAGAAACACTTAAGTTTATGATAGATTACAATAAAATCTTTCTTTGAGCGAAATAGCACATCCATCACATATGGTAGATATCTTTTGTAAAAACTCAATCGTTTAAACTGCAATTTTGCGATATTGCGATAACGCGATCCCAAAAAGCCTATACAATAACATATTGGTCGCAGATCACATAGTGCAGAAAAAAATAAATGTTAAACGAATACTTTTTGCGCTATTTACAATTTTGTGCTTTTGCGCTATTTGCGATTTGCGCTTTTGCAATATTTGCAATATGCGATATTTGCGATGGCTACATTTTGAGAAAATTGCGATATTGCGATATTGCGATATTGCGCAGCAAATCATAGATCGCAATGTCACAGATTCATAAAAACGCATTGTTCAAAGGAAATATTTCCATCAATCAATATCCGTTTTGCGCTTTAATGATTGGATTAAATGAATGGATTGTCAATTAATGGTAAATGGGATTTTGTTTTGATTGAAAGGTCATTTGACGTTAAGTTAATATATTTCATCCGCCTTTGCATTTAAAACTATCTTATCACCTTTCTCATGCCATTACTCTCACTTAACTCGTAAAACCGCAGGCGCGAAGGAGCAAACGACTATACAAAGCATTCATAGAACATCATGGGTAAGAAAGAGAAGACTTCAAATCCTGAAAAAAAGAGAAATGGATTCACTGTATACAGACACTGCTTGCAATAAGGATGCCAGTATAACCACCTGGGAAGGAATGTATAATTTTCTTGAAGAATAAAATCCCGTGGTGATGCAAGTTGCAGCTATAGCAGGCTCCAGTAATTCATCTGAGGAAACCCTTAAAGAACTGGCTTGTTCATTTCTGCGTAGGATAGCGGAAAGGCCAGGAATTCTTCCATATACAGACATGGTGAAATGGGTGCTGGATAGCACCGATATTTCAGACAGGAAATTTACAACTCCAACTCAAGAGCTAATCGGGTCGTTCACTACGGAAGATTTGAGGCTGATGTATCATTTTCCAGAACCTCAGGCGACTTATAATAAGAAATTTATGGAGAATTTTTCCAAAGAACATGAAAATTTGGCAGAATGCACGCAGGAATGGACCAAAAGAGATGAACCATTGAAGAAAAAAAAACATGGTATGTACAGTACTGGTTCACTTACCTCTCAATATTGTTTTGCTGCTACCATGTTATGCGAGCTTTTTGGAAAGCCTGACATAAATATTATCTTGCCTGAATGGCTCCCTTTGTTGAATGCTGCTGTTAATTCTACAATTGTAGACTGGGCCAAAATCTTATCTGATAATTTGACCACTGCTATTTTTCATTACCGGTCTAATCGGACTGTTTCTCAGCAGATTTATCTGCCTTTTTATTTATCTTCCTATGTCATGGACGCTATCTGTTTTGTTTCTAAATTCCCTTTGATGGGTTGGAAATGGACAATCCATGATCCTTTGCCTATTCATGTATATCATAAGGAACTGTGGGAATCTAAATTTGTCCCCCATTTTTACAAAATTTTCCATGGTATAATGCTGCCATTGTACAGAACATTGCATAATAAGGATACCCCAAGGTTATCCCCAGAAACAGAGGTTGACATTCTCCCTGTCGCGAGATGGTTTGGAGAAGAATTTTTCAGTTATGTTAGGGTTTTTGGAAGTTCTACTTCCCCCCATGTTTTACCCCTATATGTTCCGGATAAACTTGTAGCTCGGGAGATTGCTTATCAAACCTGTGGTCAAGGAGGTTTGACAAAGGAATTAAAAGAGAAGAAGAAAGGCATTTGGCCACAATTTCCCATAACCTATGGAACATTTTCACTGTTTGATGTTGGTCACGCATTCAAAGAGGTAAGCAACATTACATGCTTACAACTGTTCAAGTTTTCGAGAAGGTTATTTGACCCAAATAATGTTGTTAAAAATTTTACCAATGCAATCAGAGTAAGGGAATTTTCGGGGGAACAGGATATTTTTGATGATATGTTCCAAACAAAATGTTCATTTAAATAAGTTTTGAATTTAGCTCAAATGCAGTTATCTCCAGAGGAATTCCAGGAATTTAAACTTTACAGAGAGAGAAGACTAACTACTATTCCTTTGGAAAATCTACGCTTGGAACCGGCAAGGGAACAAACTCCTAGCGTTAGTCTTAACGACGGTTCGAGTACAGATAAATCTAAGTCAAAATCTGAAAAAGAGACTTCTGAACGTTCTAATAAGTCTAATGAAGAGGAAGATAAAATTGAAGAATCAGTGAAAGATTCTGCTCAATCGAAAGAGCTTCCTCAACAGAAAATTTTGACTTCTGAGCAAATAAATCCTCCTCCTACCAATGTACAGCAACAGTCAGTCACAATTGAATTAGACAAAGAATGGGAAACCTTTAATCAATTGATTAATGTAGAAGGACAGAGTATACAGACCCCTGTATAGACAACCAAAGTTTTGAGCACAGGAATAAGTAGCATAGTCACAGAAACTGAGCACATACCTATCACACCCTCCTCTGAAATTGTACTTAATGTAGAGGATATTCCTCCTCTAGATGTATTCTACAACCCGAAATACAAAGCATTAGTAAAGAAACAAAGGAAAAAGAGAAAGTTAGAAGGTGCAATTGCTACTGAAGCGGAACAACTAGATGTCTTGTGGAAGGATCCTACCACAGATCCTACTGATAATCTTGCTATGTTATCTCAAATTATAGGGGCTTATGCCTCTGCAACTATTGACAAAGCATTTGAGATACAACTCTTATTAAATGAAAAAGAAGAACAGATAAAAGTTCTGCAATAGTAATTGCAACAGGTACAGGCCAATAATGAAGCACAAATGAAACTTGAAAAGTTATAGCAACAACTTCAAGAAATGAAAATTGGACATCAAAAAAGTCTGGCTGATAAAGACAAACAAATACAGATTATCCAAGATCAGCACAAAGATGATCCTAAGCTTCCAGAGTTTATTTCAGAAACTATTTCTTTAAAAAATCAACTACTGCAACAAGAAGAAGTATTATGCCAAAAAATCTTGCAATGGAATTCTTTTTGCCAAGAGAGTGATAAGATCACAAATCATGTCGTAGATTTACGAAATGATTATGATTTAATTAATGAAAAGATTACTGATTATTTGGTATGGAAAAAAAAAGAAGAAGGAAGAAAAGCTGGTGCACCAATTATTAATGGAAACCATAAAGCACAAATCAGAAGGGCAGAGAAAGCAGCAGAGGAGGCGGCTACAGCAGCAAACAATATTACTGATTGTGTAAATGATAATTTGCACAAAGCTAATTTTATTTCAGAAACTATTCTAGGATATCTCCCACGGGTAGGTCAACTACAAACAGAATGGAGGCAAAAGGCAGAAGAAAGAGCAAAATCAATCCAAGGGTTGACAAGATTAAACTGGGATTCTTACTGGACACACTTAGTGAAACCACACAGTCAGCACAGTGCGCTTAATTGTATCATCAATTCTGCTGAGAAGATTGCGCCTACACTTGCCGATTCTATCTTTTCAGGACAATTAAAATCTGAAGTCAGTGAACCACATCTTCTTAAAATAATGCTAGATGTCTGCAAGTTTAAAGATCAAGTTCATAAGTAGTTAGTTAATAGTCTTTATTTTTAGATTTAGTTTTAGTTTTACTGTATTTTTTCCTAGGAAAAGGAAGGTCATTTAAACCGAATCCTTAATTTTTGTAATAGACTATTTTTAGATTTAGCTAAGTAGTATTTAAACCCTTCTCATGCATTTAGAGAAGGGTCCTGGATTATTATATTTTTGACTTGGAGATTACATTTCTATACTCCACTGACTTTTATATTTTATAAAGGATCACATCTGGTGATTTTATGCAGAATTATCTTTAAGTGTTGCATTTTTGTACCTTGGATTTGATTTCGTATCAGAATTACTTGATTAGAGTATCAGATTTCATTTGAAAGCTTTCAAGATGAATAAGGTATTTCTATCTGTTCACTATTGATTTCTTTTGTCTTATGATATTTTCTTTAAAATTTGCTATCATTTATATATATTTGGTTTTTACAACGTTTCTTGATATATCATTTTTTAGTATAATTGAAATGTTATCTTTCATAAGTGTATATAGATGATATACAATGATGAATGCAATATGCTAATATAACTCTGTTTAATTTCTTAAACAGAGTTATCTTTATTTGTTACTGCACAATTTCAATTAAACTTTAATACATTTTTATGGTTATTGTTAAATTGGAATAATTTTAAGTTGTATTCACATATGATTGCCCGGGTTAGTTTTAGAATTTATTTATCAGTATTTAGTTTAAATTAGATAGTTTTATTTGAGTCAATTTAGTCCCATTTTCACTCATCCAAATCAACCCATCACCAACCCATTAGTTATTAGGAAACTGATCCTTTCAATCCAGTCGGAGCCACCATACCAAACGGATAAGGAGCTGTCCCAATGTTTGAAGCAGAGATTTTCTAGGCTTCAATAGGTAGCTAGTAGATATCTCCTTCAAACAACATATTATGGTTTTGTATCATCTCTTCCCTGATCCCTAAGAGAATACCAATTTGCGTGATCTAGGACCAAGTGTGTAGTTGAATATTTTATAGTTCAGTTGGAATATTTATTTCTAATCCTCTAGAGATTCATCACATCCTAGATTCATCGTAAATATCCCCTCCTTTTTTATCTTTGTTCCTGTAGTAGTCTCTATATTTTGTTTTGAAGGATTCTTTCATCTGTGTCAGGTAGTGATATTGTTCCCCAGAAAACCCATGAAATAGTGCAAGGTTGCATCCTTGAGGCTAGATGAGAACAATAATAAATTTTCGCATAGTTGTATGTAATATTCCAAAATTTCCACATCATATTTGGAATATTAGAGTCCTTGATTTTCTTAATGAATTAAGTAAATAAAAGGGTGGAGGGACCCACAATCCTCAATATGAATAAATATCCACTTTTTATGTGTGAATGCGGATTAATTAACCCTAGATCTACATAATGAAGTAGTGGAGAAACTACTAATCTGAATGAAATTAGAGAACCTGTCTCATTAATGAGACAGATCATGGAGGTTGACACAGTCAACTAAGACCTTGAAGAGATCAAACAGAAGGTTGATTTAGTCAAATAAGATATTGAAGATGTCAAACAAAATATCATGGGGCATTCATGATAAAGTGATGGAGGATATTTTTCAAACAAAGCACACTTGATGGAGATGGTGTACATTGCACCTAGACATGATGATTGATTTGGTCAAACAATGTAGTCAAACTTGGAGGATATTTTCCACATACATTGCGCAGTCAAGAGGAGGGCGAAGGCTTGGGAGGGATCAAACATTATATAAAGAATGTGAAGGCAAGGATGAGGGAATGATGATTATTATTGATGTAAAGATCATTTTAGATCTGTAATTGTCATGTGACATTCCATTTCTTTCTTAGGCTGTTTAGCAGAGATTGCAAGTGTTGTTGAGCACAGGGTGTTCCTGGTCGGGAATCCCTCCTATTTCTTAGAGAAACTCTAGAAAGATTCTTGTAATTAATTCTACATCATGCTTTAAGTTCCACATATTTTTTCTTACTTTCTGTAGAAAATCCATATTAAGAAATTGCAGATTTTTGAAGATTAGTTTGGAAGGAGGAAGTTGTCTTCAGTCTTTCAGCTAGAGAACTGGTGAGGTTTTATTCCTATCACCTTGGGCTTATTGATCAGCTTCCCAAAGATTCATTTTAGATCTGGCATTAGGCCAAAAGTTATTGACCTCCTAGCAGCAATACTTCCTTCAGGAATTACACTGTCTAAATTGCAGATCCAAAAGGAGGAAGAAAGTTACTAGCATTTCAGCTAGTAATCATGTGAGGGATCATCCTATCACATTTCCATCAGTCTTACCATCAACCTGGAGTTTATTGCAGCATTTTTTAGAAATAATAATGCCTCTTTTTCCCTCACAATGCAGTTTCTGTTGGTAGTTGTGTTGCAGCAGCTGCAGTCATTATTGGAGGATTGAGAAGCTATATCGAGAACTTCTAGCTTATAGATCTAAAGAAGGGATCAACCCTTCAAGCTTAGATCTTATCTTGAAACATAATTTAGCCATGTATTTGACAGATCTAGCTTCAGATCTGTATTTCCTAGCATATCAAGGATCAAATCCTAGGGAGGTGATTTTCCAAAGTTGTAGATCTAGAAAATCCTTTTTGGGTTATCTTGGGAATCCATCACATTGGCCAGATCTTGAATCTTGGCATCATCTAAGCTTCGGTTTTGAGTAGATCTGCATTTTAATTTTTAGCTTGCAACTATATGCTCATATTTTGTTGAAGGGACGGCGCAGTATTTTCTTCAGTGCCTCTCCAGTTATGTTGTACCTATTGTAGCATGTTTTCTGGGCGATTCTAGACCAAATTTTTGGCTAGATCTACTCATATTTGTATGTTGTGTAACTGGATCTTCTCCAATATAATAATATGCCTCAGGTTCTCTATAAATTATAATGTTGTATTAAGATTTATTTTTAATCTTGTTGCAGTTCTTATATTGTGTTTTAGTATTACTGCATTCCCCTTTTGGGATATTACAGTGGTATCAGAGCATGATCTTTGGCTCAGCTTATGGACAGTTCATCTTTTGCATCTAAATAAGAAGAAGATAAATGAGATCTATCATGGAGGAATAAAATTCTGCCACTCATTTCTGTAGATCTATGCAAGATCTCCCTATGGAGTTTAATCAAATGAAATATGAAAGATAGAAAGAAGATCCAAGAAGAAGATGTGATGAGGAAGGTCCAAGAACTTCATATCAAGAAAGAAGAAAATCAGAGAATCATAGATCTCCTCATAGATCCACTATGCCCACTTTATTTGGAGAGGGTGAGAGGTGTATAAATGAAGAAATAAGAACACCTGAGACTCATGAGACTCTCATTCTATATCTTGAAGAGTACAAGGAACAGTCTCTAGCATTCAAGGAGAAGCTAACTCTCCAACAATTCTTCAAAATCAAAGAAGAAAGAGGATCCTATAGCAGAAATAGAAGAAGGAAGCATCATATATTCTATTTTCCTACATTTGATGGATCTTCCTCAAGCACTGTTAGAGCTTGGAGGAGAGAGTTGTGGAGCGATAAAAAGGGTATTTTTAACTCCTAATTACCTTCACATTAATTATCAACCCAGGGACGACTTTTTATTTCAAGAGTGTACTCAGTCTGAGGCGGCTATTTACTCAAGAGTAATGTTTTGCAGTATAGTGCTTAAAATCCAAAAGTAAATGAAAGATGGAAACAAAATCTAATTGGAACAGCAAGAAATTGAAATGTTCTAAACTAAATCATTCACTCAAACAACCATCAATCGAGGATACAGTAGCAATAACTCATTCCTCTGGATATTGATGCAATTGAAATCAAACCGGAACAAGACAATCAATCTGGGAATGAGGAAGCAATAACCAATGTTCTCTACAGTTGAGAGTCCTGCTTTAAAGCAATTAAAAGGAAATTGAAATTGAACTAAAGCTGCTATTGAAAGTAAACTAGGAAAACTCTTTAAAAGCACTCTTGCAATGAATCAACAGAAATGAACAACAAAGCTTCATCTAACAAAAATGATTTATTAATGGAAAGGAATAGCAATGCTAAAATACTAGAATTAAACAACAATCTTAAGTGGAACCGAACAGCAAAACTAAGTGATTAGAAAGACACAGCAACTATAAATGTAATTGAATCAGCAACCTATCAGCATGAACATTAATCACAGTTATTGAAGCAACAACAATCGTAGTTATAATTGAATAGTAACTTAATTGAACAACCATTGCAATTATAACGGAGCAGTAATTAAATGAACCATAGTCTTAATTAGATAGCGCAACATTAGATCAGAATTATCAGCAGGACATTTCAAGTTATAATTAATAATTCTATCACTCACGCAATCCAATTATGATTTCAATATAACAAAGCAATTCTGCGAAATGTTCATAAACAAAAGATTACTGAACAAAACAATTTAAAGAAATGAAAAGGAAATCAAACCATCACACGGTAGCAATTGTAAAGATATGATACACAGCAGCAGCGTACTCCACCAGAGGCTGGGCCCTTAGCCGCCAGCGAACGCTGCTGGGTTACTTCAGAATGAAAAGAATAAACAGCAACTCCCAAATCATGTATTAATCAGCAAATTGTGGAATCATTACAACAGCAAAGGCTTGAGAATTACAGCATGCAACAATCCCTATCCTATCATGAATAATCCACCATCATTCTTCATCATTTTTCCATCATTTTTCATCCCCCAAATCATCCCCATCTCTGATCTCTGTTTTCATTTAAATAGAGAGAGATCAGAGAGCAGTTACAATAGAGATAACTACAACATTATTTCTATTACAAAATTGGATTTTTTCCAACCAATTGATAAACAAGAAGATATATTTCCATCCAGCTTTCAACAAGAGCAAGACGAATTTGGCTTTGCAGCTGAGATTTGGAGGATGGCCGCAACAACAAATCTCAGAAAATCGTGCTCAAAGAACCCTTCGTTTCTCTCATTAAAAGCCGAATTTGGGCAAACCGTTCTTCGCTAAAGTTAATTGGGTCCGTTCTGGACAAAACCTATGTTCCGGATTTTCCAAATTCTGCTTCATTTGCTCGAAATCTCAACCGCAAAACAGTCACTTCTTATTCCAGCGAATTTCTGAGTTGGCACTTTTAATGATCAAATCTTCAATCTGGAAATTATCTTGGAGGCTAAAAATGGTGAATAATGTTACAACTGATTTATTAAAACTATCATTGATAAAATCATGCATAATCATCAATTTATTAGAAATAATGGAGAATAAATAGCATTCATTCATAAGAGCATAAA